>JAPQNM010000048.1:14393130-14400333 GCA_029783475.1 Metacarcinus magister
TCCCAATGGAGTAATTTACGCCCCTAATCATTTACAGCGAGGAGGTGCTTACGATGGGGGAGGGGGTGGAGGGGAGGCGGGGCGCTAAGTGGTCCGCTGGGGAGGGGCGTGAAGGATGGTACTGCTTCTCCCTCCTCCCCCACCCACACCCCCAGGACTTTTCTCACGACTACTACTACTACTACGGTGGTTAAGTTATGGTAGCAGTGGTTGTTGTAGTGGTAGAAATAGTAGTAGTAGCAATAGTAGTAGCATTAGTAGTAGTAGTAGTAGCAATCGCAACAGTAGAAACAGTGGTAGTAGCAACAAAAACAGTAGCAGAAGTTGAGAAATAGACAACAGTTTCTCTTCGTCACGCCAGCTTCTCATCTACCTTCCCTTGACCTTCCAGGCTGTGTGTTGTGCCCTCTGGCTGCCGAAGACCCCTTGCCTCAGGACACAACACCAACCATCACCTTCACGCCCTCACTACTACGCTTCACCCTCCCTAGGCCTCCTCACGCACGCAATTATCAGCCACAAGGTAAGGAAGGATGAACAGATTTATCGAGATTATAAGGAAAGGATAAGAAGTTGGGTTGAATATGTGCCGTCGAGGAATTATTATTATTATTATTATTATATTATTATTATTATTATTATTATTATTAGTGGTAGTAGTAGAAGTAGTAGTGGTAATGATAGTGAAAAAAGTAACATCAAACAACAAAAAACATAATAACATCAAAATGAAAACGAATATAAATATAACTAAACATGAAAACCACTAAATGATATCAACCACACACACACTACAACTACAACTACAACTACAACAAAAACAACACCAATGCAGCACGCACCACCACCTACACTTCTGATTTATACAACCACACCGCTCAAGGCACAAAATTAACACTACAAAACCCACAAAGCACAATTATCCCCTGAGCAGCAAAAGTGGCGGGAAAACAGACCACAAATCGTCCTTACCCTTGCGTGTCTTTGTCTCCGTCCGTTCCACTTACCTAAGCGTCGTGGGTGCCCCTCACTCCCATCTACCTGAGCCCACACGCACCTGTCCATCCCCTCTGCACCCTAAGGACTCACGAAGGGGAAAAAAAACGTAAAATCTATCATAGGACAGTTTCGTGTGTGTTGTTTTTTCGTTCTCCTCCATCAGTTGCGTTCCAGTTTCAGGCGCACATTAAGATAAGTAAATATAAATTGATTCCACTTCCTCGCTCTGACAAATTATCATCGTCAGTGAAACCTCAGCGGCTCCAGGACGGACACACGTGGAGGCTGAAACTGGCGAAGATCCTATATGAACCTAGCCACAAAACCAGTCTTAAGGGACCGGACCCTCACTGATTACCATAGAGTTTTAAAAGTTCCAGTTGACAGAGACGCGAGACAGACACTGAAGACGATACTCCTAGAACCATAACCTTTGAAAACCGACCTTACATGAGACGTTAGACAACTGGAGGAGGAGGAGGAGGAAGGAGGAGGAGGAGGAGGAGGAGGAGGAGGCCCTTGTACAGTACCTGGCAGAGGGAAGGGCCGCGTTCTGTCTCTAATGGCTCACTGTCATGCACGATTCCCATTCTCAGTTAATGACGCCCCCTTTTGTCAACTTTAGGAAGGCGATCCGAGAGATTCGCAATTTATAGCAGTCTCCCTCCCCCTCTAGGGCTTCCTGCCCCGTGTTGAAGGAGGAATGGGAGCTTGGCATGACATGAGGAAAAAGGAGGAGGAAGGGAAGGAACTACTAGAACTTACCGCAGGACCGCTTGTCTTTCTCTCTCTCTGTATCTCTCTCTCTCTCTCTCTCTCTCTCTCTCTCTCTCTCTCTCTCTCTCTCTCTCTCTCTCTCTCTCCCTCTCTCCCTCTCCCTCTCCCTCTCCCTCTCTCTCTCTCTCTCTCTCTCTCTCTCTCTCTCTCTCTCTCTCTCTCTCTCTCTCTCTCTCTCTCTCTCTCTATTTGTATTTTTTTTTTTTTTTCATTATTTAGTGAAACTCAAAACCCCTCGTGTAGGTGTGTTTCAACAAGATGTTTAGACGCACATTATAGAAGAAGAAGAGGAAGAAGAAGAAGAAGAAGAAGAAAAAGAAGGGAAGGAAGAGAGAGAGAGAGAGAGAGAGAGAGAGAGAGAGAGAGAGAGAGAGAGAGAGAGAGAGAGAGAGAGAGAGAGAGAGAGAGAGAGAGAGAGCAAGCCGTCTCGTTCGCACACCCTCATTCCATTTTTTCTCGGTCATAAATCCTGCACGTTCCCTTCTGGTGTGAATATGTGAGCACCAATGCCCCTCACCCCTCCCTCACCCCTCCCTCACCCCTCGCTTCACACCCCCTCCCACCCCCAATAACATCCCCTCACCCCTTCCACCTCTGTTCCTCCCCAACCCCATCCTCTCCTTTCATCCCTTCACACCCCTAACACCCATCTCCCTCACCCCCGACCCCTCCCCCCCTCAAACACCCCCGCAACCCTCCCCTCTTCTCCCCTCATCTCTGCTAAATCTTGCGGAAGGAAAGATCGCTGGATAAACTTAAAATTCGCTCAGCTCTTTTTCATTTTTTCTCCTGTTTTTTCCTGTAAGTTCGAAGATTACAGTATTTGTAGAAGTAAATCCGAAAATCGAGAAAATTTGAGTATGATCGCTTTTGTATTTGCATTGTGTAGTAGTAGTAGTAGTAGTTATTGTTGAGCAAGTCCTTAACGTAAGTTGGGGTTGAAGAACAAGCTTGTATAATGTAGGTCCTTTACTGAGAGACGAAAGTAAGCTTACAGAACAAGGAGGTGCTTACAAGAGTAGCCCCGGGCAGACTGAGGATGTGCTGGGAGCAGCGCGGGACGGAGAGGAGGGAGTTGAGCTGTAGGTTAGTGAATAACAATGCAGTAATACAAGGGAAACGTAAATACATGATAATACATAACATAGAATACATGGTATAATATCCTACAGTAGTAGTAGCAGTAGTAGTAGTAGTTATAGGAGGAGGAGGAGGAGGAGGAGGAAGTTTTTGCAGATCGTAAAAAACTTGGTCGTAATATGAAGTCCTAAAGTTCTTACTAAGTACTTGATAATATAAATAATGGAGACCGGGTCGAGTTTACAGACGTACTAATTCCATGCTCAGTCACTCCGTGGAGAAAAAGATAAGAGAAAATATTGATTTCTTTAATGTTATTTTATTTTCTGTGTCTTTAGTTAACGTGATCTATCTGTAACATCAACTGGCGTACCTTGGTGCTTGGGTAGTGGTGTAGTGCATGTGAAAAGACTGTAATAAGCACACGTGGTGGTGGTGGTGCCGTGTGTGTTGGCAAGACGTAGCCAAGTGTAAATATCTCTCTAATTAAATATTACACTTTTTCATTTGCTGTTATTTGAATTGTACATAAAGTTTAATCTCCGTAAGTCAAAGTAACGTCGGAAAGTGGCGATGAAAGCGGGATTAATTTTTCACTTGTTTCCTGTCCTGTCATGCTTGCTTGGGTTTACTTGCACGCGGGACCACCACCACCACCACCACCACCAAGCTTCCCCCCACCCCATTCCCCACCACAACCACCACCACCACCACCACCACCACACCAGGTAATGCTCCCCCCATCACCTCCCCTCCCTATCACCACACCATTCAGAAAACACGACCTGACAACATTTTCTATAAACAGTTCGTGACACATGAAGGAATTTTTTTGGGGGTGTGGTAGGTAAGGGAGACTGACACCCCACACCCCTAAAAAAAGTTGAAAAAAGTAATAGTAAAGCCAGGTCACTTTGCCGATAAAAATAAAGAGTCCAAAAGGGTTAGATAATTTAGTTTGGGAAGTGTCTTGAAACTGTGACCACTTCCTTTTTTTTTTTTGTCTTATTTCCTCCCCGTGTTTGATGGAGTGAGGCAATTTGCACTATTTTGCAGAACACACCGAGGAACAAAGTGTAATGTGCTGTTAATGTGAGGGAGGATACGTGTTACCATTTGCCATTCATAGGTATGTGCAAGTTTAACGAGGTGAGGGAATCGATCGTGTTTGATTTAACGCTTCGACCCAACAACCTCCGATATTATAGCAGACGTCAAGCTGGTGTTAACTTTAATGGGCAAGTAGTGGTTTGTGTGTGAAGTTGAGGGAACAAAAGTTGATATGACGATTGTGTTCTGTTCACGGTGTTGTGGTAATGGTGATGATGGTGGTAGTAGTGGTGGTGGTAGTGGTAGTGGTGGTGGTGGTGGTGGAAGTTACAGGTTAAGCGTAAAAAAAAATAATTCGTATAAGAAAAATGATGAAGAGTAATGTCTATCGAAGAAAAATATCAATGGGACTATTAATTGTTAACTAATATTGAAACACAAATTAATATATGAGGTATGTTTGCATGTAGTATGAATGTATGTATGTATGTATGTATGTATGTATGTATGAATGTATATATGTATGCATGTATCAGCCTAACATAATAAAAACAGAATCTCCCAAGTCATCATTTCCAATCAGCCAAAAAGGGAAAAGCAATATAACCCAAGGCAACCAACACGGAACCCAGGGATTAGGAACGGAATTTCACTTGTCAAGCACTCATTCAACCCGAGGGAGCCTGATTGGGGCTGCATGTGTCCAATCCCCCTTGTGGGCCCGCCAGACCGACAGGGCTTTAACGCTCGGTGCAAAACAGTGATTAGCGAAGCGAGGGATTAGCTGAGGATACTAAATGAAATGGTCAACAGCCACAGCTTTCACCCTATTGTTCCGCGGACGAATGGGGATGAAAGTAAATGAAAAATGTAACAGGGGTGGGTAGCTATAGGTGGGTGAGGGGAGGTAGGTAGGTGGGTAGGTGGTAGGTTTATATGAAGGGCGGGTAAAAAGTGGGTAAATGGGTAGCTTTTCTCATTGTTTTTTCTAACGTGTGGGAATGAAAGTGGGTGGAAAAAAATATTAGTAAGTGAGGGGTGAAAAAAAATGGAGTGAATCGCCATGACTATTGAACAAAGGCTTGCTCTTACGTCACGAATGAGAGAGAGAGAGAGAGAGAGAGAGAGAGAGAGAGAGAGAGAGAGAGAGAGAGAGAGAGAGAGAGAGAGAGAGAGAGAGAAAGCGCATGTCATCATTACATAGACCTGACACTTTAAGCTGAACGAAATGATGTAACAGGGACACGAAGAGGAGGAGGAGGAGGAGGAGGAGGAGGAGACAGGCACACGAAACACCAAAAGGGGGGGGGGACAGGAACGAGGGCGGGATAAAGCAATGTGAATAACGAAGGGAATAAAGCAGAGGTGAGGAGGGAGGGGAGATGAGGGGAAGATGAGGGAGGATGGAGAGCAAAAATGCCACGTGAGGATCCGGGTATGCAAAATATTAGGGAAATTTGAATAGAGTGATGCATTATTCAGACGCAAGTAAAGGGTATAAGTCTCATTACTTGCTCTGGAACGTGACTGATCGACGAATGATGAAAATTGAGGCTGCAGTCCCCGCTTCGATGGAGTGTGAGGATATGAAGCACAGAAAGAAAACGGGTCGTGTGTTCCTACTTTATTATTACTACTATTACTATTATTATTACTATTGGTATTTCAATTTTTATTACTATCATTATTACTATTTCTATTTTTATTAATATTGTTATTACTATTGCTATTTCTATTATTTGTAGTATTACTTGTATTACTATTCCTTGTGTATTGCATTCGTTTATTTATAGAAATGTTTGGTTGTATGCAAGTTTCTGTGTTTTAGTTAGGTAAGAGTTTATTGCTTTGTTATATTGTAATGTTTGAAGGCCACGTTTTGCTTGTTAATTAGTTAAGTTAGTTTGTTTGTAGTTATATGTAATTGCTTTTTGACATACGAGAATAATTAAATAATTTTTTTTATATTTACAAACTGTGTAATATGCAATTTCTTTTTATTAATTATGGGAAAAGTACACTATTTCATATATACTTATTCGTTTATTTATTCATTTTACTCTATTTCTCTTTCTATTTCATATGGCAGCATGTCAATTACGAGTCTGCTAAGTGTATGTTAAGTGTATTCAAATGAACTGATTAATTATTTGTCTAATCTGCACTTCATTGATTAAAACTGAGAGAGAGAGAGAGAGAGAGAGAGAGAGAGAGAGAGAGAGAGAGAGAGAGAGAGAGAGAGAGAGAGAGAAAGAGAGAGAGAGAGAAAGAGAGAAAGAGAGAAGCAGTAAATGAATAGAGACGTGAATGAAAGGGTAATGCAAAGCAGAAGGCAGGAAGGAAGGGAGGGAGAGACGGAGGGAGGGAGAGAGGGAGGGAGGGAGAGAGTGACCACTGTACTCAATAGGAAAGTCACCAACGGGAAGGAAGAGAGAAAAGAGGCAGAAGAAAAAACAGAATCAGGAACAGGAGACGATGGTAGTAGTTGAGGTGGTGTTTGGCGGGGAAGGAGGGAGAGGAGGGGAAGAGGGGAGGGGAGGGGAATAACCAGACTTGAATTCACTCTATGTATGCAGAAGGGCGATGCTAAAAAGGAAATGTGTGTACGAGTAACAGGGTGGGGAGGAGAAGGCACTTGAAGAGGGGAGGAGGAGAGGGGAGGAGGAGAGGAGAAGGGAAGAGATTTGTGGGAGCCTTGAAGCAGAACGTTGGTATCATCCCAGTCATATGCAAATTGAACCTTGGCAATGCAGTCAAAAGTGAGTGCAAGGGAGAGAACACACAAAGGATCTAGAGACGAGTGGTTTAAAGGGAAGCACATTGGGAGTGACGGAAGGAATTGTGTAGGATGTTATGTGTGTGTGTGTGTGTGTGTGTGTGTGTGTGTGTGTAGTGCTTATGTAAGGAGGTGTTGACGAGGGGGGGGGGAGGAGATGGATGGAAGGGTGGAAAATTGAGAGGGAGAGGGAGAGCGAGGGAGGGAAGAAGGCAGGAATAAGGAGTGACAGAGGAAGTGATTAAGGAAGGAAAGGAGAGAAAGCAGTAAGGGAAGAGAGGGAAGGAAAGAAGGAAGGAAGGAAGGAAGGAAGAAAGAAAATGAAGGTGTTGAAGTAAGGTATGCAGATAAAATATGAATGAAGGAAGAAAGAGAAAGGGAGAAATGAAGGAATGGAAATGGATCAAGAAGGATAGGAATAATGGTTAAGAGGTGAATGAGCAGATGAGTGAGTTACACGAGTTAATATCTCTCTCTCTCTCTCTCTCTCACTCTCTCTCTCTCTCTCTCTCTCTCTCTCT
>JAPQNM010000048.1:14400433-14402933 GCA_029783475.1 Metacarcinus magister
GTGATTTGTTGTTGATGTTGGTTTTTTGTGTGTTTGATGATTGTGAATGTTGTTGTGATGATTTTTTGATTCTTGTGTGTGTTTTTGATTTGATTGATTTGATTTTGATGTTGTGTGGGATTGATTTGATTGATGATTGTTTGATGTTGAGTGACGATTGTGTTGGTTGATGATGATGTGATGAATGGCTGTGATTGATGTGTGATGATGATGATTTGATTGTTTGTGTGGATGTGTGATGGTTGTGTTGTGTTTGATTGTGTTGATTTGATTGAGATGATGTTTTGATGGTTGTGTGGTGATGAGTGTGATGTGATGTATGTGATTTGTGATTTGATGTGTGTATGTTGTTTGATTGTGATTGTGATGATTTTTTGATTGATAATGTGTTGATGGTGAATTTTGGAGTTTTTTTTGATTTTGATTTGATTGATTGATATGACTGTGTTGGATGTTGTTGTTTTGATTGATTGTTGATGTGATGTTGATGTATTGTGTGTGATTTGATTGAGTGTGTTGATGATGTTTGTTGTGATGTGATATTGTTATGTTGTGTTGTTGATGTGAAATTTGATGTGTGATGTGTGTGTGAGTGTTTGTGTGATCTGTGATTGTGATTGTGATGATTTGTGATGTTTGATTGTGGTTTTATTTTGTTGATGATTGATGTTGATGTGGATTTTGTGATTGAGATTGATTGATTGTGGGTTGATATGTGATGATTTTGTGTGATGATTGTTGTTGATTTGTGTTTGTGTTTGAATGTGATTGTGAATGTGATGATTTTGATTGTGTGATTTTGTGATGTGTTGATGATTGATGTGATGTGAATTTGTGTGATGTGTATTGTGTTTGTGTGATTTTGATGTTTGATTGAGTGTTTGTGATGTTGTGATTGTTGATTGTGTTTGATGATGTATTTTGATGATGTGTTGTGTTTTGATTGATGATGTGTTGGTGATGATTGATTTGATATTTTGATGATTGATTGTGTTTTGATGTGTTTTGATGATGAATTTGTGATTTTTGATGATTTCGTGATTGTGTTGATGTGATGATTTTGATGTGATGTGATTTGATGTGTTGTGTTGTGTGTTGTGTGATTTTTTTGTGAGTTGATTGTTTGATGTGTAATCGTGATGATTTGATGATTGATGTGTGATGTTGATTTTGATTGTTGTTTGTGTTGTGTGATTGGGATTTTGTTGGATTGATTTGATGATTGTTGTTGATGTGTGATGATTTGATGATTTTTGATGTGTTTGTTGTGTTGATGATGTGATTTGTTTATGTTGGGATTTTTTTATGATGTGTTGTGATTTTGATCTGATGTGTTGTTGTGATGTGATTTGGTGTGATGATTGATTGTGATGATTGATGTGATTGTGTTGTGATGATTGATTGTTTGTTTTTTGATTGATTGTGTTGTTGATGTGTGATGTATTTGTTGTGATTGATGATATGATTTGGATGTGTTGTTGATTTGTGCTGATGTGTGATGGATGATGTGTGTGATTGTTGTGATATTTTGTGTTGATGATTTTTTGTGATTGATGTGATTTGTGATGTTTGATGTGTGTTGATGATGATTTTGTGTGTGATGATTTGTGATGTGATGATGAATTGATTGATGTTTTTTGATTTTGTTTGATTTGTGATGATTTGATTGGTGATTTGTTTGATGATTCTGATGTGATTGGCTTGTTGACTTTGTGTTGATGATTTGATTGTGATGTATGATGTTGTGATTGATGATTGATGATGATGCGTCGCCCCCCGTCCTCCCAACGCCCCCCACACCCCACCAACGCCCACCCCACCCCACCAACCCCCCAACCATACATATGCCTGTGGGGCGCCCGCGTGTGTGAATCCTTAATCGCGAAGCTCTTCAGTTACCGTGTGTGTGTCTCCTTCCCTCCCTCTGCCCTCCTCCTCCATCATTCCTTCTAGCTCCCATAACTCCTTTTCTTCCCTCTCCCTGTCCCGCTCCAGACATGCAAAAATATTCATCATCGCTCCAAGAATCCAGAGACCAGGCTCGTAAAAAAGATGTTATGTGGCGCTAAAGTTTCGTGGCTTCGCTGCTTCAGTTGGTTCGTTCAAGCGGGTTCGTTCGTGTGGTTATGTGTGTGTGTGTGTGTGTGTGTGTGTGTGTGTGTGTGTGTGTGTGTGTGTGTGTGTGTGTGTGTGTGTGTGTGTGTGTGCGTGTGCGTCTCCATCGAAGAGAAAAATAATCCATTGAGTAATAGTACTATTTAGAAATTTGACTCACATACTCTCATTCCAGAATCCTATCACTGAAGAAATAAATAAAACACTAAAAGGACATTATATTATTTTTTTTTACGCTTTCAAATAACTATCAACAAGTAACATCAAATCCCTTCCACGCCCCTCAGTTTCTTTGACAATTTGCATAAGAATAGCGTCAGTGGCATATTTTCTTTGCATTTCATTTTTCTGGGCAATTTTCTTTTACATGTCAAAAGGGCTGACG
>JAPQNM010000048.1:14407933-14412933 GCA_029783475.1 Metacarcinus magister
ATTGAATTGTTTTCTGCCTCTATATACCTAATTCTAGTGAGCCTTATCTTGATGCAGCAGCATTTAAGAATGAAAATAAATAACTTCCATAGCCATTGGCACCGGTGACAGAGTCAGTAGTGAAGATTTTGATCGGCCGGTCATGACCGAGCGAGCGGTGGGAATTGAATTGTTTTCTGCCTCTATATACCTAATTCTAGTGAGCCTTATCTTGATGCAGCAGCATTTAAGAATGAAAATAAATAACTTCCATAGCCATTGGCACCGGTGACAGAGTCAGTAGTGAAGATTTTGATCGACCGGTCATGTCCGAACGAGCGGTGGGAATTGAATTGTTTTCTGCCTCTATATACCTAATTATAGTAAGCCTTATCTTGATGCAGCAGCATTTAAGAATGAAAATAAATAACTTCCATAGCCATTGGCACCGGTGACAGAGTCAGTAGTGAAGATTTTGATCGGTCGGTCATGACCGAGCGAGCGGTGGGAATTAAATTGTTTTCTGCCTCTATATACCTAATTCTAGTGAGCCTTATCTTGATGCAGCAGCATTTAAGAATGAAAATAAATAACTTCCATAGCCATTGGCACCGGTGACAGAGTCAGTAGTGAAGATTTTGATCGGCCGGTCATGACCGAGCGAGCGGTGGGAATTGAATTGTTTTCTGCCTCTATATACCTAATTCTAGTGAGCCTTATCTTGATGCAGCAGCATTTAAGAATGAAAATAAATAACTTCCATAGCCATTGGCACCGGTGACAGAGTCAGTAGTGAAGATTTTGATCGGCCGGTCATGACCGAGCGAGCGGTGGGAATTGAATTGTTTTCTGCCTCTATATACCTAATTCTAGTGAGCCTTATCTTGATGCAGCAGCATTTAAGAATGAAAATAAATAACTTCCATAGCCATTGGCACCGGTGACAGAGTCAGTAGTGAAGATTTTGATCGACCGGTCATGTCCGAACGAGCGGTGGGAATTGAATTGTTTTCTGCCTCTATATACCTAATTATAGTAAGCCTTATCTTGATGCAGCAGCATTTAAGAATGAAAATAAATAACTTCCATAGCCATTGGCACCGGTGACAGAGTCAGTAGTGAAGATTTTGATCGGTCGGTCATGACCGAGCGAGCGGTGGGAATTAAATTGTTTTCTGCCTCTATATACCTAATTCTAGTGAGCCTTATCTTGATGCAGCAGCATTTAAGAATGAAAATAAATAACTTCCATAGCCATTGGCACCGGTGACAGAGTCAGTAGTGAAGATTTTGATCGGTCGGTCATGACCGAGCGAGCGGTGGGAATTGAATTGTTTTCTGCCTCTATATACCTAATTCTAGTGAGCCTTATCTTGATGCAGCAGCATTTAAGAATGAAAATAAATAACTTCCATAGCCATTGGCACCGGTGACAGAGTCAGTAGTGAAGATTTTGATCGGCCGGTCATGACCGAGCGAGCGGTGGGAATTGAATTGTTTTCTGCCTCTATATACCTAATTCTAGTGAGCCTTATCTTGATGCAGCAGCATTTAAGAATGAAAATAAATAACTTCCATAGCCATTGGCACCGGTGACAGAGTCAGTAGTGAAGATTTTGATCGGCCGGTCATGACCGAGCGAGCGGTGGGAATTGAATTGTTTTCTGCCTCTATATACCTAATTCTAGTGAGCCTTATCTTGATGCAGCAGCATTTAAGAAGGTCAAAGAAAGGCTATGTACACTACAGGAGTAATCAAACAGACTCTGCCATCCTGAAATAGTGTATAAAAACTTGTTTTCATCATATGTTCTACTTAAACTAGTTGTAACTCCTTTCGTTTTACTCGTATTGAATTTTCAAGCAATGCTTCAAAATCTGCACCTTTTTCTGATCCTTATGGTATGTAACAAGTACTGATAAACACAATATTAAGAAAATATATATTACGTCCTCACGTAAATTAGGTAGATTATAAATAATGAAAAAAGAAACTAGACGCAGGATTGGAATGGGATAGGGTTTAAAAAGAGGAGAAAAATATTTATGATTTCACAATATAACTCTTTGTTATATTTGATCGGTATCTATCTCATGAAAAATAGTTATCTACTAAAATAATGATATCATTAAACAAACAATATTAGCTTCTAAGCTAAGATACCAATTGAACAAAGTGCTTTGTTTATTAGTTGGTAATTTCATAAGGAATATCTGATATCTTTTCCATCAACATTGGTAAAGTATTAGATCCACCATACTGATTTTATCATCTGTTTTAACCCAAATAAATTCATTTATAGCAATAAAAGTTTCTGGTGAAATTAACTGAAACTATGCTGAAAGTCTTACATTATTCCCATGTACAACATAGTTTAAAAAAAAAAAAATCGAAGAGGAAATTTTGCAAAAAATTTCCCGGAGTAGAAAAAATGACAGAAATACACCATATGTTGAGGTCAATTCTAGACATCCACGAGGGTCTGAAAGATGGTTAAACGTGTCGTAAGGCTTAGTTATGAACTGCTTTGAGCTGTAACAGTCATTAAAAGAATATTCGTGGACGTTAAGACAATATGTGTTCCTTACGGGTAACGTGTCGTGTGTAGGAGTATACGCGGGTTACTGATGGCTATCATATCCTCTCGATGGAGCTTGACACTGCAATAAAAGTACTGCATTACATTTTTTAATGAAAATAAATCACTTCCATAGCCATTGGCACCGGTGACAGAGTCAGTAGTGAAAATTTTGATCGGTCGGTCATGTCCGAACGAGGGGTGGGAATTGAATTGTTTTCTGCCTCTATATACCTAATTATAGTAAGCCTTATTTTGATGCAGCAGCATTTAAGAATGAAAATAAATAACTTCCATAGCCATTGGCACCGGTGACAGAGTCAGTAGTGAAGATTTTGATCGGCCGGTCATGACCGAGCGAGCGGTGGGAATTGAATTGTTTTCTGCCTCTATATACCTAATTCTAGTGAGCCTTATCTTGATGCAGCAGCATTTAAGAATGAAAATAAATAACTTCCATAGCCATTGGCACCGGTGACAGAGTCAGTAGTGAAGATTTTGATCGGCCGGTCATGACCGAGCGAGCGGTGGGAATTGAATTGTTTTCTGCCTCTATATACCTAATTCTAGTGAGCCTTATCTTGATGCAGCAGCATTTAAGAATGAAAATAAATAACTTCCATAGCCATTGGCACCGGTGACAGAGTCAGTAGTGAAGATTTTGATCGACCGGTCATGTCCGAACGAGCGGTGGGAATTGAATTGTTTTCTGCCTCTATATACCTAATTATAGTAAGCCTTATCTTGATGCAGCAGCATTTAAGAATGAAAATAAATAACTTCCATAGCCATTGGCACCGGTGACAGAGTCAGTAGTGAAGATTTTGATCGGTCGGTCATGACCGAGCGAGCGGTGGGAATTGAATTGTTTTCTGCCTCTATATACCTAATTCTAGTGAGCCTTATCTTGATGCAGCAGCATTTAAGAATGAAAATAAATAACTTCCATAGCCATTGGCACCGGTGACAGAGTCAGTAGTGAAGATTTTGATCGGCCGGTCATGACCGAGCGAGCGGTGGGAATTGAATTGTTTTCTGCCTCTATATACCTAATTCTAGTGAGCCTTATCTTGATGCAGCAGCATTTAAGAATGAAAATAAATAACTTCCATAGCCATTGGCACCGGTGACAGAGTCAGTAGTGAAGATTTTGATCGGCCGGTCATGACCGAGCGAGCGGTGGGAATTGAATTGTTTTCTGCCTCTATATACCTAATTCTAATGAGCCTTATCTTGATGCAGCAGCATTTAAGAATGAAAATAAATAACTTCCATAGATATTGGCACCGGTGACAGAGTCAGTAGTGAAGATTTTGATCGGCCGGTCATGACCGAGCGAGCGGTGGGAATTGAATTGTTTTCTGCCTCTATATACCTAATTCTAGTGAGCCTTATCTTGATGCAGCAGCATTTAAGAAGGTCAAAGAAAGGCTATGTACACTACAGGAGTAATCAAACAGACTCTGCCATCCTGAAATAGTGTATAAAAACTTGTTTTCATCATATGTTCTACTTAAACTAGTTGTAACTCCTTTCGTTTTACTCGTATTGAATTTTTCAAGCAATGCTTCAAAATCTGCACCTTTTTCTGATCCTTATGGTATGTAACAAGTACTGATAAACACAATATTAAGAAAATATATATTACGTCCTCACGTAAATTAGGTAGATTATAAATAATGAAAAAAGAAACTAGACGCAGGATTGGAATGGGATAGGGTTTAAAAAGAGGAGAAAAATATTTATGATTTCACAATATAACTCTTTGTTATATTTGATCGGTATCTATCTCATGAAAAATAGTTATCTACTAAAATAATGATATCATTAAACAAACAATATTAGCTTCTAAGCTAAGATACCAATTGAACAAAGTGCTTTGTTTATTAGTTGGTAATTTCATAAGGAATATCTGATATCTTTTCCATCAACATTGGTAAAGTATTAGATCCACCATACTGATTTTATCATCTGTTTTAACCCAAATAAATTCATTTATAGCAATAAAAGTTTCTGGTGAAATTAACTGAAACTATGCTGAAAGTCTTACATTATTCCCCATGTACAACATAGTTTAAAAAAAACAAAATCGAAGAGGAAATTTTGCAAAAAATTTCCCGGAGTAGAAAAAATGACAGAAATACACCATATGTTGAGGTCAATTCTAGACATCCACGAGGGTCTGAAAGATGGTTAAACGTGTCGTAAGGCTTAGTTATGAACTGCTTTGAGCTGTAACAGTCATTAAAAGAATATTCGTGGACGTTAAGACAATATGTGTTCCTTACGGGTAACGTGTCGTGTGTAGGAGTATACGCGGGTTACTGATGGCTATCATATCCTCTCGATGGAGCTTGACACTGCAATAAAAGTACTGCATTACATTTTTTAATGAAAATAAATCACTTCCATAGCCATTGGCACCGGTGACAGAGTCAGTAG
>JAPQNM010000048.1:14417933-14420433 GCA_029783475.1 Metacarcinus magister
GGGAGGGAGGGAGGGAGGGATGGAGGGATGGAGGGAGGGAGGGAAGGAAGGAGGAAGATAGAGAGGCGAAGAAGGGAAGCCAGAGGTGCTAAAACTCATTAAATCACCACAAAATGTACATAACATTACCACACTAAAAGCAATGCAACTCCATCATCAACTAAAAAAAACATGACATTCATAAGTATTTACAATTAAAAAAAAATATAGACAAGCCACCCACTCAAAATAAGAGCTATAAATGAACAGAAAACGGATGATAACACTGGTGCCTAGCGGGGGTGGAGGGGAGGAAGGGAAGGCAAGGAGAAGAGGGATAGAGGGAGGGAAAGAGATGGACAGAGGGGTGGATGCTCACACCTCAGCCCCTATTTATCCCTTATTATTCACAATTATTCACAGTTCCTCATCCTCCCGTGGGGCAAGGGAGCAAGAGGTCAGAGAGAGGGGAGGGAAGGGGAGGAGAGGTAAGGAGAGCAGGTGAGGCAAAGGAGGAGGGGAAGAGGTGACAGACTGGCATGTCATGAGAGAGAGAGAGAGAGAGAGAGAGAGAGAGAGAGAGAGAGAGAGAGAGAGAGAGAGAGAGAGAGAGAGAGAGAGAGAGAGAGAGAGAGGAGAGAGAGAGAGAGAGAGAGAGAGAAGAGAGAGAGAGAGAGAGAGAGAGAGAGAGAGAGAGAGAGAGAGAGAGAGAGAGAGAGAGAGGAGAGAGAGAGAGAGAGAGAGAGAGAGAGAGAGAGAGAGAGAGCACTAATGAATAAAGACAGGCAGTTTAGAGAAAATAAAAGTGAAAAATCAAAAGGAGTGAACAAAGAGGAAGAGGAGAAGGAGAACAGAAAGAAAATAATAATAATAAGAAGAAAGGAGGAAGAGGGAAACAGAGACAGGGAGAGAAGAAGGGGAAGGGAAAACCAAAGTAGGGTGTTTCCAGACAGTATATCGAACAATGAAAGACAGACAGACAGACAGACAGACAGACAGACAGACGGAGGTGACGACCACTGCACCTCTGCCTTGTTATGGTAATGTGGAGGAGGAGGAGGAGGAGGAGGAGGAAGAGAAAGGGAGGGAAGAGGGAGGGTAGGGAGGGAGGGAGAGAGAGGAAGGAAAGTTGACGAGAGTTGGACATGATGGAAGGTTGTGAAATAGCTCTATGTATGGCGAAAGTTAGCTCTCTTTTTCGGGGGGATGATAGGTACTGCTGCTTGTATTACTGTGATGAGAGAGAGAGAGAGAGAGAGAGAGAGAGAGAGAGAGAGAGAGAGAGAGAGAGAGAGAGAGAGAGAGAGAGAGAGAGAGAGAGTTGGTTTGCATACGCTTAGTATTTATAGTAAGACCAATGGAGTTCTATTCACTGTCTCTTTGTTCTCCTTTTCTCTTGTTTGTTCCTCTTTATCTCCTTCCTCCTTATATTCCTCTTGTTCATCATCGTCATCATGCTCCTCTTCTTCTTCTTCCTCTTTTTTTTTATACTGGTAATGGTGTCGCCACCTCCACTACTACTACTACTACTACTACTACTACTACTACTTACTATTACTATTACTACCACCCATAATATTACTAGTATTACCCTCCCCACCACCTCTAATACCACCGTCATCACCATCCTTACTACTTCCATTACTACCACCACCACCACCACCACCACCACCACCACCACCACCACCACCACCACCACCACCACCACCACCTTTACCGTGTAGTTCGTCTGCCTTTCATATCGTAATACCGTGACATAATCGTTTTCCTCGCAAGATGTAATAGTATCCTCTTAGACAGAAAAAGAGAGAGGGATAGAGGTAGAGAGAGGGATGTAGCACCATATATAGACTCTTTCCTCATATATACAGTGTTAGTAGTAATCCAAGCAATTGTTAATACCCTCATCACTCGTCTCCCCTCACTCCTCACTGCCTCCTTTTATGCGTAACAAAAATGAGGCAGGAAACCGGTGCTTGAGGGGAACAACCCATACGCAGTCCTTTACGCCGTGTTCGGAAGGAGAGAGTGAGGGTTATACGCCTGTTTTGTTCCCCTCTTTTACGCTGATGGTGATGAAGGCAGGTAAAGGTGTGGTGAGGGGAGGGGAAGGTGTGTGAAATGAGAGGAAAGGGTGGATTGAAGGGAGGAAAGTTGTTGGACAATTGAAGAACGAGAGGGAAGAATGAGGGGATGGTAATAGAAATAGAGGAAAATGAGGGGAAAGGTGGGAGGAAAGAAGAGGGGAGTGAGGGAGGGAGGACTGACGAGGGGAATGAGGGGTGAAGGAAGGGGTGAGGGGAAGAGTAAGGGGAAGGGCGAAGGGAAGGGTGAAGGGAAGGGTGAGGGGAGACTGGCAGGTGTTGTTTTGGGGTAGGTGTGAGGGGTGGGAGGGAGAGTGGCTGTTGTTGTTGTTGTTGTTGTTGTTGTTGTTGTTGTTGTTGTGAAGGTGGTGGTCGTGGTGGTGGTGGTGTATATGATGTTCTCAATTTTGGCTGGATTTTGTTTCTCTCTCTCTCTC
>JAPQNM010000048.1:14425433-14437933 GCA_029783475.1 Metacarcinus magister
GTCGAAGTTTCATCACGTAGCACATTTCTCTTTTGCTAACGACATATTTCTACTAATTAAACTAGAAATGCTGGGTTTTTTTTTATCATTCTTACTTTTTCGGAACATAGATACAATTTAACGACCCTTCAGTAATTAATAAACTCTAAATAGTTCCTTTAACACGATAACATTCTAACAGTCCTTTCACCTACAGGAAAGTATATATACATAGATACCATAACAATATCTTTTTTTTAAGCTCTGCCGTGAATTATAATACTTGGTGTATGAATGCAAATGACGACAAAAAAGTTAATGATGCGAGACTGAATAATATTAATACTGGTACTTTGTGGTCCTCCTCCTCTCTTACGACCGTGGCTTCCGTCCTCTTTAGGGATTCAGGACCATTAGAGTATCCCATCACGTCCTTCACAACCTCTAACCAGCCAGCTCAACCAAACCAAACCTAACCTAACTTAACCTAGCATAACCTAACCTAAACTAACTTAACTTAACCTAATCTAAACTAATCCACCCCCCAAAAAAAACCCCAAACCAAACCAGCTTACTGAAAACAAACCCAGCCCCCCAAAATGAACCCAACCCAACCCAACCCAACCCAACCCAACCCAACCCAACCCAACCCAACCCAACCCAACCCAACCAAAACCAACCCAACCCAACCTAAACCAAATCAGCCCATCTCATCCCATCCCATCCAATCCAATCCCATCCCAGTTCACTTCATCCCAGAACATCCTTACCCAATCCATCCTAACCTGTCTCGTTCCAGCTCAATCGCATTCCAGTTTGTCATTTCCTAGCATCATCCCATCTCATTTCACCCCAG
Organism: Metacarcinus magister; assembly: GCA_029783475.1. Classification (NCBI taxonomy): domain Eukaryota; kingdom Metazoa; phylum Arthropoda; class Malacostraca; order Decapoda; family Cancridae; genus Metacarcinus; species Metacarcinus magister. Next base: position 14,426,269 of record JAPQNM010000048.1, read on the forward strand.
CTCACCCCCCCTGCCTACCCCTGCCCCCTCAAACCCCAGCCCCCAGCCCCCAGACCCTAGACACTAGTCCTCATCCTGTTTAGTCGTGTGTCCCCTTTCTAGGTCACTTTCATATCGATGACATCTCTTAGCGCGGTAGGACTGAGTAAGCGACCTCTCTCTCCTCCCTTCCTCTCCCTTCCTCTGCCTATTTTCCATGCATGGGAGAGAGAGAGAGAGAAAGAGGGATGAGAGCTACTTTCTTCCTCCTTTCGATTTCTTTCTTCTTTCCTGTTTTTTGTCTTTCTTTCTTTGTGTCTCTACGTGTCTGTTTTTTTCTTTCTGTTTGGTTCTCTTTCTCACAGTATTAATGATTTAGAATAGTTCTGCTCTCTCTCTCTCTCTCTCTCTCTCTCTCTCTCTCTCTCTCTCTCTCTCTCTCTCTCTCTCTCTCTCTCTCTCTCTCTCTCTCTCTCTCTCTCTCTCTCTCTCTCTCAGATAATGAACTGCCTTTTTTTGACCATGTTTCACTCCAGACACATCTATGGTGGGACATTTCTATTTTTTTTTAGAGGGAGTGAGGGGGAAGAACGGAAGGAAGAGAAGGGAAGAAGCAGATTACTGAACCATGGGCCTCCTCCTCCTCCTCCTCCTCCTCCTGTACTTTTTTCCTTTCCCCTCCTTGGTTCCCCTCGTCTTGGGTCATTGTTTATCTGGGTTCTGAGGCTCCGAGGTTTTGTTCTGTTTCGAAGCTTCACGGATATGAACCTTCTGCCCATGTGAAGCTTTTTTTTTTTTTCTCTCTTTGTTTAGTTTTTAGTTTTCTGTCTTGTTTTTTTTTTTATTGTTGTTTTTATTTTGATATTCTTCTGTTTTTATTTGGCATTCTCTCTTCCTTTTTTTTTCTCTCTCTCTCTCTCTCTCTCTCTCTCTCTCTCTCTCTCTCTCTCTCTCTCTCTCTCTCTCTCTCTCTCTCTCTCTCTCTCTCTCTCTCTCTCTCTCTCTCTCTCTCTCTTCTCTTTTTAGTCCTGATATTCTTTCTTTTTATCGTCTTTCTTCCATTCCATATTCTAGTTCTCATTCACTCTCTTCCTCGTCCTTCCCAGAATATCTCTCCAATTTCACTCTCATCATTTCTTCCTCCCGGTCACTCTTACTTTTATTTTTCATTTTATTTTATTCGTCTCTCTCCTTTCCCTCCCTCTTTCATTCTGTTCTTTCTCGCTGATCCTTTCTTTCCCCTCTCCTGCTCTTTCGTTCCCCTTCACTCCACACCATTTTGCGTCTTTATCTCCTCTTCGTCTCCCTTTCCTTCGTGGTGTAAAAATGTGTTAATATATATAAATAAAACACGGGGTTGACTCTCATTGCCTTTGTCGATCATTAACAAAAGCGGCGTCGTAAATTTCTCACCTTTTATTTTCTCTCTCTCACTCACTCTCTCTCACTCTCTCTCTCTCTCTCTCTTTTCTTCACAACCCGGATATAAATGCCAGACAGACAAAAGGACTCTTAATCACGTGCATACAAAAGGACATACATACATACGTACGTACACACGAGCGAAGGGGACATACACATACACACACATACATACATACATACACATGCAGGTGCACACACGTATGTACTTATGCACATGTACGGTATATAGATACACACACACACACACACACACACACACACACACACACACACACACACACACACACACACACACACACACACACACACACACACACACACACACACACACACACACACACACACACACACACAGTCGCTTACAATAACTGGAACCTGAGTTTTCCATTATGGATGTGAAAAGAGGATGAGGGAAGGAGGGAATATAAGAGAGGAAGGGAGGGGAGGGATGCTGATAAAGGAAGGAGAGAAAAAAAAGGGAAGCAGAGAAAGCAAAAGGAAATTGAGATAAGGGAAGGTTAAGGGAAAAAAGAGAGAGAGAGAGAGAGAGAGAGAGAGAGAGAGAGAGAGAGAGAGAGAGAGAGAGAGAGAGAGAGAGAGAGAGAGAGAGAGAGAGAGAGAGAGAGGAAGGAAAGAATGGAGACAAGGGAAGAAAGGGTGAAATTATGAGGAATTATGAAAAAGTGCAGTTGCTCCCCCTTTTCCTCCCTCTCGCCCTTCCTTTCCTTTCTTTCCCCTCTCTATCTCCCCTCCCTCTTTATTCTTCTTTTCTTCTTCCCTCCTCCTCTTCCTCCTCCTCCTCCTCCTCCTCCTCCTCCTGCCCCCCCCCCTTCCTCCGCTTTATGGTTTCTTGACAGGTTGCATTCAAGTTTATTTCGGAGGGACATGACGTGCCTTTTTTTGTAACAGTCTCTCTCTCTCTCTCTCTCTCTCTCTCTCTCTCTCTCTCTCTCTCTCTCTCTCTCTCTCTCTCTCTCTCTCTCTCTCTCTCCTAACCCACCACCACCATCACTACTACGAACGCGGGAAAAAGAAGCAAAATTATAATAGAAAGAACACACACAAAAAAAATATATTCCAGTGAGAACAAAGTGACCACCGTTCCTCCTCCTCCTCCTCCTCTTCCACCTCTTCCTCCTCCTCCTCCTCCTCCTCCTCCTCCTCCTCCTCCTCCTCCTCCTCCTCCTGCACCCTGTTTATGGAGTCTTCGTGTCATCCCATCGCGGAACACTGTCGAGGGTGGATCTTTAGGACGCCAAATATTTACCTTCGCGGCGCCACTGAGACAATAGAGAGTAATATAGGAGAGTGCGGGGCGGGCGGTTGCAGGGCGAGAGAGAGAGAGAGAGAGAGAGAGAGAGAGAGAGAGAGAGAGAGAGAGAGAGAGAGAGAGAGAGAGAGAGAGAGAGATAATGCATTCAGACCAGTAGGCGTGTGTTTATTAGGCAGAGGACCAGTGCAGCAGCCTAGTCAATCAAGATATCTGTCCAACATTGTCCGTGATTTAGAGTCCCCCATCTCATTTTTCATTCACTCATTCATCTCTCTCTCTCTCTCTCCTCTCTCCTCTCTCTCTCTCCTCTCTCTCTCTCTCTCTCTCTCTCTCTCTCTCTCTCTCTCTCTCTCTCTCTCCGACCAGGATTATCTATTATTTGATCATCTTATTAAGTTGAGAAATTGGTAGAAAATGCGTAGGGGTTCCTCATCTATCTACCTGTCACTACCTTCCCCCATTAGATAATTAAGGTAAAGTTTATCCAGGTTGTGAGCGGGAAGGAAGTACAATAATCTATGGCTGTGATTACTTCTCTGATTAGCCAAGCTCTTCTTTCCTTCCCCTTACTCCCCTCGCCGCCCCTCCCCTTACTCCCCTCTCCGCCCCTCCTCTCCCCTCGCTCCTTCTTCCGTATCGTTTTCTTGTCGTCTTTAGTTCTGAATAGATTTATGTTGTATGTAATTTTTTTTTGGGGGGGGAGGTTTCATTTTTTTTTGTTATTTGTCTTATAACTTTTTTTATTTATTTTTTTTACCAGTAACCTTTTTAGTTATTGGTTGCCTCCGTTACAACCTATAGACCACCTTTTATTATATTTTCCTACATAGTTTTATCGTATCACATATTCATCTCATTCATTCGTTCTCATTTTCCTATTCCTATCACCATGTCACACTTCTTTTCCTGTTCATTGATCTGAGGTTTTGCTTCTCTTATGTTATTGTTCCTGTGTTAAAATTCATTAGCTTGCATGCATATCGTGGCCTTTTTTTCTCCTCTCTTTTTTTAGCATGTCTCAGTCCCCCCTTCCCTCCCTTCCCTCCCTCCGTGTACTCACCACCCGCGGCTTCGCTTCATTAATAACAATACCGGACGGAGGCGTCGTGGGGGCAGACCTCGCCGCCTCACTCCTTCCCGGGATTCAATAACAACAAAGCGATCTCCATAACCTGACTCTCCCTCGCGACACAAATAATCCGCCAACGACCCTCCATTGGCAGTAACTCATCTTAAATGTGGTCATCGTGGCTAGCCATTTGCCCAACACCCCACACCCCCACACACCCCAGCCTCCCCCAACCCTCCGCCGTCACCCCAACTGTGTGGCAGCTTCGAAAAACGCCACTTGTAATGAATATTCGCCGTACGAAACAAATTTCCAACAAAAGAGTCGCCGCTGACGTTTCTCCGTTCCCGCCAACTTTCGCAGTTCTTTACTCGTTCTTCGGGAGAAAAAAAACTAGAATAATGAATTGAAGTATCCGTAATCCTTTCAGAGGTCGACGGTTTCCCGAGAAAATGGACTTTGAGGATGATTGAAAAGTGCGGTCAAGTCTAATCCGCTGAGTAAACAAAGGGATGAATGATCGGAGATAATGTTATTCTGATCGGGTGGCGGCAACACTAGTCGTGGTGGTGCCATCTGTCGGCGCGTCATTCATCACCTGCTCCCGCCCCGCTGACAGCCCCACCGCCGCCCCGCGTTTACTGCTCAAATTCTACTTATTTGCGCTTCCCCCCATTACACATGACCTCATCATCCGGAAGTTTTATTGATACACCCTTAATTTAAGCCATTTAGGGGACAAACGAATCACAGCACAAAGGGTAAAGTGACTCGTACGAACTAAATGAACTTTTCCGAGTCACAAGCTAAAGTTTTGTACGTGTTTAGTACTAGACCGGTTATCATTTTATTATTTTCTGACTTTATTCTATTTATTGAGAACTATTAGACTAAAACACATCCTAAATAATTGTACGAACTTCATATTCTTTGATAGTGAAACCGTTTTTTTTGTGTATTTTTTTTGTTGATAATATAATGTCTTCTTTATAATACATGAATAGTCCACGGTATTGATTTATGATTGTATATAATAATAATAACAATTGTGTAGTGTCCTGTTAGCCCTCGGACATCCTCCTCCTCCTCCTCCTCCCCCCTTCCTAACACGTGTCCGCTCACCCTCACCACTTCGCCAAGATGGACCATGTCGAAAGAAAACACAACCCCATAGATAATTCTGTCCACCATAAAAGTACCGATGCCCTCACGCACACGCACATACAGAATAAAAAAGGAAAAATAATCCACACCCTCACCCTCCTCACACATATCCTTTCCTCCTCCTCCTCCTCCTCCTCCCCGTCCAACCCCATTTGGTAATCGAGAGAATTGGGTCCAAAATGAATTCATGACTGAGTAGCAACACGGTAATTTAGCCCCGATGTTTTTTTCCCTTTTTTTTTTTATTCAGGGGACACGCGAGGGTCAACGCACAAAGGCCTGAATTGGCTACTAAAATATTTATCAATTTATAAAAAGTGTAAAATAGAAGCGTAATGTGATTGAGGCCGAGGATGGACGCAGATGGAGAGGAGGGGAGGAAGAGATGAGGGAGGGAGGGAGAGAGAGAGAGAGGGGAAAAGATGAGGGAGGAAGGGAGAAATGGAGGGGTAAGAAAAAAGGAAAAAAAAATAAAGAGAGGAATGCATTGGAGGGAGTGGGGAAGTATAATGACGTTTAAATAACAGTAACTAAATAAGATGACTCTAGGACGCTCACAGGACATTCATCAAGCAGTGAGTACAAGGTGGACGCGAATCTTGTGTGGAAATTGTGGCTTCTTCTCAAAGTGGAAGTTAATGTTTTTTGTTGTGTGTGTGAGGAAGTAAACGAATGAGTGAATGACAAAGTAGGTTAACAAAACACTCACTCACTCACTCACTCACTCACTCACTCACTCACTCACTCACTCACTCACACACTCATTGAATCTATCTAACAAATAAACAAACACTCAAGCGCTTCGTCAATCAGTTTCCCAAATTGCTAAAAATCGAGAGAAAAAAATATTAGGAAAACAAAAAAAGTAGTTAGTTTGTCAGGCAATTAGCTTATCAGGCAGCCAATCACTCAATCAGACAGTTAGACAGGAGAGGAGGAAAAAGAGAGAGCTAGGGAGAGAGGAAAGCGAGGGAGGGAGGAAAGTGAGGGAGAGAGGAGAGAAGAGGGAGGACGGACAAAACAAAGCCTCCCCCCCTTTCCTCTATCGCCCCCTCCCCTCTCCCCCTTTTTGCCCCAACCTGCCAGCGTCATCACTAGCGTATTAAGAGGTAATTGGGTTGTTTCCGCGCGTCTGTTTGTTGCATGATTGCAATCTGACGCGGCGCCGGTGACATGCGGGAGGTGATGCTCTGCTGTTGTTGTTGTTGCTGTTGTTGTTGTTGCACTTCTTACTTATTCTGTTAGTTTTGTGTTTTGTTTGTTTTAGGTACTATTTTTTAATCTTCCTTTTTTATTTTTTTTATTCAATGTTTTAATTGTTTACACTTTTTAACTTCTTTTCTCTTTTCATTCTGCCTATTTATTTTTTTTTATGTACCGTTTTGCTATTACTTTTTTTTGTCTTATTTTCACCTTTCTTTGATATTTTTCACTTCCTTGTTCCCTTTTTACTTTTTGTTAGTTTTTTTTTGTGTGTGTGGGGAGGGCGGGGCGTTTCTGATAATATTAACAGATGACGTAGATTTATACACTTTTGATACAATTCTGACGGTAATTTCAACATGAGTTCATGCAGTTATTCATTTGTTTATCTAATTGCAACATCAGCAGGTGCAAGATGACTCACCTGTCTGCATGTTCAATCCTAAATAAGAGGAACATCTGTTTTGTTTTTCCTGGTTTACCTTTTGCATACAGATTGTTTTCTTCGTCATTATAGTAATTTACAGTAATTACCTGATATGCCTCGACTTAGCTTGCTTCTCTATCGTTGGATTGGAGTCGTTTCTTAATTAACTCTTATTTTTCCTTATCATTTCCTCATTCTTTCCTGTTTTAAGACATTTCAACTTTATGATCTGAACTTCAGTACATTTTTCAAAGTTTTTTCTTCTTACGAGTAGGAATAAAATACATTTCTTTTTACAAGTATTTGTTCTCAAAGAAAAAGACAAATTGAGTCCCATGATGTTCTTTTGATTACCATAAACACATCATTCTGCCACAGCCTTTCATTTTCAAGTGTATGCTGTAGAACTTTAGTAACTGTAGACACTTGTAAATAAACCAACTCTTCCCTAATAAATATCTTACTCACTTTTGAATTCATCGCGTGACCCTTTGCTATTAGTCCACTTCTTCAACGCAAATACAGGCTGGACACAAGCTTCAAAAGAAAAGAAAAGGAGAAAAAATGTGGGTTGAATAGTGCTTCAGAAAGGGAAAGTTGAATGAAAAGACATGCTTATAATTATTTTTTTCTAAGGAGTGAGATTAATCTTTGTTACTCTCCTTTTGTAGGTGCATGATGGATGGTGAGTAATGGGTTCAAGGTGTATTTAAGGTACGAACTAAACGATTGATCTATTTGTCACTCTTTTATTTTCTACAAGGGAAGGAAGGAAGTGCAGTTGGATATAAGGTCCATCATTTTTAAACTCACTCTCTTAATTAATCTTCTATACAATGGTGATTCTTCTTTATATTTTTGTGTCTCTTATGTTCATGCACTTGTTGTTTAAATGGAACGTAGCCTACGAACTTGTGTGTGTGTGTGTGTGTGTGTGTGTGTGTGTGTGTGTGTGTGTGTGTGTGTGTGTGTGTGTGTGTCCGTGCGCTGCTTCCCTAATGCATCACTTATTATGCATACATTGCTTTTTCATTGGTTAATTCCAGTTTGATCCGCTCGTCCTGCCCCGCCCCGCACCGCCAGCGTTATGCAAATGTACTCAGCGTATCCGATCACGCCTCGTACGTGTAGATAAGCGGACCCGAACAATGCCTCACCGCTCCATCGCTCCGCCGGAAAAAAAACAACAACAATAAATAACTATAAGAGGATGAATTCCGGTAAAAAGAACAAGAATAAAAAGAGTGAGAGAGAAAATAAAAAAATATATATAAACTTTGTTCGGAGCATTAATAATGTTTACATCTAAGCGATCACTAAGGGTGTTATGAGGATGCTCTGCCCTCACACCTTTACCCTTATGGAGGTGAGGGAGGAGGGGGGGTGAGGTAAGGGAAAGAGGGGGCTGAAGGGAGAGGGAGGTAAAGGAGGGGTAGGGAGAGTGCGTGAGGGAGGGACATGATGTAGGGGAGTGAAGGGAGGGAAGAGGAAGGGAGAGTAGAGAAGGGAATGGGTTGAGACAGACAGACAGACAGACAGACAGACAGAGAAACAGAGAAAGCAGTAAAGAGTCAGAGGGGAGAGATAGATAAGGTGCGAATGAGGAAGGGGAAGGAATAATGAGAAATAATGAGCAACAAGTAAAGGCATCAGAGAGAGAGAGAGAGAGAGAGAGAGAGAGAGAGAGAGAGAGAGAGAGAGAGAGAGAGAGAGAGAGAGAGAGAGAGAGAGAGAGAGAGAGAGGTGGTGTTTAATGAAAATATTAACACATTGTCTCGATAGCTGGTTTCCCCTCATGATTGGGCAGCTGTGAATGGGTTATCAGTCACTGTGATGGGACGTGAAGGGGTGTGAGGGGAGGGAGGGAAGGAGGGCTGCAGGAGGGAAGGGGAGAAGGAGGCGGAAGAGGAGAAAAAGGGGACAGAAGGTAGATTAGGAGGAGGAGGAGGAGGAGGAGGAGGAGGAGGAGGGGAGGAGGAGGAGGAGGAGGAGGAAGGGGAATGGATGTAAGAATGCAGTGAGAAAGTGAAAATGAGTACAGTGAGAATGAGGAAGAAAATGAGAAGACTGAAAATTAGGAGGTGTTATAGAAGAAGGGAATTGGAAAGAAATGAAGATAGTAGTTAATTAAAAGTAAATGAATGGTGGAAGATAAAAAGGAAGATTAATTAAGAGGATATAGAAGTAGAAGGAAATTGAAACAAAAAAATATACGTATCAAATGAATTATATGAAGAAAAAAAAAATAATAGATGAGGATAATGTATGAAATTTACTTAAATATTGAATAGATGCGTAAGATAAGTATTTTATAAGTAAAGAAATTAAGATGAAGTAGAAAATCAACAAAAGATACTAAATGAAAAAAACTATTATCTCTCTCTCTCTCTCTCTCTCTCTCTCTCTCTCTCTCTCTCTCTCTCTCTCTCTCTCTCTCTCTCTCTCTCTCTCTCTCTCTCTCTCTCTCTCTCTCTCTCTTTCTTTCTCTCTCTAACCCTACCAGGTAACTCAGCGCCATATGTTGCTTTGCCTTCATCACACCCTCGTCTGATTAAAGCCAGTGACGCCTCATCTTTGCCTATTGACTCTAATGGCTCTAATGACTCTCACTCACTCTCTCACTCACTCACTCACTCACTCTCTCACTCACTCTCTCTCTCAGTCCCTCTCTCACTCTCTTTTCATCAGTCAATCCGTCACTTTACTGTTTCGCCATTTATCATTTATTATATTGCCTCTTTTTTTTCTCTCTGTGTTTAGTTTTTTTGTTTGGTTATATGGTTGTGGCTTCACTTGTTCGTTCGTTCGTTCAGTCAGTCAGTCAGTCAGTCAGTCAGTCAATCAATCAGTTATTCATTCATTTACTTATATATTCATTTATTTAGTTAGTTAGTTTGTCAGTCAGTATATCAGTTAGTCAGTCAGTCAGTCAGTGAGTCAGAATACACACTCACTTACCATTACCTCCACTCGTTATCAACTAATCATTTCACTCTTTGTTCTCCTGTCATCCATCCATCCATCCACCCACCTGTTCATCCAATCATCCACACCTTAATAGCACATCATCATCCACTTATCCACTAACAACACTTACACTCCTTAAATGTGGATAGGATTAAAGAACATGGATTTAATTACTAGATGATGGAGTTTGTCTTATATCCATCTGTCTTACTCTCCCTTCCTTCCTTCCTCCCTCCCTTCCTTTCCCCTCTTCGCCTCCTCTCGCCTGCCCTCACTGCAGTAATCTGAAGGTTGTGATTTAGTAAGGTTTGTGATCACCTCCATAAATTCAACACGCACGCAATACTTCATGTTGTAATCCCTCTCCCCCTTTCTCTCTCTCTCTCTCTCTCTCTCTCTCTCTCTCTCTCTCTCTCTCTCTCTCTCTCTCTCTCTCTCTCTCTCTCTCTCTCGCTCGCTCTCTCTCGTGTAAGATGACCCTTTCACCTCTATGTTTCTCTCCTCACCCCATCTTTCTCTCAACTCTCCACTTCCTTCCCTTCCTCTTTTCTTTCCTCCCCTTCCCCTTCTCCTTCAAGTTCTCGGATCCTATTCCCTTCCCTCTTCGCCTACAAATATTAATACTATTACGACAGTTACTACAACGACTTATATATATCCCTGACCCACCACTCCCTCGTCCTCCTCCTCCTCCTCCTCCTTCTTCCCTCACGTCCTCCCTCCCCTCCTTCCTCCCACCTCTGGATCAAGTGACTGTGATAATTAAGGCCTCACTAATTACCCCAACGACGGTGCGGCCCATACAAGGCGTCAGAGGGCCAGCACGAGCCCCATCACAACAATATTTATAGCTACCAACCCTCCCGCCCTTTTCACCCACGCACAATACTCACTAATTGGATTTTTCATTATTAAGGAAACTCGGAACATCTCCCGCCATATTTATAGAGCGTCCTAGTGATCTTGCATCTGTGTCGAGGGTGGAGAGGGGTGGAGAGGGGAGCGAGGGGATGCACACCAAGCCCGGATGCGACAGAATGCGTGGAACGAGAGATTTATCGAAGTCGCTCCTCCTCCTCCTCCTCGCCTCGCTGCCTCACCCCGATGCCGTAGAAAATGGGAGTCAGATGTTGCTGAAGTAGAAAATGGTATGAGGTGGCGGGGTTGTGGAAAGGTTTACGTGGTTTCGATAATATATACGTCAGTGTGGGCTAATTACCTGTCCAGCGAGATAAGGCTGTCACACCTTATCCTGCCTTGTTACCTAGGTCCAAGGAGGGGTGTTACCTGCCCTCACCGATGCCTTAACTTTACGAGCGAGTTACCTGTACCGTCTTATCCTGTTACGTTAAATTTATCGGTGAAACATGTGTCAGTTTTAGTGGAAAATTGGTGTTATTCTGATTTATTAGTTTTTTTCTTTTTTGTTTTAGTTTTTTTTTATTTTGGTTGTTTTGTTATGCACTTTATAACTTTTTGTTTATCTGTTTTTTACGTATGAATAAAAAAAAAAAAAGTCCAAACTAGTGAATCATAAAATAATACGCCATAGAAACAGGTTTTTGAGAGAGAGAGAGAGAGAGAGAGAGAGAGAGAGAGAGAGAGAGAGAGAGAGAGAGAGAGAGAGAGAGAGAGAGAGAGAGTACAAAGGAGTACAAAGGAAGAACAGACAGCAACAGTCCTACTAGACCTAACGAGGCTGTCCGTGTAGCTACACAACTGATAAATAACTACTAGATAGATATCACAGTAATCAGGAAAATAAGGTCAGATTCGTGTTCAGCATGACCGAAAACCTCATTGTACCAATTTTCATGAGATTCGGAGATATGGAAATTTTCATGAAATTTTGTAGGGTACACCCTTAGAATTTTTTACATAAATCATATATTTTGAAATAACTCGAAATGTATGGGGTTTACGTAAAAAACGTATGGAATATAAAAGAAAAAACAGAAGACGCTCGTTCTATTCAGCTATAGAAAATTGAAATTGGGAAGTAATTAAAGATGTAGCAGTGTAAAGTATTATGCAATAATATCTTACACATAATTTACATTTTCTTCATAAATATTAAAGTTATTGGAAAGATGATGACAGTATGAGATAGACATTATCAAACTCCATAACTTTTTATATGTGCAATTTTCCTGTAGGG
>JAPQNM010000048.1:14442933-14465433 GCA_029783475.1 Metacarcinus magister
TAATGATAAAAATAAATATTAATGATAAAAATAAATATTAATGATAAAAATAAATATTAATGATAAAAATAAATAATGATAAAAATAATTATTGATGATAAAAATAAATATTGATGATAAAAATAAATATTGGTGATAAAAATAAATAATGATGATAAAAATAAATAATGATGATAAAAATAAATACACACACAAAAAAAAACTATAAAATTTGCATTCCATTTAACATAATCACCGATGGAACGAAAAAAAAAATCAATAAAAAAAAAGAAGAAATACAAGAAGTAGAAATAGAAGAAGAAGAAGAAGAAGAAGAAGAGGAAGTAGAAGAAAAAGGAATCCCACTTTGTTTAATTACTGAGAGTTAAGAAATCCGCCCAAAGGGGTTGTGTTTCCTACAGAATTTTCCTGCAAAGATCGTCTGGCGGAAAAATTAATTGCTACGAGAGTCACCGGATCCTCCTTCGAGCCTCTCTTTTAATTACTTGATGCGAAGGATCGTCTGTCTCGCGTCTTTTTATGAATATTAATGTTTTGCCCGAGCATGGGACAGGGAGGTGTTGGGGGAGGAGGAGGAGGAGGAGGAGGAGGAGGAGGAGGAGGAGGAGGATGGTAGTGATTAGGAAGGGATGAGAGTAGTAGTAGTAGTAGTAAAAAAATAATCAGAAGGAGATATAAGGGGAAGAAGAAGAATCTGAAAACTATGAAGGAAATTAATAATAATGACGCTATTGTGAATGATAATAATGATAAAAAAAAAGAAAAAAAAGATATGGAGATGGAGGTAGAAGAAGAAAAAACTGATACATACCAAAAAATACATATTCCTCTTGCGTTCTTGTTTTATTTTTTTCGTACAATTCTTCATTCACAAAACCACTCAATTAAAAAACGAAAACAATAAAAATATATATACAAATCACAACTACATCGTTAACAACCTAACAAAAACTAACACTAACTTTACCCAGTTAGTGACAACCTCATCATCACACTTAAGTTAGGTTAGGTTAGGTTAAGGTTAGGTTAGGTTAGGTTAGGTTAGGTTAGGTTAGGTTAGGTTAGGTTAGGTTAGGTTAGGTTAGGTTAAGGCGACAAAACTCACACTAAAGGCGGTGGACATGTCATCATCTTTCATTACATTTTATTCACTTTTAAAAGCTACGTAGCTATTAATTAAGACAGGAAAGCTGTTTTAATTTCCCTGGTGACGCCTTAAGCCTTGGTCTTATTAGTGTTTTTTATCTCTATCTCTTTTTTTTATAATGTCTGGGTGGTGGAAGGGTAAAGAAGGGCGTTGCGGGTGTAGAATGAAGGGAAGGGAGTGAAGGTAGAAGGGAGAGGAATGAACTGTGGGTGGAGGTGAGGGTGGAGGTGGGGAGGGTGGCACAGTTAAGTTAGGGTTGGTTAGGTTAGATTAGGTTTGGGTTAGGTTAGAATAAATTTGGTTAGGTTAGGTTAGCTTAGGTTAGGTTAGGTTAGGTTAGGTTAGGTTAGGTTAGGTTAGGTTAGGTTAGGTTAGGTTAGGTTAGGTTAGATTAGATTATATAACACAAGGATCAAATACTGTCAATCAGAGTATAAAAAAATAAGACCCATTAGATTTTACAAACAAGATACAATTCCTGTCACATAACATAATTTTTTCTACTGCGTACGTACACAGCTTAGCCTCCTCCCTCCCTCCTCCCCCTCCCTCCTCCCCCTCCCCCCCGCGCCTCACACACCAAAGAGGGTAAGGACTAGTGGGTACCCGGGGGAGGGGTGATCTGAGGGGAACAAGGGCCGTGGTGCATTGTGGGATTTAAGGATATGGTGAGGGGTGGAAGGGAGGGTGGGTGGGAGGGAGGGTGGGAGGGAGGGGAGAATGAAGCGAGGGAAAAGGGGAGGGAGGAAGGGAGGGAAGAGGAAGAGAAGAGGCCTTAAAAGAGGTTGTGAGGTAACATAAACAAGGAATAAGTAATAAAAGAAAGGAGGAGGAAGAGGAGAAGGAAGAACAGTAGTAACAGAAGGGAGAGAAAGAATGAAACGAGAAGAAAGGAGAAGGAAAAAGTAGTAACAGGAGAAAGAGAAAGAAAAAAAGAAGAAAGAGGAGGAGAAAGAGGAGGAGAAGAGGAGGAGGATGAGAGTGGATGGAAGTGACACAGAGAAAGTGCAATGAGGGAAGGAAGAGAAAAGAAGAGCAAGAGGGGACAGTAAATGGAGGAGGAGGAGGAGGAGAAAGAAGTGATGAAGGAGAGAGTTATGAAGGGGAGTGATGAAGGGTGTGGAGGGAGTGTTAGTGAAGAGGTAAAGGAGGAGGAGGAGGAGGAGGAGGAGGAGGAGGAGGAGGAGGAGGAGGAGGAGGAGGAGGAGGAGGAGGAGAAAAATAGAAGGAATGAGGGGAAACTAAAGTGAAATATATGAAATGAACAAAGACTTAGAGAGAGAGAGAGAGAGAGAGAGTAGAAGAGAGAGAGAGAGAGAGAGATGAGAGAGAGAGAGAGAGAGAGAGAGAGAGAGAGAGAGAGAGAGAGAGAGAGAGAGAGAGAGAGAGAGAGAGAGAGAGAGAGAGAGAGAGAGAGAGAGAGAGAGAGAGAGAGAGAGAGAGAGAGAAGAAAATGGAGGAATGAAAATAAACATTATCAGAATATCATGTCAAGAATAATAATGATAATAATAATAATAATAATAATAATAATAATAATAATAAATAAATAAATAAAAAAAATAAAAATCTAAATCACCCCAACATTATTACCAAAAACGAATGATAAAAAAAAAACAAATAAAAAAAATAAGTACATAAATAAAACATATTACGATATTTTCATTTAAAACTTTATAGTATATAGAGGCAGCAGATTATTGGTCACTGTTGCACCAATCAGGAGTGAGGGAGGAAGGGATCAAGGTGGCTTTCCAGGTAATAAGGGTCAGGTAAAGGGAAGAAGAGGAGGAGGAGGAGGAGTAGGAGGAGGAGGAGGAGGAAGAGGAGGGCAAAGAATAAAGACAACGTAGTGTAAGTAGAAGGTATTAGGAATATAAAGAAGATAAATGAAGTGGATGATGAGATGGAAGAGTAAGTGGAGAGGAAAGGGTGGAGAGAGGAAACAAAAGGAGTATTTATGGATGGCCATGAGTGAGGAAATGATCAAATAATGGGTAAATGAGAGAGAAAAAGGGAAGAGAGAGAGAGAGAGAGAGAGAGAGAGAGAGAGAGAGAGAGAGAGAGAGAGAGAGAGAGAGAGAGAGAGAGAGAGAGAGAGAGAGAGAGAGATAATAAAAAAACAAGAACAAGACCAAGAACACGAATCAAGAACAGAAACAAGAAAGGGTGATGCAGAAGAGAGACACGAGGAGAGGAGAGGAGAGGAGAGGAGAGGAGAGGAGAGGAGAGGAGAGGAGAGGAGAGGAGAGGAGAGGAGAGGAGGGGAGAGGAGAGGAGGGGAAAGGACAGCGTGGGGACATTGGACATCACAGATCAAATCCTACACAAGGGGAGAGAGTGAGGGGAGGTGGACACTACCCTCAGAATCTAATTATCTATGAAATACGAAGAGCTTTAAGTGGAATCCAACCCTCCAGATTTGAATTTTGATATACCAAGGGGACAGGCAAGCAAGGGGAGAGGGAGGGGGAGGGGAGGGGGAGTGAGGGGAAGTAAGGATATAAGTCTGGTTTGGTATACCTTCGTGAGTCATGTTGTGAGGGGAAATAAGGGGAAATTAAGACACATACGGGGTTTATTCTGCTCAATTGTCCTGGCGCGCTGAGGGGAATCAAGGGGAAAGGGGACACACACTCTCTCTCTCTCTTGACTTCATCATTGTTTTTGAAGAAGGGGAAAGATAGATCGCCAGTGTGGGTCAGTAACTAAATGAGATAGATAACGTTGATAAATAGATCGATAAATGTGTAGATAGGTAGATGAATAGATAGTTACATAGATTAATGGATAGATAGGTAGACAGATAGATAGATAGATAGACTGGTTGTTACATTGATAGATAGATAAAAGGTACAAAAAAATAGATAGATAGACATATAGATTTTTTTCTTTATCCTCCTCCTCCTCCTCCTCCTCCTCCTCCTCCTCCTCCTCCTCCTCCTCCTCCTCCTCCTCCTCCTCCTCCTCCTCCTCCTCCTTGCATTTCTCAGTCACCTCTTAAATGAATTCAATAATTAATTAAGTCGTTTTTTATGGACAAGATTTTTAATTCATTCCAGTAATTAAGAATTTTATCACGACTTTCCCTTTCCTTTTTCCTCCCTCCTTCTCTCTTTAAATCCCTCTCTTTCTCATTCCCTCTCTCCTTCCTCCCTTCCTTCTCTCCTGTCCTCCTTCCTTCCTTCATCTTACTTCCAACCTGAATCCCCTTCCTTCTCTCTTCTTCCCTATCTCCTCCTTTCTTCCTTCCTTTCTTTCTTCCTTCTTCCCCTTCCCAAATAGGTGTTTCATCCCTACTCTCTTCCCCCTTTCTCTCTTCTCTCTTTCTATCATCCTTCCTCCTGTAATCTATCCTCTCTTGCCTACTCTTCTTCCCCCCAACCTTTCCCCTTCACCCTTGCCTCCCCCCTCCCCCCTCCCTCGCCCCCCTCAACACCTATGAATACATAACCCCCGAAATGGGAAAAAATAGGTAATGGGTGAACTTCTTTAATTACCAGACCGAGGGAAGAGAAACAAAAAATCTCGTATAATTTTCTCAACATTTCTTTGCTGCCTTCATTAAGATTTTTTTTTTGGTTCTCTCTCTCTCTCTCTCTCTCTCTCTCTCTCTCTCTCTCTCTCTCTCTCTCTCTCTCTCTCTCTCTCTCTCTCTCTCTCTCTCTCTCTCTCTCTCTCTCTTTCTAGGGTTGATTTCTTTCTCTATTCGTCTCAAGTTACTTAATGGAAAGAGAAAAAAAGTAAATACAAAGTGACAGGTTAAGCGAGAGAGAGAGAGAGAGAGAGAGAGAGAGAGAGAGAGAGAGAGAGAGAGAGAGAGAGAGAGAGAGAGAGAGAGAGAGAGAGAGAGAGAGAGAGAGAGAGAGAGAGAGAGAGAGAGAGAGATAAAAGTAGAGAGCAAGGAAGCGTTAATAAGTCTACATAGAACCACCAAGGCTCCACGAGTGACGAGAGAGAGAGAGAGAGAGAGAGAGAGAGAGAGAGAGAGAGAGAGAGAGAGAGAGAGAGAGAGAGAGAGAGAGAGAGAGAGAGAAAGAGAGAGAGAGAGGATACTTTAGAACGCCACAGGATAATAATAATAACTCAAGAATCCGTGTGAGGTGGAAAATAACGACGCATCACGAAAGAGAGATAGAGACAGCGAGAGAGAGAGAGAGAGAGAGAGAGAGAGAGAGAGAGAGAGAGAGAGAGAGAGAGAGAGAGAGAGAGAGAGAGAGAGAGAGAGAGAGAGAGAGAGAGAGAGAGGGAAAGAGACTAACACACCCATCACACCCATCACATACATACATACACACCCTCCATCCCCTTCCCTAAATCCCCTCAGATCTACACTTTTAACATCTCACTGGTTACTTATGGTGACGGGCGGAGAAAAATGATTAGTGAGGAACCGCAGTGTTGAACTAGGGTCGAGGATCATGGGAGGACGCTGTGTATTGTCTGAGTAAGGCATTAACCACCTCAGGCCCTCGTTTGGCTGTCACAGAGGCGCGTCAATGGTTGGGAATAGCGGCCCAGAACACTTGTTTATGTGGCAGGGAAGGTCACGATAGGGAA
The DNA here is from genome assembly GCA_029783475.1 of Metacarcinus magister. Lineage (NCBI taxonomy): Eukaryota > Metazoa > Arthropoda > Malacostraca > Decapoda > Cancridae > Metacarcinus > Metacarcinus magister. Next base: position 14,448,641 of record JAPQNM010000048.1, read on the forward strand.
AAGGAGAAGGGAGGGAGGTAGGTTGGGTAGGGTGGGGTGGGTAGGGTAGGGTGACCTGGTTATGATTTTATTTTTCTCTTTTTTTTTTTCTCTCTCTCTTAATGTTCTCGTTCTTGTTCTCGATCTCGTTCTAGTCGTCATCGTCTGTCTCTCTCTCTTTTAATCTGATTTCATTCTTAGTATTTTGCATAATCTTGGTGATCTGTATTCACTTTTTTTTCAATTTTCTCTCTCTTTTTTTTTTTCTTTCTTCAATTATTTGCTTCTTCGAATTTTATTGTGTTGTTTTTTTTTCTTTCTTTCTTCAATTGGTTTTTATCTCTCAGCTTCATCATCTGCCAGCGCCTCACCTTATTATTATTATTATTATTATTACTATTACTATTATTACACACACACACACACACACACACACACACACACACACACATACACACACACACCCACAGACACACACACATGAGGAAACAGCATTTACACAGGAAACACATGATTCTGGAGCGAATAATATAATCACCATAAAGATGGAGATGTAGAAGTCTGTCAGTTTTTACGGTAGTCGGGCAGGACGTCGGTCAGACTGTCTTATTTTACTGCTGGGAGAGGTTCGAGGAGGAGAGGAGAAGCAGGAGTAAGGGGAGGAGGGGGATGGGAAGGAAGAGAGAGGAGGAGGAGATGGAGGAGGAGGCAAGGGAACGTTTGGCAAGGGAGAACCGTAACCCAGAACCTATAAACACGATACAACTTCGGGTTGGATCGTATAGTTGGGTGGAAATGGAATCCAGTCGTCTATAGTCCCTTGAGATGTTAGTGTTTCATACGTGGACGAGGAGGATCAGGAGTACGGGGGAAGAGGTAGGAGGAGATAGAGGGGAAGGGAATATTGGTATGTGAGTGTATATATGTATGTATGTATGTATGTATGTATGTATGGTAATTTGGAAGCCTGGTACAGAAGAAATAGACAAAAAAGTGATAACCATGTAAATAGCAAAAGTCCAGAAATACGAAATTAGAAAAGGGAGCATCAACACGCAAACCAGAAGGAGGAGGAGGAGGAGGAGGAGGAGGAGGAGGAGGAGGAGGAGGAGGAGGAGGAGGTCATGTTCTTCCTTTATGACAGGAGTGGTTGCATGGGTTGTCCTTTATAGACGATTTAATGGTACTTTGTTTTTTTCTTTTTTTCATCCCGTCATGAAGGAACTGGATTGGCACACTATACATATTCTATATTCTCTCTCTTTGTCTCTCTCTCTCTCTCTCTCTCTCTCTCTCTCTCTCTCTCTCTCTCTCTCTCTCTCATTCCATCAAGAGCCCTCAACTCTCTTCGTCTTATCTTGACTTCTACGCAGCAGCAGTAGTAGTAGTAGTAGTAGTAGTAGTAGTAGTAGTAGTAGTAGTAGTAGTAGTAGTAGTAGTAGTAGTAGTAGTAGTAGTAGTAGTAGTAGTAGTAGTAGTAGTAGTAGTAGTAGTAGTAGTTGTTGTTGTTGTTGTTGTAGTGTGGGTTAGTGGTGACGCCTCTCGTTATATATATGGGTGTGTGTGTGTGTGTGTGTGTGTGTGTGTGTGTGTGTGTGTGTGTGTGTGTGTGTGTGTGTGTGTGTGTGTGTGTGTGTGTCTAGGGTTGGTATTGATTTTCTATTGTTCTGTTTCTCGTATTTTTTATATATAGGTTTTTTTTTCACTCATTTGAGGTTGTTGTTGTTGTTACTTTTGTTATATTGTTTCGTTTTTCTAATTTTTATCTTTCATCTTTCATCCATATTTTACTCATGTTTGGATTGACCCTTTTTAACATCTCTATATATTTTTCTCCTTTTCTTTGCATTTCTCTTTCTCCTTTTACGTCTCAATTCTTGTTTTCTTCCTCCATCTTCGTGTCCTCAGTGACCTCTCGTCATTATCCTTCCATTCAACCTCTTCGCTTCAGCACATCCACCATATAATGTGCAGTATATAAATAAAATCTTTCCTCTATTCAGTTCAACAACTTATACATCTGATACCCTTTTCTTCCTCAAGTGCTCTTTCCTTTCTTCCTCACCCTCCCATCACCCTCTCTTTCCCTTCACCGTGTCTTCCTCACCCTCATCAATTCCCCCTACCCCCCCTAACACACATACATACATACACACACCTACACACACATACACATACACACCAGAGCTTCACAAGACACACATTACACTAATTTGTTATAGTAATCCAGCACCCCACAGAGGTTAGGTTCGTATCACCCTCTTGAAGCTCAGAAGCAATCTCGAACCGCCTCTCCGGGGGTTCGAGACGAGGGTTACGAAGCTTCACTCGCCGAAGGGACCACTTCATTAACTCGAGATAATGCTCCGTTTGCTAATTAAAGACGGATTCATAACCTCGATCTATGCTCTCTTAGGGTAAGGTTATGTTGTTTATGGTGGTGATTGTAACCTCTTTGTGTATGTCTGTCTGTGTGTTTGTGTGCATGTATGTATGTGTATGTAGATTATATGTATGTTTGTATGTATGTAGGTAGGTGTGTAGGTGAGTAAATACAAATGACAACAACATCCATATCAGTTCATTACATTTTTCATAATTATACAGGACCACGCCAAAGACCAAATCTTAATTGATATCACTACCATTAACACCTCCATCACTATACACCACCACCATCACCACCACCATCACTACCACTACCACCACCATCACCACCACCACCACCACCACCACCACCATCACCACCACCACCACTGCACTACCACTGCACTACCATATCCTTGCTAGTATGTGTGTAGGTTTTCAAATGATAATAGATGAATACAAGAGGCTAGTGGAGTGTGTGTGTGTGTGTGTGTGTGTGTGTGTGTGTGTGTGTGTGTGTGTGTTCTAGGGGGGGTGAGGGGACATATATACGTACATACATGCCTACCCCTCTCTTTCCTCCTCTTTCCCCTCCCCTTTCCCCTCTCTCTTTGCTTCGTGATGACCGATCGAAGCAAGGTCTTAAAATAGCTCCCCCCTTCTTTCCCTCTCTCTCTTTCTCTCCCTCTATCCCTCTTTATTACCTCTCTCCCTCCCCTATTCTCTTTTACATTCCATCTTTATCACCCTTTCTCTCCTCCCACAGCCAGTCACTCCTCTCCTTCTCGGACCTTGCCCATCCTACATCTCCTCCTCCTCCTCCTCCTCCTCCTCTATGTCGTCCTCCTCCTTGTCGTCCTCCTCTTCTTTCTCTTTCTCTCTACCGTCACGTCTCTTTTAACTTTCTTTAATCCTCTCGTTTCACTCTGACAAACGCCTATCGTTTCATACCCCCAAACCCCTTTCGATGTCTTCTCTCCCCTCTCCCCCTCCCCCTCTTCCCTCTCTCTCTCTCTCTCTCTCTCTCTCTCTGTAACGGTAATGCGTGTCCTTTCCCGCTCATTTCTATCGTCCGTGTCCTTGTTGTGTTCCCCTCATCACGTCCCACCAGCTAGTCGCCTCCTTTTCTTTTATTTTATCTTCCCTTTGTGGTGGAAAAAAAGGTTGAATTTCCAGCTTTTACAAGAAGGGGAAATGCGTGTTGGGTTATAACACTATATGCTACTAGTGTTTTGAGAGCGTGTTCTGCAGCTCTAAGTAGGTGAGCGAGAGAGAGAGAGAGAGAGAGAGAGAGAGAGAGAGAGAGAGAGAGAGAGAGAGAGAGAGAGAGAGAGAGAGAGAGAGAGAGAGAAAGGTTTAGATTTTCCGCTTTCTCTGTTTCACGTTTATATGGTTCCTTGCACGTGGCTGTTTATTTTGACACTTATGTGATTGCCTTCTTGCTTTTTTTGAGGGGGAAGGGGGGTGGGTGGAGGACAGAAGAGTCGTAGAACGTGTTTGTACATGCTATGCTTGTGTGTACTGAGGGAGGCGTACATAAAGGATACTTCCACACACACACACACAGCTAGCCAGACACACAGTAGACAACCAACCCTTTCTTCCTACCTTCCTTCCATCCTTCCTACCCTAGCGCCGTTAGATAAACGTTCCAGTGGCTACAGCTTCACCCATGAGACGCGATTCCAGGCCCGGCACGATTCCAAATGACCGCATCGTCTTCAGTAGGAAACATGAGGACTGTCGGAGGCGCAGCGGGTGTGGGCGTGGAGGGGCGGGGGCGGGGGAGTGTCTGGTCTTTGTTTAGCTCCTGGGGACTCAATGCACGGGTGGTGGTGGTGGTGGAATGGGAGGAGAGGAAGGATAAGGAGGAAGGATAAGGAGGAAGAAAGGTCGGTTGTCTGCCAAGGGTGTGGACGAAGTAGCCAGCGTTGGTGAGTCATGTCTTGCTCTTCGTCGTCGTTGGGTTCTTCCTGCGACAGGCTGAATGTGTATGTATCTCTCTCTCTCTCTCTCTCTCTCTCTCTCTCTCTCTCTCTCTCTCTCTCTCTCTCTCTCTCTCTCTCATGTCCTTTCATCTTGGCTTCTCTTAACTTCATTGGAGTCGGACTGTTGAGTCGGAAGTGACCAACCCTCACCCCATGCGTCCTTCCCCCTCGCCCTCGTCTCTATTTCCAAGCGTTATCATTTCGTTTTCCCTTTTCCCTTCTACTTCTCTCTTTTTCAGTCTCCCTCCTTCTCTCTTTCTCTCTCCCACATTTATCCTTTATGCCATCTCGTATTACCTATTCACCCTCGCGGTCTCCAGAGAAGAGGGTGCTAAGGGGATGATACGAAGAAAACGGGATGTGAGGTCCGAAGTGAAGGGGGGACTGGGCATTGTTGTGAGGCGTAGGGGGTCGGATCAGGCGAATTTGACGAGGTGATTTGGGTGGTGGTGGAGGTGGTGGTGGTGGTGGTGGTGCAGTGTGGTAGGACTGTTGGGTTGTTATTGTTGTGGTAAATTGGCCAATAAGAACGCGAGGCAGAAAGTGAGGATGAAGACGTGAGATCAAGGAATATTTTTTTTATATCATATTCGTATGGAAATTTTTGCAGTATTTTTGCCTCTAAGCTTTTCTTATTTCTTTCCTCCTTTCTTTTTCTTAGTGGTGTTCCTGTTTTACCCTAGATTGTATTATTTTGTTTTATTTGTGCGTGTCTGGGTGTGTGTGTGTGTGTGTGTGTGTGTGTGTGTGTGTGTGTGTGTGTGTGTGTGTAAAAGGTGTTATGTTTCTGGCTTACATTTTCTTTTTCTTTTCTTCTTTTACGAATGATTTTTTTTCCCTCTTTTCCTTTTATATGATAGATTTTTTTCACTTTTTTTTATTTCTTATCAGACTTTTATCATTATTCTTCATCCTCAAACTCCTCTTCGTCCTTGTTCTCCCTTCCACCGTTCTAGTCCTTTTCTTCCTCCTCCTCCTCCTCCTCCTCCTCCTCCTCCTTCTCCTCCTCCTCACACGGCTCTTCTTTTTTTTTTTTGTTCCTTCCTCCCCTCCGGCTTCCAATAAAACTCTTCCTTTCTTCACTCAATTTCAATATGTTTCTCTCTCTCTCTCTCTCTCTCTCTCTCTCTCTCTCTCTCTCTCTCTCTCTCTCTCTCTCTCTCTCTCTCTCTCTCTCTCTCTCTCTCTCTCATTCTCGCTTGCTCGCTCGTGTTGTTGCTGCTCTTTGTTTCCATATTCTCTCTCTCTCTCTCTCTCTCTCTCTCTCTCTCTCTCTCTCTCTCTCTCTCTCTCTCTCTCTCTCTCTCTCTCTCTCCACCCCTTCGCTACACCCATTACCCGCGGCAGTAATTGGCTTGGTGGCATCCTCATCCTCATGTTCTTACTCCTTCTTTCTTTCTTCCTTCCTCTCAAATCTTCTTTCTTCCTTCCTCTCAAATCTCTTCCTTCCTTCCTTCCTTCCTTCCTCTCAAATCTTCTTTCATCCTTCCTCTCAAATCTTCTTTCTTCCTTTCTTCCTTCTTCTCAAATTTTCTTTCTTCCTTCATCTCAAATCTTCTTTCTTCCTTCCTCTCTCGCTCTCTCTCTCTCTCTCTCTCTACAAAGGTTGGAAGTAACGTGGAAAAAGAGGGGAAAGAATTGCCTTCTTTATTGGCGGCTTACTGTGTGTGTGTGTGTGTGTGTGTGTGTGTGTGTGTGTGTGTGTGTGTGTGTGTGTGTGTGTGTGTGTGTGTGATATGTGTCATTGTATGTGTCAATATGTGTGCATTTGCGGCTTTGTCTGTCTGTTTCTAGTCATATTATCTCTCTCTCTCTCTCTCTCTCTCTCTCTCTCTCTCTCTCTCTCTCTCTCTCTCTCTCTCTCTCTCTCTCTCTCTCTCTCTCTCTCTCTTTCTCAAATTGGCCTCGGGATGCACAGGTAAATCTGAGATTGTCTCGCTCACCTGTTGAGGACCATCTTCAGAGTCTCATTAATATCGGTAATTAGATTCAGGTAAGCCTCAGGGTAACCCACATAAATTAATAATGCCAGGTAGAGTACTAATCACAAACAGGTGACGACTGACTCCTGATATTTAAGTAGTAATGCTGATGAGTACGGTGTTAATGGTATGGTAATTAGTAAGGCCATTAGGTAATTGATGCAGGTAGGTGACTTTTAATGACAGGTAGATTGAGTACGGGGACGGTAATTAGAGAGGTGTTTAATTAATTCAGGTGTATGTTAAGTGAAGTGATTTGTATGTGTTTGTTATGATGTTCTAAAGGGTTTTTTTATATTTTATTTTCGTGTTCAGGTAAATGTTAAGGTGATTTTGATAAGTTAATGTGTTGTAATTATTAATGGTTTTGGTGTTTGGTTTGAATCTCTCTCTCTCTCTCTCTCTCTCTCTCTCTCTCTCTCTCTCTCTCTCTCTCTCTCTCTCTCTCTCTCTCTCTCTCTCTCTCTCTCTCTTTCTCACTTGCTACTGAAAGACGCGGCCCGAATTGGGAATGCCTTGAGGCTTTCTTTGTATATATGTGTGTGTGTGTGTGTGTGTGTGTGTGTGTGTGTGTGTGTGTGTGTGTGTGTGTGTGTGTGTGTGTGTGTGTGTGTGTGTGTGTGTGTGTGTGTGTGTGTGTGTGTGTGTGTGTGTGTGTGTGTGTGTGTGTGTGTGTGTGTGTGTGTGTGTGTATGTGTGTGTGTGTGTGTGCGCGCTCGTGGAACAGAACACAGATGCGTATTTAGACAGACAGAAAGATCCAATAGACACACACACACACACACACACACACACACACACACACACACACACACACACACACACACACACACACACCATTTCTATCTATCGGCTTTTCACTGTTTCCATCACTCCATCCCTCTATCACTGTCTATCACTTTCCACCCTAATACATCTATCGCTAGACCTCCCCGCCTCTCTTTCTTCTCTCTCCTCCTTTCCTCCTCCTCCTCCTCCTCCTCCTCCTCCTCCTCCTCCTCCTCCTCCCTCCGGAATGGTCAGCTTTTAAGTTTATTGGCATCGGAAACGCCTAACAGACGCCCCCGGACAAGCGGCGGCCACAGGAGGCGACCCGCGGCGGCCCTGCACTAAGCCTCCCTTGGGGGTGTTCACTTGACGTAAGGCTGGTGGGTGGGCGGGCTCTGAGGCGTCAAGTTTAGGATTGGTTTTATTGTGTGTGTTTGTCTGTTTGTTTGCTTTGGTGAATTGTTTGTTTGTATGTTTTTTTGTTTTATTTGTTGATGTATCTGTTTGTTGGTATCTGTAATGTATTGTGTGTTTGTTTGATTGTTTATTTATTTATTTATTTATTTATTTATTTATGTATGTGTTTATTTATGTAATGTGCTTTATCATTCATCTGTTTTGGTTTCATTGTTTTATTTTTTTCCTACTTTTGGTTATATTTTGTTTTTGTTTGTTGTTGTTGTTTTTTTTCCTCCAGTTGTTATTTACTATATATATATACTTGAATTATTTCCTTCACACGTTGCTGCTAATGCTTGTTATATTACAATTCAAGTCCATTTTATATAGTGACAAGTTAAACATTCTTGACATTTTACTCACGTTACTCTTTTGAAAACGTATATACTTTCTCGTATCTTTTTAAGTATTTATTCTATGTATTTAATTATCTTATTTTTAAAACACTATCTTCAGTTTACTTACATTACATTTACTTTATGGTTTACTTACAAGACACTTCAAATTTCACGACGTAGTTAAGTCTTTGTCTTTATTAATATTCGTGTTTCACTCTGACACAAGGCAAGAGAAAGAGAGACAGTGAGAGAGATATGTTATGTTAATAGCATGAGACGGGAGGAAAGAGGCAGACAGTCTGGGAGGGAGGGAGGGAGGGAGGGAGGGAGGGAATTGGGAGGTATAGGGGGGGGTAGGTAGGTATGAGGGAGAGAGGAGAAGGGAAGAGAGAGAATAAAGACAAGGAGAGAGAGAGAGAGAGAGAGAGAGAGAGAGAGAGAGAGAGAGAGAGAGAGAGAGAGAGAGAGAGAGAGAGAGAGAGAGAGAGAGAGAGAGAGAGAGAATGGCGTTAAATCAATGGCTACAAAGTGGAGTGTTACGCTAAAGTGAGGCAAGACAGTGTTGGTTTGAGTTGATTAAACACATCCAAGACACTGACTCACTCGCCCTCAATGGATTCCCCTGAACGAAGAAGAAGAAGAAGGAGGAGGAGGAGGAGGAGGAGGAGGAGGAGGAGGAGGAGGAGGAGGAGGAGGAGGAGGAGGAGGAGCAAGGCCAAAAGAGGAGAACCCAGAGAGGCATTCAAACCTTATTCGGACCAACACAATAAACAAATGAATGAATGAATGAACCTTGAACCGCTGTGAGAAAATGAACTAAGAAGGAACGGTACAAAGACGTCTTTATAGTGTATGAAATTAACCACAAACAAACAAGTGATACAGAGATATGAATAAGGGAATAAAGAGGTAGATAATTGATTATAATTGCAAGAAAAGTGAGAGAGAGAGAGAGAGAGAGAGAGAGAGAGAGAGAGAGAGAGAGAGAGAGAGAGAGAGAGAGAGAGAGAGAGAGAGAGAGAGGCGTAAAATGTTCCTACTCCGTTATGAGGCGACAACTACAGCCAGACCATCAAACTTGCCCTTATGTTACGTTTATTGCCTTCAGGTGCGAGGGTCCTCTCTTAACCCCATCTCTCTCTCTCTCTCTCTCTCTCTCTCTCTCTCTCTCTCTCTCTCTCTCCTCTCTCTCTCTCTCTCTCGCATCTTATGTTTACCCTTGCCTGCTCTTCTCACCCCTCTCACCTCTTTCCTATCTCCCTGCCATCACCTTCCTTATCTCTTCCTCTCTCTCTTTCTCTCTCTCTCTCTTTCCTGTCCTTTTCATCCATCTTGTTTACATTCATCTTTGTAAGTTGTCATGGAAATTCAGTGTTATATTTTCATCATGAATTATTTTGCCTTTGATTGAATTTACTTATTATACCGTTTTAGTTATTTTTTTTTTCAGTTGTATTGCGTAACGTCACTTTTATTTATGTTTCTAGTGATGATCAACACGACATGACAGAGTTTGTGGGATTATACAATGATTTATGTATACAAGTAACATGGTTTTTCCCTTAGTACATGGTAACTTCACACCCATAATCACCCAGAAACACTCATAAACACCTCATGACACCACTCGCCCAACCAGCACCTCAACACCTCAACACCCATCATCAAATAGCGACATAGATAACACATTACACTGCAGCATCCATTCACCGGCTCACCCTCTCCTCTTTCCCTCACCCTCTCCCTTCCCTATAGAGTATCAGCACAGTCGCCTATGTAGCGCCACTCAGCCCTTGGCAGCACCAGTGTTAGGAGTGGTGGGCGGCACAAAGACACTCGCCTCTCCTCCCCTGAAATCACAAAATCCTGTTACACATAGAGGGGCAAAATTTTACGACTGGGATATTGTGTTTTATATCCCCTATTGTGGGTAGTCAACGCACCAACTTTAAACGCTCCCCAAAACTATCAATGGTTTCTTTTGTATGTGTTCTCAGTGAGTATGTTTTCAGGTTCCGTGGCAAGAATGTACTTTTTTTTCTTCTTCTTGTTTGGGTGAAGTTGAATCGTGGTGCGGCAAGTTTTCAGGGAATTGGATTGTACGATTGTATGTTAATATTGTTGAAGTCAGACCTGTATTTTCCCTGCGGCTGTTTCCGCTTTTTATGGCTTGGCCGTGATGCCCCCTGGAGAGCGGGGTTGGCAACTTCTGTTTCTTCTTAATTAATTTTAAATTCATCCCAAGTTACTCAAGCTGATTAACTTTTTTTTGTAAGGCGAATGGAAGCAACAATCCGGAGAAAAGGACTTTTATCTCTCTGCAGAAGGTAAAAAAGAGGAAAGCTTCCTCATTTCACTCCCTCCCTCTCCACCTCCTACCCTCTTCTCCCGAGGCAGCTTGAGCGGCTCCAATATTATGCCAAATCTCTTCCCTTCCTTCAGCCCCAGCTCGTCTCGGCGCTCCAAAGTGGACCCTCGTGACCGCCAGCTCGAGGCCAATTCAAACGAGAGGAGCTGGGCGGGTAAGTTTTAATCCTATGATGTTTTCTTTCTCCCTCCGCCCCAACAGCAGAGTCTAGCTTATCAGAGCCTTCACGGCCCACCAAGGAAATATCGTGCCACTGACGCGGTGGCCATAAAGTCGGTGTGATGCGTCCGTCACTCACGAAGCACATTATGCCACGCGCGTCCTCTCTGCAGCGGCACCGAACCAAATCAGAGGCGGCGCTGCTTAAGCATAACCTTGAGAATAGCAGATGGAGATGTGGCGCTGCGATGCCAAGCTGCAATCCTTGCTCCGTTTTCGTGCGTCGCGGTTGAGATCCATCACAGTGGCCATATTCTCTCCCCTTTACGAGCGAGGCAGGTGATGGTCGCTGAGAAAATAGGCGCGAATGAGGAATAAAAAGTGAAATAAATAATATTTTATAGAGCAGTGGTCGCGGTGGAGAGGAAGTGGCCATTGTCCGCGGAGGGGCGCGGGAGGCGATCCGAAGGCGGTATTGGCGCGCATTTCGCTTTATGATTTGCTCCCGCCGCGTCTGTACACGGCGCTAAATCGTAAACGACTTTTATCTCAAGAATTCGCTGCCGTTCAGATGCAGCGACTGAATAAATGATGAGGTTCTGTCATTCTCGGGGCGGTGCGGCGAAGCGGGGCGCGGCGGGCGAAGAAAATCAAGGCTTGTTTTCAACTGTTCGGCGCCTAATGTTGGCTAATGTGGCGGCGTGTGCAGCTGAAGCGCGCGGGTGAGGACGATAACGGGAGGGTGAAGTAGCGGAGCCGGGAAGTAACGCGTCTCGAGTGTGACATCCCGTTGTTATTACAGGCGAGGAGGAGCATCTCAGGGACAGCCTCGACGCCGCCCCCTCCCACCTCTTGGTCTTTATTTGTCAAGATATTTAGTGCCTCCTTAACGGCTGGCGTGGGGCACTTTCTCATTTTCTTTTTGGCAATTATAAGGGTTACTTGGGAGCCGTTTGGGTGGAAGTGCGTTGAGGCTTGATTCCGGGTCACATAAAAGTTTGCTAATGGAAAAATTGCGACGCGACGAGGCGACTGAATGACCTGGAAATAGATACAAATGCGTAAACTTTATTTGTCTGAGATTTGGGGAGTGAGTTGCTTTTTATAACTGTAATCTCTCTCTCTCTCTCTCTCTCTCTCTCTCTCTCTCTCTCTCTCTCTCTCTCTCTCTCTCTCTCTCTCTCTCTCTCTCTCTCTCTCCACACCTTCGCAATTTTACGACTTACTAATGCAATCGTAACTCGAAATCCCCGACTATCGTAAAGAAAATCCTCAAACAGAAGTAATCCAGGAGGCGGGGAGTGCGGCGCGATATGAGGATTATTTATTCAATTAAGAGCAGACGGGAGACTGGAAGAGGAGGAGGAAGAGGAGGAGGAGGAGGAGGAGGGTGAAAAAGGATAGAAGAGGGAAAAGAGGAGTAGAGACGAAAGGTAAATAGAAGTAAAAAAAAAAGTAGATCGTGTGTGTAAATAAGAAGGCTAGATAGTATATAGGAGGAAATGATGATGCAGGAATAGGAAGAATAAGATAAATGTGGTGTGAGAGGGAAGGCAGACGGTAAGAATCATAGGATAGGATAGAGGTATAAAATGGAATGAATAAAAACAAAAGGAAGTTGAGGGGAAACCAGGAAAATAAGGGGAAAAATAATGATAAGGGGATAGTGTATGTTGTCTTTCTTTTCCTTGGTTTCTTGCCATTACTTATTCTTTCTATTCTTAACTTCCTCATACTTTTTTTTTCTTCTCTCATCTATATTTTTTTTCCCCCTCACCTCTCCTCTCAGCTGTCATCATCCTATTCCACAAGTCAACTTTCCCCTTAACCCTTTGTACCTCCTCCCCTCATCATTCCTATTTACTCATTTCCTGTTTCCCCTTACTCTTCCCTTTCCTCTTTTCATCCTCTCATTTCCTACCTTCATATTTTCTTCTTTTTCATTTTGCTCAACCTCATATTTTCCTTCCTTCCTTCTTATTCCTCATCATTCCTTTCCCTCCCTGACATCCCTCATCTCACTCACTCATTTTCCCTCACTCACGCACCCTTCGTTCCTCTCTTTCTCTCCCTTTCTTCCTTTCTCTCTCATCCTGTCTCCCTTCACACACCCTTTCACCCACCTTTCCTCCTCCCTCTCTTTCTTTCTCTCTCTCTCCCTACTCTCGTTTCTCCTCCCTCATACACTCATCAATCAATCAATCTAGCATCTTCACCCGCTATATTGTTCCTCACTGGCTGGATCCCTTCATTAAATTCCTTATGCCCTGCTAGCCAATCGTGTGAGTGAACAGCCAATCCCCCTTTGCTTCTAAATGACCGCATCATCTAATCGCCCAATACTCCCTACCCACAATATCGAGGAATTACGAAGCAGATTAGGTAGTTTTATGCCGGGCCGAGTTCTCCCAAGGGCGCTGTTCTCCCGCTGGTCTGCTCAGGAAACTCCGGACGCGATCGCTCACTTTTTGGGGAATATTGTCATCGGTGCTCATAACAGACTCCCAAGGGAAATAAATCCTCTGCTGTGTCTTGAAGCTGGGGAAGATGGAGGAGATGTGGGGTTTGAAAGGGGGTGGGGGGAAGAGGGATGGGGGATGAGTTGAGTGGGTGGGTGATTGACAGTGTGTGTGTGTGTGTGTGTGTGTGTGTGTGGGTGGTGTGTGGTAAACAAAAGAAAACCCATATTACCACTGGGTTCATCTCTGTCTCCTTATGAACCTTATGAACCAGTACCACTAAACACCCCACGAACCCCTATCATCCTAGGACACGTTTCTTCTACTATTACTACTACTACTACTACTACTACTACTACTACTACTACTACATCCTCACGTCCCCTACACGTCGTCGCCTCCGTCAGTGAGTGGAGATGAAGCCGTTCGTCATAGATAATCAATAGAAGGATTTAACTCGAAGCAATAATTTAGTTCACCCTACATTTCAGCTCCAATTTTCTCCTCTCCCTTCGTGCCCCTTCCTCGTCTCTTCCTCTCCTCCTCCTCCTCCTCCTCCTCCTCCTCCTCCTCCTCCTCCTCCTCCTCCTCCTCTCTTCCTTCCCTTCCTCCCTTCCCCCTTTACTCCCTTACCCACCCGTCCGAGGAGTGACTGGGGGTTGTAGGGGAGTCAGTGGAGAGGAAGAAGAGGAAGTGGCAAAGGTTTTAAATCCGTGTTAAGATCAAGAGTTTTCAAGATTGAAAACACGGTTGTAGTTTCGACATTACCGTGTGTTGAGGAATTTTTTTGTGGTTTAAAATGTGCGTGTTTTTATTTTCTTAACTTGATTTGCAGTTTTATAAAGGTATATAAGTTCTCTAACTCGAAAAGATGTATTGTGAACTGGAATTATATAGATTAAATCGTATAATTTTCTCTACGTCTAGCATTTTTTTTATAAACACAAATTACAGAAGAAGAAATAAAAAAAAAAACATACTTACTACACCCAAATTAATAAACTAAAATAATAAGATGATAAAGTAAAAGAATAACACTACAATAAACTATTCTGGCAACACTGTAAGGGTGTCGCTGGCAGTGTGTTGTCAGACAAGGGAGGAGGACGATGTTGCGTGTTAACTTCCTCATAACACGACTGTCACCACCACGTGTGTTCTGGGAGACAACTGGTGTGTGGCGAGTGTTGGTGACGCACTGTGGGGTGTGACGGCACGAGGAGTGGTGTTACTGGTGAGGAAAACGACGTTAATATTGGAATAAAAGATAAAATGGTTGTTGTTGGGGTGAAATATATTAATTTCTCTTTCTCTCAATAAACGCAATTAAGAGCTGTCATGTAATCATTTTCACATTCACGTGTAGTTATGAGTCATGATGGTGATGGTGTACTGCTTGACACCCTTGCTTCCCTTCCACAGGCCTGGCTTTAAGATGACCTTCAACGTAGCCCCTGAAGCACCGGCGTCCCGCAAGGTAAATGTTGTCTCCATCTTATTATGTTCTTAAGTATTGCTCCTCGTTTATTATTTATTTATTCCTGTGTTTCAGTTTGTCATGTGTGCCACTGTGTGTACGGTGCTGAAGAACCATTTAGAAGCGTTGTAATTAGGTTTATGATAGCACAGGGGTGTGGTAGTCACGGACTCACTACTAAACTTTATTATTCCTTAGTTGACATATGTTAGGTACACGATGCAAACGGGTTAAAAAAAATACACATTGTTTAAGAAATATCCTGAAAATCCTTAACACATTCATCTCTGAGTCAGTATTATGAAACCGAAACCTCAACGCGCGAGGAAGAGTCGAGTTGAGAGAAGGTTGTCGAAGCTTCAAAACCACAGGTCGACTCACAGGGTTCATAATGACGTGGAATGGATTGGCAACGCTAGGTGGTGGGAAGGCAGGGGTGGGGCTGACTGTGTGTTCACTCATAACAGTTTGGGTTTGCTTTGTTAGCCTACTTGTCTCACGCAGCCTTGTAGCCCCGCTGTTGGTGCTCTTGACGGAGGGGTGGGTGAGTGGGTGGGTGGTAGGGGTGTAGGTGTGTATGGGTGTTTACTACTAGTATTACTACTAGGTTTTGTTTAGAGGTCTATGCCTCACAGCCATGGTGGACCACCGCTGCACCACTGTAGTGCCCGACCACAGCAGTTCCTCCCCAGTAAACAGCTTAAGCATCACGGGCCCGGGCGGAGACTCGATCTGCCGACCAAGCGAATGCAAGGCCAGTGCGCTACCACTGTATTAGCCAGGAGGCTGGAGCTAGAGTATGGGGGATTAATAAAACTTGTCTGTAAGAATTGCGGTTTCGTACTGTTTAAGGAGTACCCGTCATCTACATGTTATGGGTACAAAATTAGAATGGGGAACACCACCCTCTACCGGCAAGCTTTGGAACTAGTGTGGTGACTGCACTGCCGTCTTGTGGCGGATATCTGAACTGATGAGGCTTCACCCGCACGACGTAAAGGTTTCCAGAAAGAAGTACACATATCAGCATCACTCCATGACTTAGCAATACACATAACCATGGCAACGTACCCATGAGAATCCTTTCAGTAGCCCTTAAGGTACGTGTACCTTAGTCTGGGAACCCTGACCTAGAGACTAGTTCAATCAGCCCGTGTGTGTGTGTGTGTGTGTGTGTGTTGGGATGAGTGTTTTTGCTTCTCCTATCCCGAGAAACGAGTTTGTGCCGCTGTGGAAAGACCTCAGCTGCTTTTGGGTACGCTTGATCTTTAAAACTTTACGAATCTGACGCATTAACTGCTTATTCGACTATAAATAATTCGCTTGATGCGTCTAATAAGTCATGTGAGTGAAAGGGAACCAGTGCTGATGACAGAGTAGTGTGTATACTAAGTTGTCTTTGTTTGATCCCGCAACGCATGTACCAGTTTAGTGTGTTACCATCACTGATTCAGATTGAACAGATGAGTTTGTTATTAAAGACTTTAACACCAAAATAAACTCCATCTCCAAGGGTCATTATTCCCCGGAGCAGCAGCCTCGTTGTTACATCCCAGCAAAACCAAAAGAAACTAGGTTGCGTAGGTCACTAAATGGACTGTACCTGAGGACATGAAGAGCACTATAGCACCGTAACGCAGGACCCGGTGACGTGGTGTAGTAATTACTTAAAGAGGGAAAAAATAAATAGAAAAATATAATATACCAGGAACCAGGGTGTTTTTCGTCCTGCAGTGCACCGACGCGGGTTGTTTCATACACAATCCTTGCAGGAGGATGTATAGAGTTTTGTTTATATACCTTTTTTTTCCCTCGGTGTTGGCCACGTGAGCCGCGCACCTCTGTTTACATGCGGCCCTTCAACGTGAACAATGGCCCGGCACGCTGCTTGAGGCGGTTGTCTATTTTTTATTATTCCGAGGATGAAAACACGCCTCTCTTATTTATTCATTCTGCTTTCTTTCGGTCATGTGTTGTGATTTTCTTTTCTTACTTGGCTTTTCATGAGCAATAAAAACGCAACACAATTCCATCTGCTATTTTCCCTGCTCGTGTTCCTTCATAATCTGAGAGAAGGAAAGTGTGTTGGCTCTGAATCACCTGAAAAGAAAAAAATTAAGGAAAGTAAGATACATGAATATCCTTTGTTTGAGGTAAAGGACAGATATATTGTGTAATTCTGACAGTATTATAGATCAAGTAATTGTTATTATTAAAGTAACTTGTTTTCCTTTGAGACTACAAAAAGAATGTTGGTGTGCTGATCAAGGTTGTATTCCACGAGGCAACACAAAGCAACATGTAGCATGCGGCTTGCCAGGCTTTCAACACGTATGTTGGCTGCGACTTTCAACGAGGAGACATGTTTCCTGCGACGAGGCAATATTGTGGTTTCATGTAGCGTGTTACATGGCAGTTTTTATGTCAAATGCCACAAAACCATTTCCAC
>JAPQNM010000048.1:14472933-14482933 GCA_029783475.1 Metacarcinus magister
CCTCCCCCCCCTCCACCCACCCACCCCAAAGAAGACGAGAGGCAAAACTTGATCTATATTCATTGCTTTCTCCTCTTACTTCTCATTTGTATTCTGGACGTCATTTGTATGTTTGCTGATCTTTACCGTCTGAGCTTTTCCTGGAGGACGGACCTTTCTCATCCCCTCTCTTTTTTCCCCTTCTTATTTCCCTCCTTTTTCCCATTTTTTTCCCCTCCTTTTCCCATTTTTTTCCTCTTTATTTTCCATCTCATTTTCCCGCTCCTTTTCTCCTCCTTTACCCTTTCCTTTTCCTCCTCTTTTTCCCCTCATTTCCCCCTCTTCTTCCCGCTCTTTTTCCTCCTCTTTTTCCCCTCATTTTCCCTTCCTTTACACCCTCATTTTCCTCTCCTTTTTCCCCTTCCTTCACTTCTCTCCTTCTTTTCTTCCAGTCTCTCTCCCTCTGATCAGAATTCCAGGAGAGGATTCCAGCCAAGCCCTCTGATGATTGGCTGGACATGTAACCTCCGTTTTTTATGCATCTTGTGTAGAGGAACGAGTCTGGAGGGAAGGAGAGAGAGAGAGAGAGAGAGAGAGAGAGAGAGAGAGAGAGAGAGAGAGAGAGAGAGAGAGAGAGAGAGAGAGAGAGAGATCTTTCCTAACCTTTTCTCCCTCTCCCTACTGGGACTCCAATTTCCTCTCACCTCTTTCCTGTAGCCTTCCTTTCTCTCTCTCTCTCTCTCTCTCTCTCTCTCTCTCTCTCTCTCTCTCTCTCTCTCTCTCTCTCTCTCTCTCTCTCTCTTACTTGTGATCTCCAAACTCGGTCATATTACATTGTTTGCATATATTGTGTTTGAATTTATCTGTTTCCTTGACATTCTGTTATCTATTATCTGTCTTCGTTATGTAATGGTGGTGGTGGTGGTGGTGGTGGTGGTGATGGTGATGGTGGTGGTGGTGGTGGTGGTGTGGTGGTGGTGGTGGTGGAGGTGGTGATGGTGTTATGAATTGGTAATACTGTTGAAGCATAAGGCAATGGTAACACAGTGAACAGGTCAAATATATATACATTTAAAAATAAAAAAAATTACACATACGAACAAAATAACCAGATAAATATAGAAATATAAAAAAAACAATCAAACGCACAATATAATATAAATATAAAAGATTCCAATTTAACAACAAAATATATATATATACAACATCATTTTTCCCTCCTTGTGATAGTATCTTCAGTGAGGCATATCAAACCGATGACCATTATTATAGTTAAACAAGAAAGAAAGAGGAAAATAAAATATAAACACACACACACACACACACACACACACACATACACACATGAATACATAATGATAAAAACACAACTCTAGACGCGTGAACAGGTGAAGAAGGCTCGAGGCTGTACGTGGTTGGTCACCTGTCAGCACACTTTGAACTTACCAACAATTACTTACAAAAATAGGAAAAAAAAGGAAGAAAAAAAAAGTAAACAGTTCCACACTTCACTCTCCTCGCCTTTCGCTCCCTCTCCTCGTTTTCTTTCTCCTTCCTTCTTTTCCCCCTTTGTGGAGAGCCGTTCGCCTTCTCCCCGCCCAGTTATGTAGCCTAATGTCTCCCTCTACCGGCCACTAGCTCTCCGTCGGGTCCTGTTAGACTCCTGTAGGCGGGGCGACGAAGGAATGGGACCACTTCGCGCCGAGTTAAGGTTTAGTCATTATCGATAGAAGGGGAGGAGGCCAAGGAGAAGGAAGAGGAGGAGGAGGAGGGAGGAGAAGAAAGATATTGGGAAAGGAGGTGGAGAAGAAGGAGAAAGTGAAGGCGAGGGGAGAGATTTGGAGGAGAAGGAGGAGGAGGAGGAGGAGGAGGAGGAGGGTTTCCGACACCGTAAAGTAAGGCTAAGGAGGTTTTTTTTTCTCTCCTTCCTCTCTTTCTTCCTTGAGTGCTGGAGAGGAAAATGTTGTTGGAAGAAACCTTTGATGCCACACACACGTCCAGTCCAGAAGTCCTTTAAAACATTTATCATTATGCATTTTTTTTTCTTCTCCTACGTATACCAGTTGTGTTTGAAGTCGGGGGAAAAAAAAATACAACTTGTTTTCAATATAACTAAACATGTAAAAATAATAATAAAAACAAAAAAACAATGATAGGTGCCACATAATATCTCCTCTGTTCACTTGAGCTTTTTTTTTGTGTGTGTCTTGCAATGCGGGAATGAATGCAACATATACACCACCATTATTATCACTGTAACGCCATCCTCCAACATCATCACGCAACACCATCACGCAACATCCATTTGGTGCAAACAACATTATCATTGCAGTGTTGATCGGGAAACTGTCACAGATAATTTTAGAAACCTGACTGCAGTATCTATTTCAACAACTACATCATCATATTTACATCTACTTCACAATTTACACTTTAATATACTTATCTACAAGTGTGATATAAATTCTTAGATAACATTACCCATTTACTTCAATAGATAACACACCTTGACATCTAACTAACACTTTTACACATATACAACAAGTACAACCACCACCACCACCACCACCACCACCACCACCACCACCACATCACCACCAACACTCATAAAACAGCAGCCAGCCAGACAGACAGACAGACAGACAGGCAGACAGACATAAGGAGGTATTATCCCTGGTTTATAATTGGTCTAGGCCGGGAACTATGACGAAGCAGACCTATTTGCTTAATGGAATTGGTGCCAGACAGCCCAATTACGAAACATTTTTGATCGGGGCGGAAATGAAGGTCTCACACTCCCTCTCCCACGCGTCAGTTAGGGCTGAGATTTTTTTCTTCGTCGGTGCGTGAGTGTCGTCATGGTGAGAGGAGTCGGGCGGTGATGGAAGCCAGGCGGAGGAAGGGTGCGAGAGGAAGGGAGGAGGAAGGAAGGAAGGGTGTGAGAGGAGACCAAGGGAGGAGGAAGGAAGGAAGGTTCGAAGAGGGTTGAGGATAGATGGTTGAAGGATTGGCTCTGACGGTAGGGGAGAGGTTAAGGATTTTGTTAGGGTGGAGGTAGGATGGTGGGTGGAGGGTGTGAGGGTGTAAAGTCTTTGTTTAGGACAGTGTGGAAGGATGGAGTAAGGTGAGTTTAAGGAGCAAGGAGGGGTAGTTTGTGAGGTAGAAATAGGAGAGGAGCAGGAAGAGGAGGAGGAGGAGTAAGAAGTATAAAAAAAAAAATATATATGTGTTTTTTTAGGTGTGGGTGCATTAGTGTGAGATAAGATGGCGAAAGAGAGAGAGTGAGTGAGTGAGCGAGCGAGTGTGTGTGTGTGGGGGGGAGGAGGAGCAGGGAACCAGTTTTAACGAGTGAGTGAAGGTAGAGAGGATGATTAGGAGACACAGTGGAAGTAGCATTTAGAGAGCTACAAAATAAGGACAGGTTAGAAAAAAAAAATACATAAAAGAGAGAGAAAAGAATAGAGACTTTGATGTAACGAAAAAGAATTATTAAAAATCTAAGATGTCACTAAAAGCAGCGACTATCAACCATTATTAATCAGATAACAATTTCGTCGTACATCATAATAGGATAATCACTAGGAGATATAAAAAATTATGTAAGCATTGTTTGAAGGAGACTCGTTGAAGAATAAACTATAGGAAAACTGAGGAAGCAAACGGATATAATGAACGTAGGTGGTGAAGAAGAGAAACACTACATGCTATCTGAAGGCAGGAAGGGACGTGGGAGCGGGAAGAGGTAGACAAAGAAAGAAAATGTCGAGAATAAAATACAGTATTGATGTTGAAACAGTTCTATTTAAAGGTACAGCATCACTACCACCACCACCACTACCACCACCACCACCACCACCACCACCACCACCACCACCACCACCACCACCATAAAACTCTCAACGCGTGTGTTCTGTAAATATGATGCAACGTTTAACAGATGGATTATCATAAACACTTTTGAGGATAATGATATGATGTTTTATCTTAATTGTGGCCATAACTCTCCTCCTCCTCCTCCTCCTCCTTCCTACCCACCACTACCCAACCACACACACACACCGCACACACCACCACACACACCTATCCTCTCCCTCACCCGTCATCAATACCGAGGGAGTGAGGGAGGGAGGGAGGGAGGGAGGGAGGGAGGGGCTTCTCAAATTCCATCGTGGGTATTATGAAATGCATATATGACCCAGACGAACCACCCGACAGACTATTTGACGCATGGATAGCCAGCTCACAATGCCCCTTCGACTCTCCTCCTCTCTCCTCCCCGCGGCAGTCGTTCTCCAGTGCACAACCCGGGATTAATATCTCTCCCCTCTTGACAACGCAACCCCATCATCATCAGCCGGGTACTCGGAGCGCCAAATATTGACACAAATTTCACTACATAATTACGTCCAGCGAACCATAATTCGCCAAATACAACAAGTTTGGGCCACACCACCAAGACAAACAACGCCGGCAAACATATGGAGAGTAGAGAGTAGAGAGTAGAGTAGAGAGTAGAGAGTAGAGAGTAGAGTAGAGAGTAGAGTAGAGAGTAGAGTGAGAGTTGAGTGTGAGAGAGAGAGAGAGAGAGAGAGAGAGAGAGAGAGAGAGAGAGAGAGAGAGAGAGAGAGAGAGAGAGAGATTCAGACGTGGCATTTCCCATTAACATTAACGTTACACTGTTGAGCGAACGGAGAAGACACATCATGTTTAATAATCTCATAATGGGTCTCTCTCTCTCTCTCTCTCTCTCTCTCTCTCTCTCTCTCTCTCTCTCTCTCTCTCTCTCTCTCTCTCTCTCTCTCTCTCTCTCTCTCTCTCTCTCTCTCTTAAAAAAAGTATGGATAATTAAATAAGAAATATATATAAATGAATGAATAAAGTTAAATGTAGATAGATAGATAGATAATTAAATCGGTAAATTAATAAATATCGAACCATCACAACAATCTTCTTGCCAATATTAAAAAAAAACTGAAAATTGATAAAATATAATGAAACATGTAGAAAGTGAACATAATTGAAAAATAGTTTTGAACGTAATCTGCGTGAGGATATGTATATTTGTATTACGTCTGTTTATCGTGTGTGTGTGTGTGTGTGTGTGTGTGTGTGTGTGTGTGTGTGTGTGTCGGTGGTGGTGTGTATCGGTGGAGGTGTGTGTCGGTGTGTCGCCTGGAGTGAGTCTGTGGGTCGCCTGAAGCCTGGGTCGCCACTAATTAAGTTTACCTGCCTGAGGGGAATATTGTAATTGTGATTTTGTAGCGGAGCCTCACGACAGGTGTATCATCACAGGTAATTAATTTGCCCCCCGGAGGGAACAGCGGGGCCAGGTGTGGCTTCAGCGAGACAAGGTGGCGGGGCTCCAGGTCACCGCTGATCCCAAGTGGCTTTTGTCATGTGCGTCTGTAAAGAAAGCAAGAGTGAACTGTTTACTCTCTCTCTCTCTCTCTCTCTCTCTCTCTCTCTCTCTCTCTCTCTCTCTCTCTCTCTCTCTCTCTCTCTCTCTCTCTCTCTCTCTCTCTCTCTCTCTCTCTCTCTTTGTGTATCAGGTAATTCTTTTGATTGAACCAGATATCTTCCTCCCAGCCTGCCCTTAAGGTTCAGAACACACCCGCGCCACCTTAAATATTACGCGATAAGATATTAATTTGATTTTTTTATATTGATTGTTCTCTTTCAGGCGATTGATATCATCTGCCTTATGCTCCCTACCTTCCCTCTTTCCTTCCCTCTTACCCTCCCTTCCCTCCCTCTTACCCTCCCTGCTAACCTTTTCCTTTCATCCTCATTCCCCTCTCTTCCCTTTCTCCCTCCTCCCTTTTCTCTCCCACTCTCACTCACTCCCCCACCTCCCCTCCTTCTCTCTCTCTCTCTCTCTCTCAATAATGGTAAAGTGATAATCGAAAATTTTTTACTTTTAATCAACGTGACAAGTTCTTTCCAGACGACTGAGTAAACATTATGGAGCCTGTTAAGCACCCTGTAGGGGAGGGAGGGGAAGGGAGGGGAGAGGGAGGGGAAGGGAGGGAAGGGAGGAAGAGAGAGGAAGTGATGGGAGAGGGAGGGGAAATGAGGGGATAGGGAAGGGAAGCGAGGAGAGAGGGAAGGGAAATATTGGGAGGAAGGGGAAGTGATGTAAGAGGAGAGGGAAGTGAGGGAATAGGGAGGGGAAATAAGGGGAGGAAGGGAAGTGATGGGAGAGGAAGGGGAAGTGAGGGGAGAGGGAGGCTGATGGAGAGATTAAACTACCTTATGTTATTAACCTTTCATAGACTCACCTGACACCTGCACTTTTTTAATTTTCCTCTTCCTTTTATCATAATTATTTTTTTTAATGTCATTCACCTTTTGCTGTTTTTTTTATCCCTTTTTTTTGTGGTTCTGTTTTTTTTTTGGGGTGTGTGTGTGTGTGTGTGTGTGTGTGTGTGTGTGTGTGTGTGTGTGTGTGTGTGTGTGTGTGTGTGTGTTTATGGATCTTTGAGTTACTGTTGTTACGATTATTTTTTTCTCTCTCTATAGTGTTGCGTGTTTAGTGTCGACATTCGGTTATCTCTCTCTCTCTCTCTCTCTCTCTCTCTCTCTCTCTCTCTCTCTCTCTCTCTCTCTCTCTCTCTCTCTCTCTCTCTCTCTCTCCAATTACACTCCACTTACATAGCATACTCATTTGACCTCACTACTCCATCTCATTCCACTCCATAACTATTTCCACTCCACCACACACACACACACACACACACACACACACACACACACACACACACACACACACACACACACACACACACACACACACACACACACACACACACACACACACACACACACCAGCCTCTCCTCTACACTCTTTAAGTAGCCCATTGTACTTAAGGGAAATGAACTCACAGTAATTACAAGCTAAGTGTCGGTCATGGTTACTCCCTTCCAGTCTATGATCTCACTTTAATCCTCCCAAATCCTCGGTCCCAAACCCAAACCCAAACCCAGCCCAGCCCAGCCCAGCCCAGCTACAAGCCCGGTCCAACGAGACTGCACCGGAGCATCTAGTGATCAGGCTGTAATAGGAAACGTTACTCAGTAGAAGCGTCGCAGAGGATTCCAGTACACGATTGTAGGAAAGTGCGTGTGATTTTGGCGTGTGTCGTGTGGTGGTAGCGATGGTGGTTGGGTTGGGTTGTGGTGGTAGTGGTGAGGGTGGTTGCGAGTTTGTTGTGTTTGTTGTGGTGGTGTTGTAGTACAGTGGTGGTGAGGTGTTGTTTTGTATCCTTTATTTAGTACAGTATATAAGTAACACCTCCATGTAGTACAGCTCAACGCAATGTAACGCAACACAAGCAAGTAGTAGGTAGCAGCAGCAGCAGCAACAAGAGAAAGCGTAGTAGCACCAAAGATTTAGACAGTGATTGAAACGGAGTAATACAGACGTGAGGTGATAGGTGTTTTGGTGAGGGTGACTGGAAACTTGCTGATGTGGCTGAAAAGATAAAAAAGAAAAGAAGGAAAATTCGCTGGCGCCGTGATGTGATGTCCTTAATGATGTTGTTTTCCTGCACCTTCTTCGTTCCTTTAATCAGTCAGTGTCATTTGTGTTTCTTTTAATCTGCGTCAATAATCATCCTTCTCTGTCACGCTTATTCGCTTGCCTCCGTATAATAAATAAAGTGTATTAACCTTTTTTTTTTTTTGTTTAGATATATATATATATGTATCCCCGTCTTTCCCTCCACCTACATCTCTCTTTTTCGGTTTTCAGGATAAAGGAAAATTTACGATCTATCTCTCCTCCCCCCCCCTCTCCCCCTCCCCCCACCCCTTACATCTTTACTTTTTCCTCAAGATTAATGTCCCTTGGTTCATATCGGTCCACAGCAACTACTACTATATGACATTTACTTCTTCGATATATCATCCATCTTAGTTTGTTTCTTCTTCTCTTTTCTTTTTCTTCCTCTCTCTCTTTCTCTCTCTCTCTCTCTCTCACTCTCTCACTCTCTTAATGCGTCTGTTTATTCACTTCTGCATGATGGGAACATTTTCTGATTTTCCTTTCTGACTTTCCATTTCGTGCGTCCAATCTCCCTCCTTTTCCATTTTCTCTCAACTTTCCCAGGCACTGATTCTCCCCCTCAACATATATCTCTCTCCAAATGCAGCATCATTCCGCCTGATAAAGCCAGGAACTGCATCTCTCCTTCCTCTAACTGCAGCCACCACCCTCCATCCATTATGCTTCCCTCTTATATTTCACGGGCCGCCCACTCCCCACCAAACCATCTATTAAGTCTCAATACAATCCTGCTCTAACGACCATTAGCGCAGCCTCACCGGGACCATTGGGCCATCAACTGCAGATGATCAGATGCATTGCAACGCGGTAACAATAACAAGGGTTGAGTTGCATTGCAAGTGACACCTCAGCGTTGACGTCGGTGCTCAGTCAATTCAACGCTAAACCCCACCAACTAAGTCTTCCCTCGGGTCTGGATTGGTGTTTCGTGCACATGACGGATGGTTTGTGTCAACACTCGAGGCGGCGTGAGTGGCAGGCGTTGGGTCCTTTTTCCTGTGGTGGTAAATATGGTTTTGATATTTAGCCACGTGATACCTGACTCGCCTGTGGTCAGCCGCACGGAA
The DNA here is from genome assembly GCA_029783475.1 of Metacarcinus magister. Taxonomy (NCBI): domain Eukaryota; kingdom Metazoa; phylum Arthropoda; class Malacostraca; order Decapoda; family Cancridae; genus Metacarcinus; species Metacarcinus magister. The sequence goes on from JAPQNM010000048.1 coordinate 14,481,544, forward strand.
ACACTAATGCCTCCTCCCATTCCGTCCCCAGAGTAGAAAAGGGAGGGATGGAGAGAGGGATCTGAGGGGAGGGTGAAGGAGGGAACTTTAAGGGAGGTAGGGGGAGCAAGGAGGGAAGGTATAGGGGAAGGAAAGTGCATAAGCGTTCTGGCCATAGGAGTTGAAGAGAGAAGGGAGGGTAGAGGAAGAGTTGATGGTAAATGTGTGGAAGGAAGGAGAGATGGAAGAGTAGAGATGAGGGAGGAAGGGCAGCTGTGCACGAAGAAAGGAGGAAGAGGAAGAGGGGAAGGAGGAAGAATTATGGGCGAAGGGTGAACAAGAATATCTAAGGCAGAAGCAGTGTACTGATTTTGATTCGTATTATCTCACTTTAACTCACTCACTCACTCACTCACTCACTATTTCACTCATGTAGATAAAAAACTAAATCCACTTCCTGGGCACAAACATATATATGTATATATATATATATATATATATATATATATATATATATATATATATATATATATATATATATATATATATTTCCTCATGGCCTGGAGGCACCTGTCCCAGTCCTCACCGCGGGCCAGGCTGATCACGTGCTGGTTGGTGTAGGGGGTCGAGGGGGGTGGATAAGGGAAGGCAAGGTTCTCTACAATAAACGTCTGCCAATTTATGCGGAACAGAGGTTGTCAGGCGCTTAGTGCAGTAAATCATCTTGTTTGGCCTCGTTAACTTCACACTTTAGTAGCCAACCACCTGTTACCTCAACGATACCAGGCTAATTACCTTGTATCACTCCCACCGCATTACCGCGTATTACCGCTGACCAACGCCCGATAAATCCCTGTAACTACGACCGACCAGCTGACTTACGACTGACACAACTTTATCGGCGGGTCTGTGCGAGGCGAGGCGAGGCTCTGAAACACCTTGTAATAACAGCCACGACGCCGCTGAACCATCGCGTACACTCACGCTACGCTATAAAGATTTAATAACCGGCCACACCCGAGCCACGTAATGGGCGGGAGTGTTTCAGGGCGAGGTGCTCCTTTGTGTTGTTGAGGCGGCGTTTACGTGGCGCGAAAAGTGTGGCTAAGTGGGTACTTAGAGTGGAGTGATTGCTTGGGGATGTTAAGTAAGTTTGTTTACATGTAAAGTACGAATTTCTCTTAGTGGTGCGAGGTGAGGTAGGGTGAGGCTGTAATCCAGTGTGTGTGTGTGTGTGTGTGTGTGTGTGTGTGTGTGTGTGTGTGTGTGTGTGTGTGTGTGTGTGTGTGTGTGTGTGTGTGTGTGTGTGTGTTACCTACCATACATGACACCGCACACCACGCCCCCCTCCTCCCGCCCCCTTCTACAGCAGGGATGGGGTGGTTGATGGGCTACTCTTCAATGTGTGCAA
>JAPQNM010000048.1:14487933-14490433 GCA_029783475.1 Metacarcinus magister
GAGAACTGTAAACTGGGACTTCATTCATCAAAGAGCACTAACCTAGCCAGCCCCGTCAGATACTTTTGTCAGCAGTATGAACACTGTCACACATAATTCGAGACCAAGGTGTGTACAGAACAAAGGTTGACAGTGACAAACGCAGTAGTGTTCTTAAGAGGGAGGCACCGGTGATGGTCTGAGGGTCGTGACTCCTGGACTCCAATACTCGTGTCCTGACAAAGTAAACACTGATGGTCTTAGAATGATTGTAGACTTCGTAATGAGCTTTCCATTTCTGAATAAAAAGCTGTCTGTGTTTTGTACTGGTGGCGACTACAGAGACTGTGATAGACCACTGTGGTAACGGCAGACCGCGGCGAAAAAGCGTGGGCCTGTGATTGCTGACCGCTCCAGTATTGGCTTCATGGTAAGAAGAACTCAAACCATCTCAAAGGGAGCACCGGCAGAGGAAATGCTGCCGATGGGTTTGCCGCTTGGCACTGTACAGTAGACCCAACCCAGCCAGACGAAGCCTTGGTTGAATGTCCCAAAATATCGTCCAGTTTTGATTCACGAGGCAGGGGACTAACAGGCCGAGCTGCTCCTGTATAGTCACATCAGTGTTGAATGTTCATGACTTGGCTTAACAAACACAATAAGTGGACACCACCTGCTAACAGGCTCGAGAGACACTGTGCACTTCATGGCGTGTTTCCATCTTTACTCTATTGGTAATGGGCGGGGGACAGTGGAGGCCAAGGGAGTGCATTGCGTCCTGCCTAAGGTGTAGTTAATAAGTTTGGTGCAGGTGATGACCTAACCAAAGTTTATGAATAACACTCGTTACCTGTGAAAACTTGGATTCATTTCAATAGATTCCAAACCTTCCTTACATATGTTTGTGGAAAAAATGTTTCTCATTAATTGTGAGACGCACTTTTTCTATGCTGAATCCCAATGAAATTAAATTATAAAGGATATTTTTTACAGCTTGATCAAGTTTAATCAGCTTCATTAATTCTGAATATATTTACAACTTAGCTTTTTTGGTGTGTAATTCATCTATTTATATATTTATTTATTTATTATGCTATTTCCGTTTTTTTCCGTCTTCCATATCTCTCTCTCTCTCTCTCTCTCTCTCTCTCTCTCTCTCTCTCTCTCTCTCTCTCTCTCTCTCTCTCTCTCTCTCTCTCTCCCCCCCCTCTCTCTCCTACCAAGACTCGGACCCAGGTAAGCTCCATGCAGGTGCTAAACAGTCATTACCTTGATAATTAACCTTCATCAAAGTTCGGGGAATCTATCATTAGGGAACACGTGATCTCAGTGCTTTAGTTTCGTGAACTTTTAATCAACGTGTATTACGCTCAGGGCAGAGATTACCTGTAGTAGTTAAAGAAGAAAAAAAAAGAGAAATTGCGTATGCGGAATTACTTACGCACACTCAACTCAACTCTTGCGTCTGGTCTTGCGTGAGTGTGAACTTGAGTGTGGCGTAAACAGTCATTAGTTTGTCTCATATTTTGGGAGCATAAGGTCTCATTAGCATTATGCATGACCCTGTATGTATGTATTTATGTATGTACGTATATGTGTGTGTGTGTGTGTGTGTGTGTGTGTGTGTGTGTGTGTGTGTGTGTGTGTGTGTGTGTGTGTGTGTGTGTGCAGGATTGAGAGGGAGTAAGAGGTCAGTTGAGTGTCTTTTGGGTCATTACTTTAGGGTCACACTTTTGATTCACTGCATGTTTTTGTCACACACACACACACACACACACACACACACACACACACACACACACACACACACACACACACACACACACACACACACACACTAACAGGTGCTGGTGGCCTTAATGAAATAACAAAATAAACTCGTTCCTACGTATACAGGAATAAAAACAGTGCTATAGTGTATACTAAATGAGAGATACAATTACTAATATGTATAAACAAACCTTCTTTATGTAGTATTATGTAGTATTTTTTAAGCAATCATACACTATACAACCCTAAAATCATACCCAAGTACACTCAAAAATTTAAATATATTCATCTAAACTAACTTCCCCAATAAACAAAAGAATAATCAGTTGTAATCGTAAGAAAAGGCCGTAAATTAAACCTTAACACATAACTTGACGTCAAAATTACCATCATTCAGCCATCAGTAACGTAGCTTAAGCCAATGCACTCTGGACCGCCATTAGTAAGGAGGTGTAATGAGGAGCGGTGAGTGGAGACAGACAGACACACTTTGATGGAGCGTTTTGGACTGTCACACCTGGTTGAGCATTGGCCAAGGAAGGAGCAGTGACGAGAGGGGGAAGGGAGGGAAAGGAAGGGGAGGAAGGGAGGGGAAGTACATGGGAGGGGGAAAAGAAGTGTGATCATGGAATTACTTCAAGCACTAAAAGCAACATTAAGAGAGTGCAAGAAAGAGAGAATTCATCATTACTCTCATTCCTCCTTTCTCCTCTCTCTCTCTCTCTCTCTCTCTCTCTCTCTCTCTCTCTCT
>JAPQNM010000048.1:14502933-14517933 GCA_029783475.1 Metacarcinus magister
ATTTGCTTAATGATTCTCTCTGTCTGTCTGTCAATCTGCTTCCCCGTCTCTGCGTCTCTGCGTCTCCCTCTCTGTGTTTTATCTGTCTTTTATATATACTATACATTGATGTCTGGCTTTGATATGACCCGTAGATTTATTGTTTTTGTCGTCGTGTATTATTTATGTTTCTTTTCCATTATCGGATGTATTTTTTTGGTGAGGGGATTATTTTCGTTGTTGCTATTTTGTTATTTTTTCGTTTTTTTTTCTCTCGTTTTCTTTCTACTTGTTTTGTTATGCGTCTTATCTTGTTTGGTTACTGTTTCGCTTTTGTTTTAAAGGTGTATGTATATGCATGAATAATTAACACACACACACACACACACACACACACACACACACACACACACACACACACACACACACCACACACACACACACACACACACACACACACACACACACACACACTGTTTTAAGGTTACATTGATTCTTGTTAAAATAGTACATATGAGAGAGAGAGAGAGAGAGAGAGAGAGAGAGAGAGAGAGAGAGAGAGAGAGAGAGAGAGAGAGAGAGAGAGAGAGAGAGAGAGAGAGAGAGAGAGAGAGAGAGAATTATATGGGCGTTTTATAAATTCTTGCTGATTTTTACGTGATTAGGAAACATTATATATCAAAAGGTTTATGGAGAAGCTGCCGCCTTGCGATTTAGTGCCGTGGAGAAAGTCATAAAACTCTCTCTCTCTCTCTCTCTCTCTCTCTCTCTCTCTCTCTCTCTCTCTCTCTCTCTCTCTCTCTCTCTCTCTGGTATTTGTGTTTTCAGGAATTATCGTCACTATGTTCATGATTAAATATTAGAAACAGAAAAATTAAACGCTTCAAACAGCATTCTTAAATATTTCAAAGCCTTTTCAAACACATACAAGCGAGGCACACACACACACACACACACACACACACACACACACACACACACACACACACACACACACACACACACACACACACACACACACACACAGAGCGATTAGAGAAAGAAAAATGAAGCGTTCCACCTCTTCTTTTTTTTCTCTCTTTGCTTTCTTTTTGTATGCTTCTATTTATTTATTCAACTCTTTTTTTATATAATTATTGTGGACTCGTTTGAACTAAATAACTGATTGTAATGTTTTCAAACTTTTCTAATATATTACTTTTTTTTTTCTTTCTCTCTCTTTTTATCTTGCAACGGGTGCGACTACTAAAGCAAAAAGGGATTATTATTTTTATTATTAGTGTTTTGCATAAAGGCGATAAAAGGGTTTGCTAATTATTACATGCCAGTGAGCCTTGCATCTGTCTGGCTTGGACTAAATTCTTCCAACTTTAATGAGAGAAAACGTTGTAAAAAGTCTTCATGTATATTAAATGGCCACGTGTAGTTTGGTTTGATGAAGTAAATGACTAAATCAATTAAATGACTTACAATATCCAGAAATTAAACCTACGAACTAGATATTTTGAGACGTGTTTCTTCTATTAAGCAAGAGTGTTTTTTTTTTCTTCTCCATCTTTTTGCATGTATTCTATTGTATGTAAAGGACGTGTACTCTTGAAAGTCACTCTGCATGTTCCCTCCTCCTTCCATCTTCCCTCCTTTTATTCCCTCTCCTCCCTTCCTCCAATGTCTCTCCCTCTGCCGGGTGTAAATCTCTCCACTAAACTGCTGGTGTCGCGATAGCAAATCCTCCTCCGCTGGAAACTGCGGCGGTGCTTCGTCTCTCTCTATCCTTCAGAACGCCGTAAAGTAAGCGATCATATCCTCCTTTTGCATGGCTGGCTTCCTCCTGCTCTTCTTTTACCCTTACTCCTCCTTCTCCTTGGTTGTTTCTCAGTCAGGTTGATCCTCCTCCTCCTCTCCTCCTCCTCCTCCTGCTCCTCCTCCTCCTCCTCTCCTCCTCTCCTCCTCCTGCTCTCCTCCTCCTCCTCCTCCTCCTCCTCCTCCTCCTCCTCCTCCTCCTCCTCCTCCTCTTGAACAACTGCTTCTTTATCGTCAATATATTTTGTGGTGATTCACCCACGTCGCGACCTGCCTACTGCTTCCCTCCCTCTCCTTCATCGCCTTCTCTCCCTCCCTCCCTCCCTCCTTCCCTCCTTCCTTCCCTCCCTCCGTAGTGCCATCCCAGCGAGGCACATTTATCTCGCCCCGTCCTCCTCCTCCTCCTCCCTCATGTTCCCTCGCGTGTCTGTGTTCCTGTGAGTGTTGTTTGCTGGTGTGTTGTGGCTGTTGACAGATAGATAGACAGATCATTTTACTAACCATAACAACATATATACACATAAACTTAATATGATGATTACAAACTTCCAACAGACGGAATCCTTTTTGATAAAACTAATTATATTTAGGAGCATAAACTTCTCGGTGGGTTCTTTTAGATAAAAATAAAAGAAAAAATAATCCACAGTGTTCTATTATAACATTAATTTTGTTTTCGCTTCATTGTATATTCAATAAATATTAAATCCTTCAAGAAAGTAATTATTTTTTCTTGTCAAAATATTCATGAAGTCTTACCGAGGAAGTCACTGGTTGAACACGCGGATAACATTTCCTGAGACATAATGAAAAAGAAAAAGATGTTGTCTTCATATGAAATTATTTTTACACAATACATCGAAGTCATTAATATTACCCCTGCCTTGTGTACGTATTGTTGGCAGGGCGCGGCGACCCTCCTAACGCATGTATGGAAACAGTACGTATTTGGGGTCACGAGTTAGTTTATTGAAATGGGAGGACGACTCGGACCTGCACCTTTAAGAAGCATGAGGAGCAGAATAAAGGGTGTATACCGGCCTGCAGCAGGACGTGTGGCGGAACGGAGGTGTTTGGGGCGGGAAGGTGAGGCAGGAAGGTGAAGGGGAAGGTGAGGGGGGAAGGTGAGGCAGGAAGGTGAGGGGTATTGTTGTTCTAGAGGTGCCGCCACCACCACCACCACCAACAGCAACAACAACAACAACAACAACAACAACAACAACAACAACACCCAGTAATAGAGCCACGCTAGGTTACTGTCTAATTTCCATAATCACTCAATTGAGCTTGGCGATGCAATTCACACATGGATTTAACGCTGAAAAGTGGTACATTACTTATCAGAGTATTACCTTTTTCTTGAATAACTCCCCATAAAACACGGTTAACAACTATCAACCGTTCTTATCTTAGGGTCACTTAAGGGTCATTAAAAGGTCAGTTACTATAAGGTCACTGCTATCCACGTGCCGCACCAAAACAAGGGCGTACTGCTATGACCTGCTGCCTCACCCACCCATTCCTCACCTCACCCCAACGTAGCCCGGGGAAGTTAATGCCTCGGGGCCATCACGTCATTACGGGCAGACAGGCAAGCGTCGGGCTCCCTGTCGTGGCCCCGCCTGACTCCCGCGCTGCTGAAAAATCACCCACATTAAAACTGCATTAGCGGAATAGTGCTTTGTGTGCGCGGTGCCTGGCGGGGTGAAGCGGGGACGGGAGAGTCGGAGAGAGACGGGGTGAGGGGAGGACGGGAGGAGTGCGGCAGCATGGCGGGGCGGGGTGGGTCGGAGCTAAGCTGGGTAGTAAAAAGGAGTCTCATGTTGTTTCCTTGCCTTGATAAGTGCTTGATCGTGACCATGTGGCAGCGACGGAGAGAGTGAAGACAACGCATCATCTTCACCGTCTTGAAGCACCTCAGGATTACCGCTTCAGTTCATCAGTGAGTTCATGAGAGACAGATCAAAACAGCCCGCGGTGATCTGCCCTTAGCTAACGTGTCAGTGATGCTGCGTCCTAACTACGACTGAAGGAAGGGAGGGTGTAGGGGAGGCGAGGCGCTGGGAAGGGCGGGAGATAAGGTCGGGGAGTAGGGATGAAGAGGCTTTGTATGGGGGAGTAAAGAGAGTTTAGAGAGACAGGGAGAGAGAAATGAATGAGGTGCTTAAGGTGAAAGGAAGCGAGAGTATATATGCAGGAGAATATAAGGATAGGGAAGGCGAGAGGGAGAGATACACAAAGTAGATAGAAATACAGAAGTGCAGGAGGAGGCTGGATGGGAATGTATAGGTGGGTTTGTGGAGGGGAAGGCGGGAGGGAGACATACAGAGGGGATACTATATAGAGGTTCATGAGGGAAGTGTGTTGGGGTATTTAGCGGTACGAACGAGTGGGAGGGAGGCATTTACACGTGTAAGAACGACTGTAAAAAAAGATTGGACGGAGATAACGACAAACTGAAGGGTGTTGAAAGCTCTCACTAAGTTTAAAAGCGTGGAAAGGTATGAAAGCAGGTGTACTGAGAGGAAGAGAGAGAGAGAAAGAGAGAGAGACACACACACACGCACACACACACATACATAGAAGAGACCAATAGAAGAGAGTGAGAGGGAGGTAGGTTATCGAGAGTTCAAGGGGAGGGAGGAGCAGCAGGAAGGAGGAAGGGTAACAAATGAGGCGTTGGGAGACAAGACAGGTTCCTCACGCCGCCCTCATGAGACTTTACGATCACTGAGACAAAAATTAGAGAAGGCGTGGTACCATTACGGTGGTTTTAAGTGGTCAGTTAACGCCACCCCGTCACTCCCACTCAGCTCCTCCCGTGGCGAAGGTGCTGACGAGGAGGAGGAGGAGGAGAAGGAGGAGGAGGAGGAGGAGGAGGAGGAGGAGGAGGAAGGATTAAAATTAAGAGAAGGAAGAAGTGGTGGAGAAAGAAAAGATAAAAGTTGAGGAATAGACAATGGGAGAGGAAATTGGACAAGGAAGATGCGGAAGGAAAACAAGAGAAAAGAAATTCAAAAGAGAAGAAGAAAAAAAAGCAAGGTAGAAAGAGAGGTTATAAAAAAAAGAAAAAGAAAAGAAGGCAAGAGAATGGACCAGGAATTAAAGAGTAAGATGATGATAATAATAATAATAATAATAATAATAATAATAATAATAATAATAATAATAATAATAATAATAATAACATATGCAGAAGAAGAAAAAAAATAAGAGGAAAAGAAAGAGAAAAAAAAAGACAAACAAAAGAAATCAAATAGATCACGGAAAACTAAAAGAACAAAAAAACATATCATTCCAAATAAATAAGAGCATAAACGTTACTTGAGTGCATTCACGACGCTATAAAGTAAACAAAAAGTATAAGCTGCTAAAGTGTTTGATTGGTTTCCCGCCTCACGCTGCAACTCTGTTAAAAGGAAGACCACTCTCACCTACTCACCCTCGACTGAAAACACTTTATCTCCTTGACTTCAGTAGGTGCGGGAGGAGGAGGAGGAGGAGGAGCTGGACGTGAAAGAGAGCTAAAGGAAGAGCAGGTGGAGGAGTAGGAGTAGGGTCAGGAGTAAGAGTAGGAGGAGGAGAGGGGTGTGGGGGGTGGGGGTGACGGCATTTAAGTCAAGGGTAATTTTGAAAGCTACTAAAAGCTTCGGTAGAATATTCTTATACCGGCTTGCTGCTCTGTCCTGTCCTGTCGATCCACTTCAAAGCTCTTACGAAAAATGGACTTTCCTGATCATAAACAAGCTTGTGATGGCCGGCCTCTGATGGAAAGCCTCCTCCTCCTCCTCCTCTTCCCCCTTCCTTCTCTCTTCCTCCCTCCCCCCTCAGCTTCCCCAACCCTCCCTCGCCGCCCCCCGTCGGCCCGCGGCATGCAGTAAAGTGGTCAATTATCTCCAGGAAAAACAAAAATTTCGCTTCCCCTCGACTTTACTCCGTTGGTGTCCGAGGGAAAAATGTTTATCTTGCGGAAGTCTTTATTCCCCTCGCCCTCCTCACCCCCCCCACCCCCCAACCCCACCCACGTCCTCCTCCCCTTAGCGGCGGGGTGGTGGTGAGGGGCGGAGAGACGCGACAAAGGACTGGAGTTGGGGCGGGGCTGTGCGGCGGCGGCGGCGGCGCGTTGGCGGTGGTGGTGGTGGTGGTGGTGGTGAGGAGGGGAGATACGCCCCCGCCTTAATTTTTCTTCCTCCATTACCTTGCAGGACGCAGCACCGACAACCACCATTACCACTAGGGAGCGAAAAAAAATGTTATCTTTCTAATGATTTTGTTATTTTTTATTCATTGATTTGTGTTGCTCTATAAGGCTTACGAATACTGTGCAGGATTGTGTGTCTGTGTGAATGTGAGGATGAAGGGAGGGAAGGAGGAAGGGAAGGAGGGAGAGAGGCTGTGTGACTGTGTATGTGACTGTTTGTGTGACTGTTTTGTGTGTGTGTGTGTGTGTGTGTGTGTGTGTGTGTGTGTGTGTGTGTGTGTGTGTGTGTGTGTGTGTGTGTGTGTGTGTGTGTGTGTGTGTGTGTGTGTGTGTGTGTGTGTGTGTCTCCCTCTCTTGAGCGGAGTTTTCTCGTTTCCTTGAGTGTGTGCCTTCACCCTCACCTTGGTCACTGCAGGAAATGAGATCAGGGTGACGTGCGGCTGGGGAAAGAAAGTTACCTGGACAAAAGCTGGGGTAGTCATTGTTGTTGTTGTTGTTGTTGTTGTTGTTATCATCACTCTTGTTATTGTAGTAGTAGTAGTAGTAGTTGTTGTAGTAGTAGTAGAACCATTGTTACCATTATCATCACACACATCATAATCATCATCATCATCATCATTATCACCACCACCATCACAACAATTACCAACCACACAATGCAAACCTCCCATCACCACCACCATCATCACCACCACATTGACGAAGGGATGGGTGGGAATTACAGGACAGGCAGGGAGACAGGCAGGGTGGCAAGTGGGGGTGACAGGAGGGCAGGGAGAGTATGGTTCAAATTTCCGTCCATCCCTGTCACTCCGCCCCCCTGACAGTCGCGTTGGCTGGATTTTATCACTTTTCCTCCCGCGAGTTATCAGATAATCTCATTTTTGTCCTTTTTAATCAACTCTTATTTGCATATAGATCGACCTGAGGGCTTTTCAATTTCTCAAGCCTGTTTGAAGTTTAACGTGGTTGTTCATGTTATAATTCCGTCATAATTTTGTGTTTAGTTTGACACACGTCGCAGGAGACAATGATGGGCCCTTGATTAATGTTATTAGTAGTATTAATATTCGTAGTGGTAGTAGTAGTAGTAGTAGTAGTAGTAGTAGAAGTAGTGGTAGTAGTAGTAGTAGTGGTAGTAGTAGTAGTAATGGTAGTAGTAGTAGTATGGTAAGCAAACAATTTTTAACAGGATAAGAAGCACTATTTTTAACCATGCAAGTCCCGCAAAATGTCATGCTTTTTTGAGGAATATTTCACTGTTATATAAAAGAGGAAGTCTTGCTCGCGTGGTCTGTCCGCATAAAATAATCTTAACTCACACCACACAAGGAGAAAATTAATGTGAAAATACTACACTAATTACGTAGTTTTTTTCCCTTCATATGTATTCATCTCACTAATATACACACTGATGAGATGTATGTATGGAGACGATTCTGAGGAGGCGAGGCAAAGCAAGGCACGCACTAATGTTACTGTATTGTATATGTGTATGTATGTGTATGTGGGTGTATGTGTATGTATGTATGTGTAGTGTTTCATGTTGTTGGTGTTGTATGTATGTATATGCAGTAATCTGTGGCTTTGCATATCCAGACTAAATGCCTTTCTCTGAGTAGCAGCGTGAAGGAGGACAATGGATGGGGAGAATAATGTATAACAAAGACAAGGATGCACGCGGCTAGATTTGCATGATTCTCTCTCTCTCTCTCTCTCTCTCTCTCTCTCTCTCTCTCTCTCTCTCTCTCTCTCTCTCTCTTTATGGGAAGAAATATTAAGTAAAAACAAAAATTACATATGTGAATTAATTTAAGCTGTCCACTAACGGCTTTGTAGTTATTTAGTGTAGAAGGAAGGAAGGAAGAAAGGGTGAATGATTGTATATCTTATTATTCCTCCTCTTCTTCTTCTTCTTCTTCCTCCTCCTCCTTCTCCTCCTCTTCTTCATCTTCCTTTTTCATAATTGATCTCTTCTTATCCTACATATTATCTCTTTCCTTTCTCCTCCTTTAATGATATTTTTCCTTATTCATAATCTTCTACCACCACCACCACCACCACCACCACCACCACCACCACCACCACCACCACCACCATTACCACCACCACCACCACCAGTTATCAGCCGTCACGTCAATCATGTCACGTGGGGAGAAGGGGAGGGAAGTAAGGAAGGAAGGAAGGGGTGAGGAGGCTAGGCAAGGTTTGAAGGGGGGGAAAGGGAGGGGAAAGGGGGGGAAAAGGGAGGGGGTGTTTCGTAGGGGGAGTTTTCCTTGCCAAAGTAACAATTGAGATTATTATCGCGGCACACTTCAGTATTTCGTGTGTGTGTGTGTGTGTGTGTGTGTGTGTGTGTGTGTGTGTGTGTGTGTGTGTGTGTGTGTGTGTGTGTGTGTGTGTGTGTGTGTGTATGTATGTGTGTGGTTGCTTTATTTGCATTGATGAAAGCTTGTGTGTCCCTATCGCCCTTATTATTCAAGTATTGCGGTTAGTTAATATTTACACACACACACACACATACACACACTTACACCTTTCCACACACACACAGACACACACAGACACACACTCTCTCTCTCTCTCTCTCTCTCTCTCTCTCTCTCTCTCTCTCTCTCTCTCTCTCTCTCTCTCTCTCTCTCTCTCTCTCTCTCTCTCTCTCACAACAAAGTCACCATCCTATTTTTGATGAGCTTACTCCATCACCCTTCCATCAGCCCTTCCCGCCCGCCTCCTCGCCCCTCGTCACTCATACTGTAAACATTAGTTGTTATGGCTCATCAGGAGACAAAGGGAATCCTGCTACTCTTACCCCGGACGGAAAGCACACAGGCTGGCTCGCTCGCTCGCTCGCTGGCCCTCCCCGCAGGCACACATACATACATACACACACACAGATACAGACAGACACAGGCACCCACTCACCCACCCATTCTCCCCTCACTAACTTTTCTCGCTCCGTCCCCTCAGCTAACTCTCATTTCGTTTTCGTCATTGTTCCTGTTTGTGACACTTTATCCTTGCCCCTTTTTACTCTTTATGTTGAGGTATATGGTATAGGTATGAATGTATAGTTTTTTTTTCGTTTTTTTTTCATTTCAGTTATATAAGTATAAGGTTTAAGGTTTAATTACTGCTATTTAGGTTTACACTCATCATATATACTTTTTTTTCCTTTTTATATAACGCAATGCAGCTAGGTATTCTCACCCTTATTTCACCTACATACACCCTTCTCACAGCGACTATCCACCCTCACACTCCACTTCCCTTCCCTTCCCTTCACCCACAAGCCACACACACACACACACACACAGCGCTCACCCAAACACACTATTCCACCTCACCCCACGACACCCACACTCTACCTTAGTACCTTAACCTGCCACCCAACACCCACGACACCCACGACACCTTCACCCTTCCGTACCCTGCCACCCAACACCCACGCCCTCACGACACCTTCACCCTTCCGTACCCTGCCACCCAACATCCACGCCCTCACGACACCCACGCCCTCGGACTCCCCCAATACACTCCGGTGCCATTAATCTGCCTGACTAGCGGAAGGAAGGAAGGGAAGCACATGACCCCCGCGACTGGCATTTGTGAACGATTTATGGCACTGTTGTGACTGAACGAGTACACACACACACGCACACACATGCATACACACACACAGACACACACACACATGCATACACACACAGGAAAGTATTATTTATCCCCAGGTCATGTCACCCTCGGAGCCTCAGCGTTACGGGTATTTAAGTTTAAAAGTCAAAAGCACATCAATTTATCATTAATGTTTGTTTGTGTCGAGGATTCTATTCAGTCGAGCTACCTGGAAGTGGCTGTAAAGGTGATGTTTTGTTATTTTGTTAGTGCCTTACCACCACTATCGCTACCATCACTACTACCACCACCACCACCACCACCACCACTACTACCACCACCACCACCAACATCACCACCACCAACAACAACAACAACAACAACAACAACACTAACAACAACAATAATAGTCAATATCTTCCCCTTCCTTTGCTTGCCTCCTCCTCCTCCTCCTCCTCCTCCTCCTCCTCCTCCTCCTCCTCCTCCTCCTCCTCCTCCTCCTCCTCCTCCTTCTGCCCCTCTTTCAGCATCCGTTATGTGTTTTAGGAAAGAATTAGTAAACACGTCACTTTCTTATTCATTCATTACGTAAAACGACTTACTCACTTTTATTTCTCTCTTTCTTTCTTTATATTTTACATTTGTTCTCTCTATCTTTCTTTTTTTTCGCTTCTTTTCGGTTAGTTCCTTTTTTTTTATTTACTCGTTTCAAGCTTCTCTTATTTTATCATTGTCATTTGTATAGTAATGAACGTATGTATGTGTGTGTGTGTGTGTGTGTGTGTGTGTGTGTGTGTGTGTGTGTGTGTGTGTGTGTGTGTGTGTGTGTGTGTGTGTGTGTGTGTGTGTGTGTGTGTGTGTGTGTGTGTGTGTGTGTGTGTGTGTGTGTGTGTGTGTGTGTGTGTCATAGTAATATTAATGATAGAAGATAATTAGGGTTCGGCATAGGAATAGATGAGAGAGAGAGAGAGAGAGAGAGAGAGAGAGAGAGAGAGAGAGAGAGAGAGAGAGAGAGAGAGAGAGAGAGAGAGAGAGAGAGAGAGAGAGAGAGAGAGAGAGAATTACTGGTCACGTGCTCCCATTATGACATGTATTGATGATAAAGAGGGAGGCTGTGACGCTCTTTATGTTTGTCTGTCTTTGTTTCTGTCACAGTGAAGGTAGATAGGGCAGGGGTCTCTCTCTCTCTCTCTCTCTCTCTCTCTCTCTCTCTCTCTCTCTCTCTCTCTCTCTCTCTCTCTCTCTCTCTCTCTCTCTCTCTCTCTCTCTCTCTCTCTCTCTCTCCACATCATACAATTGTCATTTGTCAAGTCTATCTAAATCACACACACACACACACACACACACACACACACACACACACACACACACACACACACACACACACACACACACACACACACACACACACACACACACACACACACGTCCTTTAACATAAAACAAAGTACTCTTAACTTACTCATAAAGGAGTGAAGGAGGAACAAAGATGAGAGAGGACTTTAGAGAGAGGACTGTGAGGGGTCAGTAGGTGAAGAAGGGAAGGGAGGAGGGAAGGGAGGGAGGAAAGGGAAGGGATAGAGGAATAGATGATAAAGTTAAAGGAGGGGACAATGGTGCATGAGGGATGAGGGAAGGATACAAAAAAGAGGGGAATAGAAGATAGATCAAAAAAAATGAGGCAGTGAATGAGTAAAAAAAATAACAATAAGAAGAAAAAACGAAGAAAAAAGATGAATGACATAAGAGAGTAGCAAGGGATGGAAGGAAGGAAGGAAGTGAGGGGAAGTAGAGGAGAGCGAGTAACATTACTGAAGGGGAAGAGTCAAGGGGAGGGAGCCTCTTCTTGTAATGGGGTCTTCGTGCCCTTAATGACCGCCAGCTGCCCTTATCTGGGAAGCCCTTAGTCGTCCTATCAACTAGTGACGTCATGTTCATTCCTGACGTGAATATGAGGGGAATGAGAGGGAGAGGGGAGATAAAACGGAACATGAGGAGGTGTTTGAGGTGAGATGGAATGGGGATGTGAGGGGAGGTAAAGAAAGGTATGGAAGGAAAGGGGGATTTTGAGGGATGTAAGGAAAGGGAGTGTATGGGAATGGGGATATAGGTGAGGGGAATGAGGGGTGGAGTGAGGGAGTAGGAGTGGCTGGAAATTGGATGTGTGAAGGAGAGAGGGAGTAAGGAAGGGAAGAATGAATGGTTGGGTTGAGAGAGAGAGAGAGAGAGAGAGAGAGAGAGAGAGAGAGAGAGAGAGAGAGAGAGAGAGAGAGAGAGAGAGAGAGAGAGAGAGAGAGAGAGAGAGAGATGAATGGAAGAACGAAGAAATATGAGAATGGAGGAGGGAAGAAGATGACTAGGAAAACATATATAATAAACCAATAATAATGATAATAAAAATATAATAATAATAATAGTAACGATGATCACCACCACCACCACCACCACCACCACCACCACCACCACCACCACCACCACTTCCAGGACACAATGCATTAAGAGCGTCAGACATGCAATTAATCTTTCCTCTGATACTCTTGAACCACCAAAGGACGGCGCTCGTGCATAGAGAAGGCGGGAAAGGAGGGGGAGGCAGAGGGGAAGGCGGGAAGGAGGGGAAGAGGATAGATAGATAGATTAGTAAAGGGAAAAGAGGGGAGAGTGTGAAGGCGAGGGGTTAAGAACTTTCCTTCAAAATAGAATAAAAGGGAAAAAGCTATACAAGAATGAGTGGAGGTGGAGGGATGGTTGTTAAAAGTGGATGCGTAGATTTTTTGTGGAGGTGAAGGTGGAAGGAGATGATGGAATTAAAGAGTGGATAAAGGAGGAGGAGGAGGAGGAGGAGGAGGAGAGAACAAGGGTGTGAGTGGCAAGATAGATAATAGAAAGGATGGATATAGAGAAGGAAAAAGAGAGAAGAAGGAGGATAAAGAGGGAGGGGGAGTGAAAGTAGAGGCAAAGTAGAGTGGAAAAGAAGCAGAGGGGAGGAGGAAGATGGAGAGAAAAAGGAGTGCGAGAAATCAGAGGGGATGAGGAAGATGGAGGGGAAAGGAGAGAGGGGAAGTATAGAGAATGTGTGTAATGAGGAAGAAGAACCGGATAAGTTTAATTTCTTACTCTTTAATAACTGTTAATAAGTCTTTACGTCATACTCTCCTCATTTTCCTGAAGATATCCTGTTACATAACTTTCTGACACACGTATTTACTAAGTTTAACTAAGAATATACTGTAGCGTATCCTTCCTCTACGATGATAAGGATGATGACGATGATGTAACTAAGAAAGAGAAGAGAGAGAGAGAGCGAGCGAGAGAGAGATAGAAACAAGACATTTCCTACCTCACCCTCAACACCGCCCCCCCCTCCACACCCATACAAAAAAAGGGGGGCTTCATATACATAAGAGACCAGTATTTCAAGCTAACCCAAACCACCAAGAAAGGAAAAACGGACGAAGGCAGAAAGAAGTAATTCCACGGAGTGCTTACTTACTTACTTACTTACTTACTTATCAACTGCAACGAACGATACGACGACATAAAAGTATTTCCTCCCGCCAAGATAAGGTTCCTAGGTTCGTATCAGTTCGGGATTCATCAACCTTATTATTTTTCTCACATTTTTTTTTTTGGTTAGTTGTTGGAGGAGAGTGCGAGGACATGAACGCCACACGGTAAAAGTTTTGTTAAAGTAGGAGAGAGAGAGAGAGAGAGAGAGAGAGAGAGAGAGAGAGAGAGAGAGAGAGAGAGAGAGAGAGAGAGAGAGAGAGAGAGAGAGAGAGAGATAGGGGGAAAACTATGCCAGAGGAGTATATGAGGCAGTGGAGTAGATAAGAAATATGACTAAAGGGAGAAGAGGAAGGGGGGAAAGGAAAAGAAAAAGAGTGTTAGGCTGACCACACCCAGGACTAAAAAAAAAATAAAGGGTGAACTGTAACTCACCAATCAACATAAAGGGACCAAGTTTGAAGCATTATTATTTCCATTCATTTCATTCCACTGTTGTTATTCAGACGCAGATCACCTCTTGTTCTGCCTCCTCCTCATCACCTACACGTCATTGCCCTCACCACACTAACACTTCTTTTTATCTTTATGTTTATCAGTTGAAGCGGCATTGAGCAAACTTTATTTTCTCTCTCTCTCTCTCTCTCTCTCTCTCTCTCTCTCTCTCTCTCTCTCTCTCTCTCTCTCTCTCTCTCTCTCTCTCTCTCTCTCTCTCTCTCTCTCTCTCTCTCTCTCTCGCCATCCTCTCGCCTGCCTCCTTTTCGGTAAATAATGAAAATGAAAGTGCAGAATAGAATGACAATATTTCTTCAGTCCATGTCCAAGGAATTACAGTGTGGTAGAGCAAGCAGACAAGCAAACAAACAAGCAAGTAAACAAGCAAGTAAACAAACAAGACGCAGTAAATAGAATAAAATAACGATAAGGAGACTGAAAGGAAAAAAAGAAAATAAAAGGAAAGAGAGAGGAAATGAAAATGAAATGGAAAGTAAGGAAAAACACACCAAAAAATTAATATATTTGTAAAATAGAGAGGAAAAAAGACGAGTTTCCTAGATGAGAAGTATATAAAGGAACACTGCAACAACAACAACAACAACAACAACAACAACAACAACACCTCCCTCCCACAGTAATGCTTTGTGCTCTCCCACTCCGCCACGTCCCACTTTATGGCTGATGTAATTTTCGTGCTAAGTTATTGTGGATCCCGAGAGAGCCTGTGTTTTAAGGGTCCCGAGGCGGCTTCCCTAAAATTTTCACACTCGCAAGAAAAAAAAAGAAAAAAAAAAACAAAGAAAATAAATTACGTTTGCGAATGTATGTTTTTTTCTCTCTTTCTCCACGCACGCACGCGCGCGCTCGCGTGTGTGTGTGTGTGTGTGTGTGTGTGTGTGTGTGTGTGTGTGTGTGTGTGTGTGTGTGTGTGTGTGTGTGTGTGTGTGTGTGTGTTTATTGGCCACCAGGGAATTTGTTAATGATGTTTCGTCCGTTTCTTTAATATCTTACATCGTATTTGCTTTATGGCTGGAGAGAGAGAGAGAGAGAGAGAGAGAGAGAGAGAGAGAGAGAGAGAGAGAGAGAGAGGAGAGAGAGAGAGAGAGAGAGAGAGAGAGAGAGAGAGAGAGAAAATATATATATATATATATATATATATATATATATATATATATATATATATATATATATAAGTAATTAAAAAGACGATGGTTTAATTTGTTCCTAATTAACTATTTTTATTTATCTGCAGACTTCCTCTCTAAGTGGATGACTGTCAGGAATAGATTTTAATAGTATATGGAAGAAATCTCTCTCTCTCTCTCTCTCTCTCTCTCTCTCTCTCTCTCTCTCTCTCTCTCTCTCTCTCTCTCTCTCTCTCTCTCTCTCGCGGGATT
>JAPQNM010000048.1:14522933-14552933 GCA_029783475.1 Metacarcinus magister
AAAGTACTGCATTACATTTTTTAATGAAAATAAATCACTTCCATAGCCATTGGCACCGGTGACAGAGTCAGTAGTGAAAATTTTGATCGGTCGGTCATGTCCGAACGAGCGGTGGGAATTGAATTGTTTTCTGCCTCTATATACCTAATTATAGTAAGCCTTATCTTGATGCAGCAGCATTTAAGAAAGAAAATAAATAACTTCTATAGCCATTGGCACCGGTGACAGAGTCAGTAGTGAAGATTTTGATCGGCCGGTCATGACCGAGCGAGCGGTGGGAATTGAATTGTTTTCTGCCTCTATATACCTAATTCTAATGAGCCTTATCTTGGTGCAGCAGCATTTATGAATGAAAATAAATAACTTCCATAGCCATTGGCACCGGTGACAGAGTCAGTAGTGAAGATTTTGATCGGCCGGTCATGACCGAGCGAGCTGTGGGAATTGAATTGTTTTCTGCCTCTATATACCTAATTCTAGTGAGCCTTATCTTGATGCAGCAGCATTTAAGAAGGTCAAAGAAAGGCTATGTACACTACAGGAGTAATCAAACAGACTCTGCCATCCTGAAATAGTGTATAAAAACTTGTTTTCATCATATGTTCTACTTAAACTAGTTGTAACTCCTTTCGTTTTACTCGTATTGAATTTTCAAGCAATGCTTCAAAATCTGCACCTTTTTCTGATCCTTATGGTATGTAACAAGTACTGATAAACACAATATTAAGAAAATATATATTACGTCCTCACGTAAATTAGGTAGATTATAAATAATGAAAAAAGAAACTAGACGCAGGATTGGAATGGGATAGGGTTTAAAAAGAGGAGAAAAATATTTATGATTTCACAATATAACTCTTTGTTATATTTGATCGGTATCTATCTCATGAAAAATAGTTATCTACTAAAATAATGATATCATTAAACAAACAATATTAGCTTCTAAGCTAAGATACCAATTGAACAAAGTGCTTTGTTTATTAGTTGGTAATTTCATAAGGAATATCTGATATCTTTTCCATCAACATTGGTAAAGTATTAGATCCACCATACTGATTTTATCATCTGTTTTAACCCAAATAAATTCATTTATAGCAATAAAAGTTTCTGGTGAAATTAACTGAAACTATGCTGAAAGTCTTACATTATTCCCATGTACAACATAGTTTAAAAAAAACAAAATCGAAGAGGAAATTTTGCAAAAAATTTCCCAGAGTAGAAAAAATGACAGAAATACACCATATGTTGAGGTCAATTCTAGACATCCACGAGGGTCTGTAAGATGGTTAAACGTGTCGTAAGGCTTAGTTATGAACTGCTTTGAGCTGTAACAGTCATTAAAAGAATATTCGTGGACGTTAAGACAATATGTGTTCCTTACGGGTAACGTGTCGTGTGTAGGAGTATACGCGGGTTACTGATGGCTATCATATCCTCTCGATGGAGCTTGACACTGCAATAAAAGTACTGCATTACATTTTTTAATGAAAATAAATCACTTCCATAGCCATTGGCACCGGTGACAGAGTCAGTAGTGAAAATTTTGATCGGTCGGTCATGTCCGAACGAGCGGTGGGAATTGAATTGTTTTCTGCCTCTATATACCTAATTATAGTAAGCCTTATCTTGATGCTGCAGCATTTAAGAAAGAAAATAAATAACTTCTATAGCCATTGGCACCGGTGACAGAGTCAGTAGTGAAGATTTTGATCGGCCGGTCATGACCGAGCGAGCGGTGGGAATTGAATTGTTTTCTGCCTCTATATACCTAATTCTAATGAGCCTTATCTTGGTGCAGCAGCATTTAAGAATGAAAATAAATAACTTCCATAGCCATTGGCACCGGTGACAGAGTCAGTAGTGAAGATTTTGATCGGCCGGTCATGACCGAGCGAGCTGTGGGAATTTAATTGTTTTCTGCCTCTATATACCTAATTCTAGTGAGCCTTATCTTGATGCAGCAGCATTTAAGAAGGTCAAAGAAAGGCTATGTACACTACAGGAGTAATCAAACAGACTCTGCCATCCTGAAATAGTGTATAAAAACTTGTTTTCATCATATGTTCTACTTAAACTAGTTGTAACTCCTTTCGTTTTACTCGTATTGAATTTTCAAGCAATGCTTCAAAATCTGCACCTTTTTCTGATCCTTATGGTATGTAACAAGTACTGATAAACACAATATTAAGAAAATATATATTACGTCCTCACGTAAATTAGGTAGATTATAAATAATGAAAAAAGAAACTAGACGCAGGATTGGAATGGGATAGGGTTTAAAAAGAGGAGAAAAATATTTATGATTTCACAATATAACTCTTTGTTATATTTGATCGGTATCTATCTCATGAAAAATAGTTATCTACTAAAATAATGATATCATTAAACAAACAATATTAGCTTCTAAGCTAAGATACCAATTGAACAAAGTGCTTTGTTTATTAGTTGGTAATTTCATAAGGAATATCTGATATCTTTTCCATCAACATTGGTAAAGTATTAGATCCACCATACTGATTTTATCATCTGTTTTAACCCAAATAAATTCATTTATAGCAATAAAAGTTTCTGGTGAAATTAACTGAAACTATGCTGAAAGTCTTACATTATTCCCATGTACAACATAGTTTAAAAAAAACAAAATCGAAGAGGAAATTTTGCAAAAAATTTCCCAGAGTAGAAAAAATGACAGAAATACACCATATGTTGAGGTCAATTCTAGACATCCACGAGGGTCTGTAAGATGGTTAAACGTGTCGTAAGGCTTAGTTATGAACTGCTTTGAGCTGTAACAGTCATTAAAAGAATATTCGTGGACGTTAAGACAATATGTGTTCCTTACGGGTAACGTGTCGTGTGTAGGAGTATACGCGGGTTACTGATGGCTATCATATCCTCTCGATGGAGCTTGACACTGCAATAAAAGTACTGCATTACATTTTTTAATGAAAATAAATCACTTCCATAGCCATTGGCACCGGTGACAGAGTCAGTAGTGAAAATTTTGATCGGTCGGTCATGTCCGAACGAGCGGTGGGAATTGAATTGTTTTCTGCCTCTATATACCTAATTATAGTAAGCCTTATCTTGATGCAGCAGCATTTAAGAAAGAAAATAAATAACTTCTATAGCCATTGGCACCGGTGACAGAGTCAGTAGTGAAGATTTTGATCGGCCGGTCATGACCGAGCGAGCGGTGGGAATTGAATTGTTTTCTGCCTCTATATACCTAATTCTAATGAGCCTTATCTTGGTGCAGCAGCATTTAAGAATGAAAATAAATAACTTCCATAGCCATTGGCACCGGTGACAGAGTCAGTAGTGAAGATTTTGATCGGCCGGTCATGACCGAGCGAGCTGTGGGAATTTAATTGTTTTCTGCCTCTATATACCTAATTCTAGTGAGCCTTATCTTGATGCAGCAGCATTTAAGAAGGTCAAAGAAAGGCTATGTACACTACAGGAGTAATCAAACAGACTCTGCCATCCTGAAATAGTGTATAAAAACTTGTTTTCATCATATGTTCTACTTAAACTAGTTGTAACTCCTTTCGTTTTACTCGTATTGAATTTTCAAGCAATGCTTCAAAATCTGCACCTTTTTCTGATCCTTATGGTATGTAACAAGTACTGATAAACACAATATTAAGAAAATATATATTACGTCCTCACGTAAATTAGGTAGATTATAAATAATGAAAAAAGAAACTAGACGCAGGATTGGAATGGGATAGGGTTTAAAAAGAGGAGAAAAATATTTATGATTTCACAATATAACTCTTTGTTATATTTGATCGGTATCTATCTCATGAAAAATAGTTATCTACTAAAATAATGATATCATTAAACAAACAATATTAGCTTCTAAGCTAAGATACCAATTGAACAAAGTGCTTTGTTTATTAGTTGGTAATTTCATAAGGAATATCTGATATCTTTTCCATCAACATTGGTAAAGTATTAGATCCACCATACTGATTTTATCATCTGTTTTAACCCAAATAAATTCATTTATAGCAATAAAAGTTTCTGGTGAAATTAACTGAAACTATGCTGAAAGTCTTACATTATTCCCATGTACAACATAGTTTAAAAAAAACAAAATCGAAGAGGAAATTTTGCAAAAAATTTCCCAGAGTAGAAAAAATGACAGAAATACACCATATGTTGAGGTCAATTCTAGACATCCACGAGGGTCTGTAAGATGGTTAAACGTGTCGTAAGGCTTAGTTATGAACTGCTTTGAGCTGTAACAGTCATTAAAAGAATATTCGTGGACGTTAAGACAATATGTGTTCCTTACGGGTAACGTGTCGTGTGTAGGAGTATACGCGGGTTACTGATGGCTATCATATCCTCTCGATGGAGCTTGACACTGCAATAAAAGTACTGCATTACATTTTTTAATGAAAATAAATCACTTCCATAGCCATTGGCACCGGTGACAGAGTCAGTAGTGAAAATTTTGATCGGTCGGTCATGTCCGAACGAGCGGTGGGAATTGAATTGTTTTCTGCCTCTATATACCTAATTATAGTAAGCCTTATCTTGATGCAGCAGCATTTAAGAAAGAAAATAAATAACTTCTATAGCCATTGGCACCGGTGACAGAGTCAGTAGTGAAGATTTTGATCGGCCGGTCATGACCGAGCGAGCGGTGGGAATTGAATTGTTTTCTGCCTCTATATACCTAATTCTAATGAGCCTTATCTTGGTGCAGCAGCATTTAAGAATGAAAATAAATAACTTCCATAGCCATTGGCACCGGTGACAGAGTCAGTAGTGAAGATTTTGATCGGCCGGTCATGACCGAGCGAGCTGTGGGAATTGAATTGTTTTCTGCCTCTATATACCTAATTCTAGTGAGCCTTATCTTGATGCAGCAGCATTTAAGAAGGTCAAAGAAAGGCTATGTACACTACAGGAGTAATCAAACAGACTCTGCCATCCTGAAATAGTGTATAAAAACTTGTTTTCATCATATGTTCTACTTAAACTAGTTGTAACTCCTTTCGTTTTACTCGTATTGAATTTTCAAGCAATGCTTCAAAATCTGCACCTTTTTCTGATCCTTATGGTATGTAACAAGTACTGATAAACACAATATTAAGAAAATATATATTACGTCCTCACGTAAATTAGGTAGATTATAAATAATGAAAAAAGAAACTAGACGCAGGATTGGAATGGGATAGGGTTTAAAAAGAGGAGAAAAATATTTATGATTTCACAATATAACTCTTTGTTATATTTGATCGGTATCTATCTCATGAAAAATAGTTATCTACTAAAATAATGATATCATTAAACAAACAATATTAGCTTCTAAGCTAAGATACCAATTGAACAAAGTGCTTTGTTTATTAGTTGGTAATTTCATAAGGAATATCTGATATCTTTTCCATCAACATTGGTAAAGTATTAGATCCACCATACTGATTTTATCATCTGTTTTAACCCAAATAAATTCATTTATAGCAATAAAAGTTTCTGGTGAAATTAACTGAAACTATGCTGAAAGTCTTACATTATTCCCATGTACAACATAGTTTAAAAAAAACAAAATCGAAGAGGAAATTTTGCAAAAAATTTCCCAGAGTAGAAAAAATGACAGAAATACACCATATGTTGAGGTCAATTCTAGACATCCACGAGGGTCTGTAAGATGGTTAAACGTGTCGTAAGGCTTAGTTATGAACTGCTTTGAGCTGTAACAGTCATTAAAAGAATATTCGTGGACGTTAAGACAATATGTGTTCCTTACGGGTAACGTGTCGTGTGTAGGAGTATACGCGGGTTACTGATGGCTATCATATCCTCTCGATGGAGCTTGACACTGCAATAAAAGTACTGCATTACATTTTTTAATGAAAATAAATCACTTCCATAGCCATTGGCACCGGTGACAGAGTCAGTAGGGAAAATTTTGATCGGCCGGTCATGACCGAGCGAGCTGTGGGAATTGAATTGTTTTCTGCCTCTATATACCTAATTCTAGTGAGCCTTATCTTGATGCAGCAGCATTTAAGAAGGTCAAAGAAAGGCTATGTACACTACAGGAGTAATCAAACAGACTCTGCCATCCTGAAATAGTGTATAAAAACTTGTTTTCATCATATGTTCTACTTAAACTAGTTGTAACTCCTTTCGTTTTACTCGTATTGAATTTTCAAGCAATGCTTCAAAATCTGCACCTTTTTCTGATCCTTATGGTATGTAACAAGTACTGATAAACACAATATTAAGAAAATATATATTACGTCCTCACGTAAATTAGGTAGATTATAAATAATGAAAAAAGAAACTAGACGCAGGATTGGAATGGGATAGGGTTTAAAAAGAGGAGAAAAATATTTATGATTTCACAATATAACTCTTTGTTATATTTGATCGGTATCTATCTCATGAAAAATAGTTATCTACTAAAATAATGATATCATTAAACAAACAATATTAGCTTCTAAGCTAAGATACCAATTGAACAAAGTGCTTTGTTTATTAGTTGGTAATTTCATAAGGAATATCTGATATCTTTTCCATCAACATTGGTAAAGTATTAGATCCACCATACTGATTTTATCATCTGTTTTAACCCAAATAAATTCATTTATAGCAATAAAAGTTTCTGGTGAAATTAACTGAAACTATGCTGAAAGTCTTACATTATTCCCATGTACAACATAGTTTAAAAAAAACAAAATCGAAGAGGAAATTTTGCAAAAAATTTCCCAGAGTAGAAAAAATGACAGAAATACACCATATGTTGAGGTCAATTCTAGACATCCACGAGGGTCTGTAAGATGGTTAAACGTGTCGTAAGGCTTAGTTATGAACTGCTTTGAGCTGTAACAGTCATTAAAAGAATATTCGTGGACGTTAAGACAATATGTGTTCCTTACGGGTAACGTGTCGTGTGTAGGAGTATACGCGGGTTACTGATGGCTATCATATCCTCTCGATGGAGCTTGACACTGCAATAAAAGTACTGCATTACATTTTTTAATGAAAATAAATCACTTCCATAGCCATTGGCACCGGTGACAGAGTCAGTAGTGAAAATTTTGATCGGTCGGTCATGTCCGAACGAGCGGTGGGAATTGAATTGTTTTCTGCCTCTATATACCTAATTATAGTAAGCCTTATCTTGATGCAGCAGCATTTAAGAATGAAAATAAATAACTTCCATAGCCATTGGCACCGGTGACAGAGTCAGTAGTGAAGATTTTGATCGGCCGGTCATGACCGAGCGAGCGGTGGGAATTGAATTGTTTTCTGCCTCTATATACCTAATTCTAATGAGCCTTATCTTGGTGCAGCAGCATTTAAGAATGAAAATAAATAACTTCCATAGCCATTGGCACCGGTGACAGAGTCAGTAGTGAAGATTTTGATCG
The DNA here is from genome assembly GCA_029783475.1 of Metacarcinus magister. Taxonomy (NCBI): domain Eukaryota; kingdom Metazoa; phylum Arthropoda; class Malacostraca; order Decapoda; family Cancridae; genus Metacarcinus; species Metacarcinus magister. The sequence goes on from JAPQNM010000048.1 coordinate 14,530,328, forward strand.
GCCGGTCATGACCGAGCGAGCTGTGGGAATTGAATTGTTTTCTGCCTCTATATACCTAATTCTAGTGAGCCTTATCTTGATGCAGCAGCATTTAAGAAGGTCAAAGAAAGGCTATGTACACTACAGGAGTAATCAAACAGACTCTGCCATCCTGAAATAGTGTATAAAAACTTGTTTTCATCATATGTTCTACTTAAACTAGTTGTAACTCCTTTCGTTTTACTCGTATTGAATTTTCAAGCAATGCTTCAAAATCTGCACCTTTTTCTGATCCTTATGGTATGTAACAAGTACTGATAAACACAATATTAAGAAAATATATATTACGTCCTCACGTAAATTAGGTAGATTATAAATAATGAAAAAAGAAACTAGACGCAGGATTGGAATGGGATAGGGTTTAAAAAGAGGAGAAAAATATTTATGATTTCACAATATAACTCTTTGTTATATTTGATCGGTATCTATCTCATGAAAAATAGTTATCTACTAAAATAATGATATCATTAAACAAACAATATTAGCTTCTAAGCTAAGATACCAATTGAACAAAGTGCTTTGTTTATTAGTTGGTAATTTCATAAGGAATATCTGATATCTTTTCCATCAACATTGGTAAAGTATTAGATCCACCATACTGATTTTATCATCTGTTTTAACCCAAATAAATTCATTTATAGCAATAAAAGTTTCTGGTGAAATTAACTGAAACTATGCTGAAAGTCTTACATTATTCCCATGTACAACATAGTTTAAAAAAAACAAAATCGAAGAGGAAATTTTGCAAAAAATTTCCCAGAGTAGAAAAAATGACAGAAATACACCATATGTTGAGGTCAATTCTAGACATCCACGAGGGTCTGTAAGATGGTTAAACGTGTCGTAAGGCTTAGTTATGAACTGCTTTGAGCTGTAACAGTCATTACAAAGAATATTCGTGGACGTTAAGACAATATGTGTTCCTTACGGGTAACGTGTCGTGTGTAGGAGTATACGCGGGTTACTGATGGCTATCATATCCTCTCGATGGAGCTTGACACTGCAATAAAAGTACTGCATTACATTTTTTAATGAAAATAAATCACTTCCATAGCCATTGGCACCGGTGACAGAGTCAGTAGTGAAAATTTTGATCGGTCGGTCATGTCCGAACGAGCGGTGGGAATTGAATTGTTTTCTGCCTCTATATACCTAATTATAGTAAGCCTTATCTTGATGCAGCAGCATTTAAGAAAGAAAATAAATAACTTCTATAGCCATTGGCACCGGTGACAGAGTCAGTAGTGAAGATTTTGATCGGCCGGTCATGACTAAGTGAGCGGTGGGAATTGAATTGTTTTCTGCCTCTATATACCTAATTCTAGTGAGCCTTATCTTGATGCAGCAGCATTTAAGAATGAAAATAAATAACTTCCATAGCCATTGGCACCGGTGACAGAGTCAGTAGTGAAGATTTTGATCGGCCGGTCATGACCGAGCGAGCGGTGGGAATTGAATTGTTTTCTGCCTCTATATACCTAATTCTAATGAGCCTTATCTTGGTGCAGCAGCATTTAAGAATGAAAATAAATAACTTCCATAGCCATTGGCACCGGTGACAGAGTCAGTAGTGAAGATTTTGATCGGCCGGTCATGACCGAGCGAGCTGTGGGAATTTAATTGTTTTCTGCCTCTATATACCTAATTCTAGTGAGCCTTATCTTGATGCAGCAGCATTTAAGAAGGTCAAAGAAAGGCTATGTACACTACAGGAGTAATCAAACAGACTCTGCCATCCTGAAATAGTGTATAAAAACTTGTTTTCATCATATGTTCTACTTAAACTAGTTGTAACTCCTTTCGTTTTACTCGTATTGAATTTTCAAGCAATGCTTCAAAATCTGCACCTTTTTCTGATCCTTATGGTATGTAACAAGTACTGATAAACACAATATTAAGAAAATATATATTACGTCCTCACGTAAATTAGGTAGATTATAAATAATGAAAAAAGAAACTAGACGCAGGATTGGAATGGGATAGGGTTTAAAAAGAGGAGAAAAATATTTATGATTTCACAATATAACTCTTTGTTATATTTGATCGGTATCTATCTCATGAAAAATAGTTATCTACTAAAATAATGATATCATTAAACAAACAATATTAGCTTCTAAGCTAAGATACCAATTGAACAAAGTGCTTTGTTTATTAGTTGGTAATTTCATAAGGAATATCTGATATCTTTTCCATCAACATTGGTAAAGTATTAGATCCACCATACTGATTTTATCATCTGTTTTAACCCAAATAAATTCATTTATAGCAATAAAAGTTTCTGGTGAAATTAACTGAAACTATGCTGAAAGTCTTACATTATTCCCATGTACAACATAGTTTAAAAAAAACAAAATCGAAGAGGAAATTTTGCAAAAAATTTCCCAGAGTAGAAAAAATGACAGAAATACACCATATGTTGAGGTCAATTCTAGACATCCACGAGGGTCTGTAAGATGGTTAAACGTGTCGTAAGGCTTAGTTATGAACTGCTTTGAGCTGTAACAGTCATTAAAAGAATATTCGTGGACGTTAAGACAATATGTGTTCCTTACGGGTAACGTGTCGTGTGTAGGAGTATACGCGGGTTACTGATGGCTATCATATCCTCTCGATGGAGCTTGACACTGCAATAAAAGTACTGCATTACATTTTTTAATGAAAATAAATCACTTCCATAGCCATTGGCACCGGTGACAGAGTCAGTAGTGAAAATTTTGATCGGTCGGTCATGTCCGAACGAGCGGTGGGAATTGAATTGTTTTCTGCCTCTATATACCTAATTATAGTGAGCCTTATCTTGATGCAGCAGCATTTAAGAAAGAAAATAAATAACTTCTATAGCCATTGGCACCGGTGACAGAGTCAGTAGTGAAGATTTTGATCGGCCGGTCATGACTAAGTGAGCGGTGGGAATTGAATTGTTTTCTGCCTCTATATACCTAATTCTAGTGAGCCTTATCTTGATGCAGCAGCATTTAAGAATGAAAATAAATAACTTCCATAGCCATTGGCACCGGTGACAGAGTCAGTAGTGAAGATTTTGATCGGCCGGTCATGACCGAGCGAGCGGTGGGAATTGAATTGTTTTCTGCCTCTATATACCTAATTCTAATGAGCCTTATCTTGATGCAGCAGCATTTAAGAATGAAAATAAATAACTTCCATAGCCATTGGCACCGGTGACAGAGTCAGTAGTGAAGATTTTGATCGGCCGGTCATGACCGAGCGAGCTGTGGGAATTGAATTGTTTTCTGCCTCTATATACCTAATTCTAGTGAGCCTTATCTTGATGCAGCAGCATTTAAGAAGGTCAAAGAAAGGCTATGTACACTACAGGAGTAATCAAACAGACTCTGCCATCCTGAAATAGTGTATAAAAACTTGTTTTCATCATATGTTCTACTTAAACTAGTTGTAACTCCTTTCGTTTTACTCGTATTGAATTTTCAAGCAATGCTTCAAAATCTGCACCTTTTTCTGATCCTTATGGTATGTAACAAGTACTGATAAACACAATATTAAGAAAATATATATTACGTCCTCACGTAAATTAGGTAGATTATAAATAATGAAAAAAGAAACTAGACGCAGGATTGGAATGGGATAGGGTTTAAAAAGAGGAGAAAAATATTTATGATTTCACAATATAACTCTTTGTTATATTTGATCGGTATCTATCTCATGAAAAATAGTTATCTACTAAAATAATGATATCATTAAACAAACAATATTAGCTTCTAAGCTAAGATACCAATTGAACAAAGTGCTTTGTTTATTAGTTGGTAATTTCATAAGGAATATCTGATATCTTTTCCATCAACATTGGTAAAGTATTAGATCCACCATACTGATTTTATCATCTGTTTTAACCCAAATAAATTCATTTATAGCAATAAAAGTTTCTGGTGAAATTAACTGAAACTATGCTGAAAGTCTTACATTATTCCCATGTACAACATAGTTTAAAAAAAACAAAATCGAAGAGGAAATTTTGCAAAAAATTTCCCAGAGTAGAAAAAATGACAGAAATACACCATATGTTGAGGTCAATTCTAGACATCCACGAGGGTCTGTAAGATGGTTAAACGTGTCGTAAGGCTTAGTTATGAACTGCTTTGAGCTGTAACAGTCATTACAAGAATATTCGTGGACGTTAAGACAATATGTGTTCCTTACGGGTAACGTGTCGTGTGTAGGAGTATACGCGGGTTACTGATGGCTATCATATCCTCTCGATGGAGCTTGACACTGCAATAAAAGTACTGCATTACATTTTTTAATGAAAATAAATCACTTCCATAGCCATTGGCACCGGTGACAGAGTCAGTAGTGAAAATTTTGATCGGTCGGTCATGTCCGAACGAGCGGTGGGAATTGAATTGTTTTCTGCCTCTATATACCTAATTCTAGTGAGCCTTATCTTGATGCAGCAGCATTTAAGAATGAAAATAAATAACTTCCATAGCCATTGGCACCGGTGACAGAGTCAGTAGTGAAGATTTTGATCGGCCGGTCATGACCGAGCGAGCGGTGGGAATTGAATTGTTTTCTGCCTCTATATACCTAATTCTAGTGAGCCTTATCTTGATGCAGCAGCATTTAAGAATGAAAATAAATAACTTCCATAGCCATTGGCACCGGTGACAGAGTCAGTAGTGAAGATTTTGATCGGCCGGTCATGACCGAGCGAGCGGTGGGAATTGAATTGTTTTCTGCCTCTATATACCTAATTCTAGTGAGCCTTATCTTGATGCAGCAGCATTTAAGAAGGTCAAAGAAAGGCTATGTACACTACAGGAGTAATCAAACAGACTCTGCCATCCTGAAATAGTGTATAAAAACTTGTTTTCATCATATGTTCTACTTAAACTAGTTGTAACTCCTTTCGTTTTACTCGTATTGAATTTTCAAGCAATGCTTCAAAATCTGCACCTTTTTCTGATCCTTATGGTATGTAACAAGTACTGATAAACACAATATTAAGAAAATATATATTACGTCCTCACGTAAATTACGTAGATTATAAATAATGAAAAAAGAAACTAGACGCAGGATTGGAATGGGATAGGGTTTAAAAAGAGGAGAAAAATATTTATGATTTCACAATATAACTCTTTGTTATATTTGATCGGTATCTATCTCATGAAAAATAGTTATCTACTAAAATAATGATATCATTAAACAAACAATATTAGCTTCTAAGCTAAGATACCAATTGAACAAAGTGCTTTGTTTATTAGTTGGTAATTTCATAAGGAATATCTGATATCTTTTCCATCAACATTGGTAAAGTATTAGATCCACCATACTGATTTTATCATCTGTTTTAACCCAAATAAATTCATTTATAGCAATAAAAGTTTCTGGTGAAATTAACTGAAACTATGCTGAAAGTCTTACATTATTCCCATGTACAACATAGTTTAAAAAAAACAAAATCGAAGAGGAAATTTTGCAAAAAATTTCCCAGAGTAGAAAAAATGACAGAAATACACCATATGTTGAGGTCAATTCTAGACATCCACGAGGGTCTGTAAGATGGTTAAACGTGTCGTAAGGCTTAGTTATGAACTGCTTTGAGCTGTAACAGTCATTACAAGAATATTCGTGGACGTTAAGACAATATGTGTTCCTTACGGGTAACGTGTCGTGTGTAGGAGTATACGCGGGTTACTGATGGCTATCATATCCTCTCGATGGAGCTTGACACTGCAATAAAAGTACTGCATTACATTTTTTAATGAAAATAAATCACTTCCATAGCCATTGGCACCGGTGACAGAGTCAGTAGTGAAAATTTTGATCGGTCGGTCATGTCCGAACGAGCGGTGGGAATTGAATTGTTTTCTGCCTCTATATACCTAATTCTAGTGAGCCTTATCTTGATGCAGCAGCATTTAAGAATGAAAATAAATAACTTCCATAGCCATTGGCACCGGTGACAGAGTCAGTAGTGAAGATTTTGATCGGCCGGTCATGACCGAGCGAGCGGTGGGAATTGAATTGTTTTCTGCCTCTATATACCTAATTCTAGTGAGCCTTATCTTGATGCAGCAGCATTTAAGAAGGTCAAAGAAAGGCTATGTACACTACAGGAGTAATCAAACAGACTCTGCCATCCTGAAATAGTGTATAAAAACTTGTTTTCATCATATGTTCTACTTAAACTAGTTGTAACTCCTTTCGTTTTACTCGTATTGAATTTTCAAGCAATGCTTCAAAATCTGCACCTTTTTCTGATCCTTATGGTATGTAACAAGTACTGATAAACACAATATTAAGAAAATATATATTACGTCCTCACGTAAATTACGTAGATTATAAATAATGAAAAAAGAAACTAGACGCAGGATTGGAATGGGATAGGGTTTAAAAAGAGGAGAAAAATATTTATGATTTCACAATATAACTCTTTGTTATATTTGATCGGTATCTATCTCATGAAAAATAGTTATCTACTAAAATAATGATATCATTAAACAAACAATATTAGCTTCTAAGCTAAGATACCAATTGAACAAAGTGCTTTGTTTATTAGTTGGTAATTTCATAAGGAATATCTGATATCTTTTCCATCAACATTGGTAAAGTATTAGATCCACCATACTGATTTTATCATCTGTTTTAACCCAAATAAATTCATTTATAGCAATAAAAGTTTCTGGTGAAATTAACTGAAACTATGCTGAAAGTCTTACATTATTCCCATGTACAACATAGTTTAAAAAAAACAAAATCGAAGAGGAAATTTTGCAAAAAATTTCCCAGAGTAGAAAAAATGACAGAAATACACCATATGTTGAGGTCAATTCTAGACATCCACGAGGGTCTGTAAGATGGTTAAACGTGTCGTAAGGCTTAGTTATGAACTGCTTTGAGCTGTAACAGTCATTACAAGAATATTCGTGGACGTTAAGACAATATGTGTTCCTTACGGGTAACGTGTCGTGTGTAGGAGTATACGCGGGTTACTGATGGCTATCATATCCTCTCGATGGAGCTTGACACTGCAATAAAAGTACTGCATTACATTTTTTAATGAAAATAAATCACTTCCATAGCCATTGGCACCGGTGACAGAGTCAGTAGTGAAAATTTTGATCGGTCGGTCATGTCCGAACGAGCGGTGGGAATTGAATTGTTTTCTGCCTCTATATACCTAATTATAGTGAGCCTTATCTTGATGCAGCAGCATTTAAGAATGAAAATAAATAACTTCCATAGCCATTGGCACCGGTGACAGAGTCAGTAGTGAAGATTTTGATCGGCCGGTCATGACCGAGCGAGCGGTGGGAATTGAATTGTTTTCTGCCTCTATATACCTAATTCTAATGAGCCTTATCTTGATGCAGCAGCATTTAAGAATGAAAATAAATAACTTCCATAGCCATTGGCACCGGTGACAGAGTCAGTAGTGAAGATTTTGATCGGCCGGTCATGACCGAGCGAGCTGTGGGAATTGAATTGTTTTCTGCCTCTATATACCTAATTCTAGTGAGCCTTATCTTGATGCAGCAGCATTTAAGAAGGTCAAAGAAAGGCTATGTACACTACAGGAGTAATCAAACAGACTCTGCCATCCTGAAATAGTGTATAAAAACTTGTTTTCATCATATGTTCTACTTAAACTAGTTGTAACTCCTTTCGTTTTACTCGTATTGAATTTTCAAGCAATGCTTCAAAATCTGCACCTTTTTCTGATCCTTATGGTATGTAACAAGTACTGATAAACACAATATTAAGAAAATATATATTACGTCCTCACGTAAATTAGGTAGATTATAAATAATGAAAAAAGAAACTAGACGCAGGATTGGAATGGGATAGGGTTTAAAAAGAGGAGAAAAATATTTATGATTTCACAATATAACTCTTTGTTATATTTGATCGGTATCTATCTCATGAAAAATAGTTATCTACTAAAATAATGATATCATTAAACAAACAATATTAGCTTCTAAGCTAAGATACCAATTGAACAAAGTGCTTTGTTTATTAGTTGGTAATTTCATAAGGAATATCTGATATCTTTTCCATCAACATTGGTAAAGTATTAGATCCACCATACTGATTTTATCATCTGTTTTAACCCAAATAAATTCATTTATAGCAATAAAAGTTTCTGGTGAAATTAACTGAAACTATGCTGAAAGTCTTACATTATTCCCATGTACAACATAGTTTAAAAAAAACAAAATCGAAGAGGAAATTTTGCAAAAAATTTCCCAGAGTAGAAAAAATGACAGAAATACACCATATGTTGAGGTCAATTCTAGACATCCACGAGGGTCTGTAAGATGGTTAAACGTGTCGTAAGGCTTAGTTATGAACTGCTTTGAGCTGTAACAGTCATTACAAAGAATATTCGTGGACGTTAAGACAATATGTGTTCCTTACGGGTAACGTGTCGTGTGTAGGAGTATACGCGGGTTACTGATGGCTATCATATCCTCTCGATGGAGCTTGACACTGCAATAAAAGTACTGCATTACATTTTTTAATGAAAATAAATCACTTCCATAGCCATTGGCACCGGTGACAGAGTCAGTAGTGAAAATTTTGATCGGTCGGTCATGTCCGAACGAGCGGTGGGAATTGAATTGTTTTCTGCCTCTATATACCTAATTATAGTGAGCCTTATCTTGATGCAGCAGCATTTAAGAAAGAAAATAAATAACTTCTATAGCCATTGGCACCGGTGACAGAGTCAGTAGTGAAGATTTTGATCGGCCGGTCATGACTAAGTGAGCGGTGGGAATTGAATTGTTTTCTGCCTCTATATACCTAATTCTAGTGAGCCTTATCTTGATGCAGCAGCATTTAAGAATGAAAATAAATAACTTCCATAGCCATTGGCACCGGTGACAGAGTCAGTAGTGAAGATTTTGATCGGCCGGTCATGACCGAGCGAGCGGTGGGAATTGAATTGTTTTCTGCCTCTATATACCTAATTCTAATGAGCCTTATCTTGGTGCAGCAGCATTTAAGAATGAAAATAAATAACTTCCATAGCCATTGGCACCGGTGACAGAGTCAGTAGTGAAGATTTTGATCGGCCGGTCATGACCGAGCGAGCTGTGGGAATTGAATTGTTTTCTGCCTCTATATACCTAATTCTAGTGAGCCTTATCTTGATGCAGCAGCATTTAAGAAGGTCAAAGAAAGGCTATGTACACTACAGGAGTAATCAAACAGACTCTGCCATCCTGAAATAGTGTATAAAAACTTGTTTTCATCATATGTTCTACTTAAACTAGTTGTAACTCCTTTCGTTTTACTCGTATTGAATTTTCAAGCAATGCTTCAAAATCTGCACCTTTTTCTGATCCTTATGGTATGTAACAAGTACTGATAAACACAATATTAAGAAAATATATATTACGTCCTCACGTAAATTAGGTAGATTATAAATAATGAAAAAAGAAACTAGACGCAGGATTGGAATGGGATAGGGTTTAAAAAGAGGAGAAAAATATTTATGATTTCACAATATAACTCTTTGTTATATTTGATCGGTATCTATCTCATGAAAAATAGTTATCTACTAAAATAATGATATCATTAAACAAACAATATTAGCTTCTAAGCTAAGATACCAATTGAACAAAGTGCTTTGTTTATTAGTTGGTAATTTCATAAGGAATATCTGATATCTTTTCCATCAACATTGGTAAAGTATTAGATCCACCATACTGATTTTATCATCTGTTTTAACCCAAATAAATTCATTTATAGCAATAAAAGTTTCTGGTGAAATTAACTGAAACTATGCTGAAAGTCTTACATTATTCCCATGTACAACATAGTTTAAAAAAAAACAAAATCGAAGAGGAAATTTTGCAAAAAATTTCCCAGAGTAGAAAAAATGACAGAAATACACCATATGTTGAGGTCAATTCTAGACATCCACGAGGGTCTGTAAGATGGTTAAACGTGTCGTAAGGCTTAGTTATGAACTGCTTTGAGCTGTAACAGTCATTAAAAGAATATTCGTGGACGTTAAGACAATATGTGTTCCTTACGGGTAACGTGTCGTGTGTAGGAGTATACGCGGGTTACTGATGGCTATCATATCCTCTCGATGGAGCTTGACACTGCAATAAAAGTACTGCATTACATTTTTTAATGAAAATAAATCACTTCCATAGCCATTGGCACCGGTGACAGAGTCAGTAGTGAAAATTTTGATCGGTCGGTCATGTCCGAACGAGCGGTGGGAATTGAATTGTTTTCTGCCTCTATATACCTAATTATAGTAAGCCTTATCTTGATGCAGCAGCATTTAAGAATGAAAATAAATAACTTCTATAGCCATTGGCACCGGTGACAGAGTCAGTAGTGAAGATTTTGATCGGCCGGTCATGACTAAGTGAGCGGTGGGAATTGAATTGTTTTCTGCCTCTATATACCTAATTCTAGTGAGCCTTATCTTGATGCAGCAGCATTTAAGAATGAAAATAAATAACTTCCATAGCCATTGGCACCGGTGACAGAGTCAGTAGTGAAGATTTTGATCGGCCGGTCATGACCGAGCGAGCGGTGGGAATTGAATTGTTTTCTGCCTCTATATACCTAATTCTAGTGAGCCTTATCTTGATGCAGCAGCATTTAAGAATGAAAATAAATAACTTCCATAGCCATTGGCACCGGTGACAGAGTCAGTAGTGAAGATTTTGATCGGCCGGTCATGACCGAGCGAGCGGTGGGAATTGAATTGTTTTCTGCCTCTATATACCTAATTCTAATGAGCCTTATCTTGGTGCAGCAGCATTTAAGAATGAAAATAAATAACTTCCATAGCCATTGGCACCGGTGACAGAGTCAGTAGTGAAGATTTTGATCGGCCGGTCATGACCGAGCGAGCTGTGGGAATTGAATTGTTTTCTGCCTCTATATACCTAATTCTAGTGAGCCTTATCTTGATGCAGCAGCATTTAAGAAGGTCAAAGAAAGGCTATGTACACTACAGGAGTAATCAAACAGACTCTGCCATCCTGAAATAGTGTATAAAAACTTGTTTTCATCATATGTTCTACTTAAACTAGTTGTAACTCCTTTCGTTTTACTCGTATTGAATTTTCAAGCAATGCTTCAAAATCTGCACCTTTTTCTGATCCTTATGGTATGTAACAAGTACTGATAAACACAATATTAAGAAAATATATATTACGTCCTCACGTAAATTAGGTAGATTATAAATAATGAAAAAAGAAACTAGACGCAGGATTGGAATGGGATAGGGTTTAAAAAGAGGAGAAAAATATTTATGATTTCACAATATAACTCTTTGTTATATTTGATCGGTATCTATCTCATGAAAAATAGTTATCTACTAAAATAATGATATCATTAAACAAACAATATTAGCTTCTAAGCTAAGATACCAATTGAACAAAGTGCTTTGTTTATTAGTTGGTAATTTCATAAGGAATATCTGATATCTTTTCCATCAACATTGGTAAAGTATTAGATCCACCATACTGATTTTATCATCTGTTTTAACCCAAATAAATTCATTTATAGCAATAAAAGTTTCTGGTGAAATTAACTGAAACTATGCTGAAAGTCTTACATTATTCCCATGTACAACATAGTTTAAAAAAAACAAAATCGAAGAGGAAATTTTGCAAAAAATTTCCCAGAGTAGAAAAAATGACAGAAATACACCATATGTTGAGGTCAATTCTAGACATCCACGAGGGTCTGTAAGATGGTTAAACGTGTCGTAAGGCTTAGTTATGAACTGCTTTGAGCTGTAACAGTCATTACAAAGAATATTCGTGGACGTTAAGACAATATGTGTTCCTTACGGGTAACGTGTCGTGTGTAGGAGTATACGCGGGTTACTGATGGCTATCATATCCTCTCGATGGAGCTTGACACTGCAATAAAAGTACTGCATTACATTTTTTAATGAAAATAAATCACTTCCATAGCCATTGGCACCGGTGACAGAGTCAGTAGTGAAAATTTTGATCGGTCGGTCATGTCCGAACGAGCGGTGGGAATTGAATTGTTTTCTGCCTCTATATACCTAATTATAGTAAGCCTTATCTTGATGCAGCAGCATTTAAGAAAGAAAATAAATAACTTCTATAGCCATTGGCACCGGTGACAGAGTCAGTAGTGAAGATTTTGATCGGCCGGTCATGACCGAGCGAGCGGTGGGAATTGAATTGTTTTCTGCCTCTATATACCTAATTCTAGTGAGCCTTATCTTGATGCAGCAGCATTTAAGAATGAAAATAAATAACTTCCATAGCCATTGGCACCGGTGACAGAGTCAGTAGTGAAGATTTTGATCGGCCGGTCATGACCGAGCGAGCGGTGGGAATTGAATTGTTTTCTGCCTCTATATACCTAATTCTAGTGAGCCTTATCTTGATGCAGCAGCATTTAAGAAGGTCAAAGAAAGGCTATGTACACTACAGGAGTAATCAAACAGACTCTGCCATCCTGAAATAGTGTATAAAAACTTGTTTTCATCATATGTTCTACTTAAACTAGTTGTAACTCCTTTCGTTTTACTCGTATTGAATTTTCAAGCAATGCTTCAAAATCTGCACCTTTTTCTGATCCTTATGGTATGTAACAAGTACTGATAAACACAATATTAAGAAAATATATATTACGTCCTCACGTAAATTAGGTAGATTATAAATAATGAAAAAAGAAACTAGACGCAGGATTGGAATGGGATAGGGTTTAAAAAGAGGAGAAAAATATTTATGATTTCACAATATAACTCTTTGTTATATTTGATCGGTATCTATCTCATGAAAAATAGTTATCTACTAAAATAATGATATCATTAAACAAACAATATTAGCTTCTAAGCTAAGATACCAATTGAACAAAGTGCTTTGTTTATTAGTTGGTAATTTCATAAGGAATATCTGATATCTTTTCCATCAACATTGGTAAAGTATTAGATCCACCATACTGATTTTATCATCTGTTTTAACCCAAATAAATTCATTTATAGCAATAAAAGTTTCTGGTGAAATTAACTGAAACTATGCTGAAAGTCTTACATTATTCCCATGTACAACATAGTTTAAAAAAAACAAAATCGAAGAGGAAATTTTGCAAAAAATTTCCCAGAGTAGAAAAAATGACAGAAATACACCATATGTTGAGGTCAATTCTAGACATCCACGAGGGTCTGTAAGATGGTTAAACGTGTCGTAAGGCTTAGTTATGAACTGCTTTGAGCTGTAACAGTCATTAAAAGAATATTCGTGGACGTTAAGACAATATGTGTTCCTTACGGGTAACGTGTCGTGTGTAGGAGTATACGCGGGTTACTGATGGCTATCATATCCTCTCGATGGAGCTTGACACTGCAATAAAAGTACTGCATTACATTTTTTAATGAAAATAAATCACTTCCATAGCCATTGGCACCGGTGACAGAGTCAGTAGTGAAAATTTTGATCGGTCGGTCATGTCCGAACGAGCGGTGGGAATTGAATTGTTTTCTGCCTCTATATACCTAATTATAGTAAGCCTTATCTTGATGCAGCAGCATTTAAGAAGAAAATAAATAACTTCTATAGCCATTGGCACCGGTGACAGAGTCAGTAGTGAAGATTTTGATCGGCCGGTCATGACTAAGTGAGCGGTGGGAATTGAATTGTTTTCTGCCTCTATATACCTAATTCTAGTGAGCCTTATCTTGATGCAGCAGCATTTAAGAATGAAAATAAATAACTTCCATAGCCATTGGCACCGGTGACAGAGTCAGTAGTGAAGATTTTGATCGGCCGGTCATGACCGAGCGAGCGGTGGGAATTGAATTGTTTTCTGCCTCTATATACCTAATTCTAGTGAGCCTTATCTTGATGCAGCAGCATTTAAGAATGAAAATAAATAACTTCCATAGCCATTGGCACCGGTGACAGAGTCAGTAGTGAAGATTTTGATCGGCCGGTCATGACCGAGCGAGCTGTGGGAATTGAATTGTTTTCTGCCTCTATATACCTAATTCTAGTGAGCCTTATCTTGATGCAGCAGCATTTAAGAAGGTCAAAGAAAGGCTATGTACACTACAGGAGTAATCAAACAGACTCTGCCATCCTGAAATAGTGTATAAAAACTTGTTTTCATCATATGTTCTACTTAAACTAGTTGTAACTCCTTTCGTTTTACTCGTATTGAATTTTCAAGCAATGCTTCAAAATCTGCACCTTTTTCTGATCCTTATGGTATGTAACAAGTACTGATAAACACAATATTAAGAAAATATATATTACGTCCTCACGTAAATTAGGTAGATTATAAATAATGAAAAAAGAAACTAGACGCAGGATTGGAATGGGATAGGGTTTAAAAAGAGGAGAAAAATATTTATGATTTCACAATATAACTCTTTGTTATATTTGATCGGTATCTATCTCATGAAAAATAGTTATCTACTAAAATAATGATATCATTAAACAAACAATATTAGCTTCTAAGCTAAGATACCAATTGAACAAAGTGCTTTGTTTATTAGTTGGTAATTTCATAAGGAATATCTGATATCTTTTCCATCAACATTGGTAAAGTATTAGATCCACCATACTGATTTTATCATCTGTTTTAACCCAAATAAATTCATTTATAGCAATAAAAGTTTCTGGTGAAATTAACTGAAACTATGCTGAAAGTCTTACATTATTCCCATGTACAACATAGTTTAAAAAAAACAAAATCGAAGAGGAAATTTTGCAAAAAATTTCCCAGAGTAGAAAAAATGACAGAAATACACCATATGTTGAGGTCAATTCTAGACATCCACGAGGGTCTGTAAGATGGTTAAACGTGTCGTAAGGCTTAGTTATGAACTGCTTTGAGCTGTAACAGTCATTAAAAGAATATTCGTGGACGTTAAGACAATATGTGTTCCTTACGGGTAACGTGTCGTGTGTAGGAGTATACGCGGGTTACTGATGGCTATCATATCCTCTCGATGGAGCTTGACACTGCAATAAAAGTACTGCATTACATTTTTTAATGAAAATAAATCACTTCCATAGCCATTGGCACCGGTGACAGAGTCAGTAGTGAAAATTTTGATCGGTCGGTCATGTCCGAACGAGCGGTGGGAATTGAATTGTTTTCTGCCTCTATATACCTAATTATAGTGAGCCTTATCTTGATGCAGCAGCATTTAAGAATGAAAATAAATAACTTCCATAGCCATTGGCACCGGTGACAGAGTCAGTAGTGAAGATTTTGATCGGCCGGTCATGACCGAGCGAGCGGTGGGAATTGAATTGTTTTCTGCCTCTATATACCTAATTCTAATGAGCCTTATCTTGATGCAGCAGCATTTAAGAATGAAAATAAATAACTTCCATAGCCATTGGCACCGGTGACAGAGTCAGTAGTGAAGATTTTGATCGGCCGGTCATGACCGAGCGAGCTGTGGGAATTGAATTGTTTTCTGCCTCTATATACCTAATTCTAGTGAGCCTTATCTTGATGCAGCAGCATTTAAGAAGGTCAAAGAAAGGCTATGTACACTACAGGAGTAATCAAACAGACTCTGCCATCCTGAAATAGTGTATAAAAACTTGTTTTCATCATATGTTCTACTTAAACTAGTTGTAACTCCTTTCGTTTTACTCGTATTGAATTTTCAAGCAATGCTTCAAAATCTGCACCTTTTTCTGATCCTTATGGTATGTAACAAGTACTGATAAACACAATATTAAGAAAATATATATTACGTCCTCACGTAAATTAGGTAGATTATAAATAATGAAAAAAGAAACTAGACGCAGGATTGGAATGGGATAGGGTTTAAAAAGAGGAGAAAAATATTTATGATTTCACAATATAACTCTTTGTTATATTTGATCGGTATCTATCTCATGAAAAATAGTTATCTACTAAAATAATGATATCATTAAACAAACAATATTAGCTTCTAAGCTAAGATACCAATTGAACAAAGTGCTTTGTTTATTAGTTGGTAATTTCATAAGGAATATCTGATATCTTTTCCATCAACATTGGTAAAGTATTAGATCCACCATACTGATTTTATCATCTGTTTTAACCCAAATAAATTCATTTATAGCAATAAAAGTTTCTGGTGAAATTAACTGAAACTATGCTGAAAGTCTTACATTATTCCCATGTACAACATAGTTTAAAAAAAACAAAATCGAAGAGGAAATTTTGCAAAAAATTTCCCAGAGTAGAAAAAATGACAGAAATACACCATATGTTGAGGTCAATTCTAGACATCCACGAGGGTCTGTAAGATGGTTAAACGTGTCGTAAGGCTTAGTTATGAACTGCTTTGAGCTGTAACAGTCATTAAAAGAATATTCGTGGACGTTAAGACAATATGTGTTCCTTACGGGTAACGTGTCGTGTGTAGGAGTATACGCGGGTTACTGATGGCTATCATATCCTCTCGATGGAGCTTGACACTGCAATAAAAGTACTGCATTACATTTTTTAATGAAAATAAATCACTTCCATAGCCATTGGCACCGGTGACAGAGTCAGTAGTGAAAATTTTGATCGGTCGGTCATGTCCGAACGAGCGGTGGGAATTGAATTGTTTTCTGCCTCTATATACCTAATTATAGTAAGCCTTATCTTGATGCAGCAGCATTTAAGAAAGAAAATAAATAACTTCTATAGCCATTGGCACCGGTGACAGAGTCAGTAGTGAAGATTTTGATCGGCCGGTCATGACTAAGTGAGCGGTGGGAATTGAATTGTTTTCTGCCTCTATATACCTAATTCTAGTGAGCCTTATCTTGATGCAGCAGCATTTAAGAATGAAAATAAATAACTTCCATAGCCATTGGCACCGGTGACAGAGTCAGTAGTGAAGATTTTGATCGGCCGGTCATGACCGAGCGAGCGGTGGGAATTGAATTGTTTTCTGCCTCTATATACCTAATTCTAATGAGCCTTATCTTGATGCAGCAGCATTTAAGGTCAAAGGAAGGCTATGTACACTACAGGAGTAATCAAACAGACTCTGATCAGTAAACCGCTTACAATCTTATTCAATAAATCCTTAAGAGATGTTAAAGTACCATCAGATTGGAAACGTGCAAATGTAACACCAATCTTCAAAAAGGGGGACAAGTCACAACCTGGAAATTATAGGCCAATCAGTCTGACATCAGTTGTATGTAAATTAATGGAGACAATCATTTGTGACAATGTGGTGAAATTCCTTGAAGACAACGATATAATAAAACCCTCACAGCATGGTTTTCGTAATAAACGTTCATGTTTAACTGACTTATTAGAATTCTTCTACAATGTTTTTGACGCGTACGATGAAAGCAGAGCAGTAGATGTCATATATCTGGATTTTCAAAAGGCCTTTGATAAAGTACCTCATCAACGATTGCTTAATAAACTAATGACTCACGGTATCTCTGGTAGCATTTACAATTGGCTTCTGGACTGGCTCTCTGAACGTAAGCAGAGAGTAGTCTTAAACGGTGTCTCCTCTCAATGGTTAAACGTTAAAAGTGGCGTACCACAAGGTTCAGTGCTTGGTCCTGTCTTATTCATGATATATGTTAATGACATAGATGATGGGATCACTTGCAAAATATCGATATTCGCTGACGATACGAAAATTCTCAGCAAAGTAACTACGACAATTGACAGAGAAGTCTTACAATCAGACCTAGATCGACTAACATCTTGGGCCAATAAATGGCAAATCAAATTTAACGTTAAAAATGCAAGGTACTACACATCGGAAGAAATAATGATCACGTTCAGTACTCAATGAATGGTAAACCATTTTCTACAGTAAACAAGGAAAAAGATCTGGGAATCACAATATCAAACGATTTAAAACCCAGTCAACATTGCTCAGAGGTAGTTAAAACTGCTAACAGATTGGTCGGCTTTATTGGGCGTACTTTCGAAAATAAATCAGAAAAAGTCATATTAAAACTGCATAATTCACTAGTACGACCCCATCTTGAGTATTGCGTACAGTTTTGGTCCCCATATTACAGAAAGGACATTGACAAACTGGAAAGAGTCCAGCGAAGAATAACAAAAAGGATTCCAAGGCTGAAAAATAAACCTTATGAAGAAAGACTTAAAGAACTAAACTTATTCAACCTAGAAAAACGAAGGATGCGAGGGGATTTAATTGAAATGTTCAAGATAATCAAAGGATTCGATAATATCAGTACAGAAGATTACATTACTTTTGATAGTTCAAATATAACAAGAAGACGTCATTCTTTTAAGATTACTGGTAAAAGATTCACATCAAACGAAGCCAAGCACTTCTTTTTCAATCGGATCGTGAACGTTTGGAACTCCCTGCCCGCCAATGTTGTCGACAGTAAAACAATTACTGCGTTCAAGAAATAGACTTGACAAATACTTAGAAGCCAATCCACAACTAAAATACTATCCGTTAACGTAGCAAACTTTTGAGTATGTTCATCCTGATGTACCTAACTTACGAAATGTCGATTCAAAAGACGTCGCTAGTGGCCTGACATCGCTTGCCAGGAAGTAGTGGTAGCAGTAGGTGTAGTGACAGTAGTGATAGTCTGGTCTTGGTTAGCCTTCCTTTCCCTGCCAGCCATGGCTGGGGAGAGAAGCCTTCACCCTTACTATCCTGTATCCTTCACTCTAGATTAGATAGTGTACTCACAAACAGCCTCGTAAGGGCCAGCAGGCCTGTTGTTGTTTGTTCTTCCTATGTGTTCCTATGTGTTCCTCCTCCTCCTCCTCCTCCTCCTCCTCCTCTTCTTCCTCCTCCTCCTCCTTTTTCTCCTTGATCTTATTATTTTACTTATTATCATTATCATCATCATCATCATCATCATCATCATTATCATCATCATCAGCATCATGACTGCTGTATTTTATCATTTCCTATAATAGAGAAGACTAGAACATTCTTGCTGCCTGTTACTCCTTCACTCAGAGACAAACAAATTTCCAAGGTCAGCTTCGTAATTTTTGTTTTGAACCCGTTTAATATTGTTTTGGAAGATCAGTTGAGTATTCTAGTTTGCATATGTTTTATTACACGTATTTTAGCATTCAATATTAAACGGGTCAGAACAAGAAGAAGAAAAAAATAAAGAATAAAAGAAGACAAAATAAGCAAGTAAAAAAAAGAAATCTAGACGAATTACGAAGCTGACCTTTGAACTTTCCGCGCTTGCATTTGTTTGTCTCTGAGTGAAGGCGTAACAGGATATGCCGCAAGAATGTTCTAGTCTTCTCTATTATAGGAAATGATAAAATACGAGGAGGAGGAGGAGGAGGAGGATCATAAGAAGGAGACGGAGGAGGAAGAAGAGGAGAACCAGATGATGACAAAGAAGAAAAGAAAGATAGAAAAGAAAGGAAGGAAATAATCAAGAAGAAGAAGAAGAAGAAAAAAATATATAAATTAACACAAATTCCAAAAAACGAAACAACTAATATATAAACATAGGCCACAAAACAAATACAGAATATGTAGTAAGGTTAATTTTACTACTACTTACTACTACTGTATTAGGATGATGCAATGACTAGTGCTTCACCATCATCCTTCCTGACTCGTGTTAATATTTTATAAGTGTTTTCATGTGCTTTCTTCTCACGGGAACTTTTTTGGGGGGTTATTTTGTTTTTCATAATGTCTTTCCCACACACGAGTATTTTCAGTATATTCGTTTTCATTCAACCAGTTTGTCTTCTTTTTTTATTGTATTAATAATTCGTGTTCATTGTTTGTTTAATTTTTATTTCCATTTAAATTTTCGACTTTTTTTTCAAGAATTAATATACTTTTCTCTCGTCTTCATCGTTGTCGAAGTCGTCCTCCTTCTCCTCCTCCTCCTCTTCCTCCTCGTCCTTGTCCTTGTCATTGTTGTCATCATCTTCTTCGTCCTCTTCCTTTTCGTCGTCCTCTTATTTGTCGACGTCTTCATTCTCCTTCTCGTCCTTATCATCATCGTCCATTTCATCGTTATCATCGTCTTCCTCCTTGTCGTCGTCCTCGTCCTATTCTTTTTCGTCGTCGTCGTCGTTGTCATCGTCTTACTCGTCTCCTCCTCGTCCTCCTCGTCCTCCTCCTCCTCGTCCTCCTTTGCTGTCTGGAGGCATACAATGTGTTTCCCCACGCACTCTCCTCCCAGCGGGTGGCACCTCTACAACGGCATTCACTTGTCACAACCATCACTACTTTTTTTCCTTCCTCCCTCGCTCCCCCTCCGCCGCGCCCGTCACCAACTCCTCATCCCTCTTATTCCTCTTCTCCTCGGCCTCTTATTTTTATCCTCTTTGAATGCCTTAGAGCCCATATCTTTCTTTTTTTTCACAGTATTGTTTGTATTACGTCAAATAAGAATCTCTCTACTCTGTTCTATTCTTCTCTCTCTCTCTCTCTCTCTCTCTCTCTCTCTCTCCTCTCTCTCTCTCTCTCTCTCTCTCTCTCTCTCTCTCTCTCTCTCTCTCTCTCTCTCTCTCTCTCTCTCTCTCTCTCTCTCCCTCTTTCTTATTTGCTTATTGTTAACTCGCTTTATTAGTTGCAATTTGATAGTTGTTGTTTTTTTTCTCTCTCGTTGTGTATGTATTTTTCAGTTATTCTCGTGATGGATTGATACTAGTTTTGACCAACATTTCCATTAACTTATCACCATGTTTTCCTTTCAGGAGGTGAAGAAAGGCAGAAGGACACGTCAGCTCTACTGCAGAAAGTAAGTACGATTATATACCTTTTATTGAGAGAGAGAGAGAGAGAGAGAGAGAGAGAGAGAGAGAGAGAGAGAGAGAGAGAGAGAGAGAGAGAGAGAAGGGTTTGTTTGGTGTTCTAGGAAAATTGTTTTTATTTTCCAAGAACACCAAACAGATCCGTCTCTCTCTCTCTCTCTCTCTCTCTCTCTCTCTCTCTCTCTCTCTCTCTCTCTCTCTCTCTCTCTCTCTCTCTCTCTCTCTATCACATGGTAAAACTGACTCTATATGTTGTGTTCTACTGAAGGTCCAATTATAAGAAAGAAAGGAAGGAAGCAAAGCAAAAATATTCCTTACTTTCCTTTTCCTCTTATTCTCTTATCCTTCCCTCTCTCTTTCCTATCCTTCTCTCCCTCCTTCCTTCCTTCCTTATCCCTCCCTCCCTCCCTCCCTCCCTCTCTCCCTCTCTCCCTCTCTCCCTCTCTCTTTCCCTCCCTTCCTCCTGGGTACTGAGACAAACAAGTCGTCATCGGGAGAGACGCAAAGGACAACATAAAATATCAACTAATTGTCCTTCGTAACATGAATGGCTTGGTATGACGGGGCGGTGGGGTGACGGGCGGGGGGGGTGACGGAGCGGTGGGGTGACGGACGGGGGGGGTGACGGGCGGGGGGGGGTGACGGGCGGGGGGGGGTGACGGGGCGGTGGGGTGACGGGCGGGCGGGTGGACGGGCGGTTCAAGCCGGTTAGCCTGTAAGAAGTAACAACACTGCATTCATTCTTTTTTTTTTCCTTCTCCCTCTCCCCTCACATGCTATTCACACCATCTATCTACACGAATTCCTCAGTAGAAGTAGATTATTATTATATAAACGTACGTCTGTCTCTCTTGCTTGCCTCAGTGTGTGTGTGTGTGTGTGTGTGTGTGTGTGTGTGTGTGTGTGTGTGTGTGTGTGTGTGTGTGTGTGTGTGTGTGTGTGTGGTGTGTGTGTGTCGCGCAAAGTCGGGGTGGCAGCGAGAGTGGTCGAGGCTATACTGGCAACCGTAACGTTCTGAAGCGAGATGCAACTTCCGTTTTCCATAAAGGAGTCGAGGCCGTGAACTAGCATAATGACTCCATTGTCCACTGAGATCTATGGGTTGCGCTCAAATTAACATGGATTTGGCCCCGTCCAGACTAGAGAAAGAGAAGGAGAGAGGGACTTACACATGCAACGAGAGGGAGGGATAAAGAGAGAGAGAGAGAGAGAGAGAGAGAGAGAGAGAGAGAGAGAGAGAGAGAGAGAGAGAGAGAGAGAGAGAGAGAGAGAGAGAGAGAGAGAGAGAGAGAGAGAGAGAGAGAGAGAGAGAGAGAGAAAGATAGTGAGGGAAAGAGAGAAAGAAAGAAAGAAAGATTGTCGTCATGAATGCAGCGGAAGCCAGGGCACATGACAAATCACCATCATATAATCTCCCCTCCCCCTCCCCACCCTTAAAGCGTCTCTGCGGCTCTGGTAGTGTTTCCGGAGCATCCTTCTTCTGCAGGGATGAAGTAGAAAGCCTCGAAAGGGGTTGGTTGGTTCTAAGGCCGCTGCTGAAAGAACTTCTGACTCTACACGGATTGGTGACGCTGCCAGTTTGCATCCTAAGCCTTCCGTTCTTCCACGTTGACACTAAACTGTATTTAAAACCGAATTCAAACCACTTGACAGCCACGCCCATCGCTGGAGTGCGGGATGAGGGTGCAGTGATGGCGGCTGCAGTGTGTAGGGGAAGGGAGGAGAGGCAGGCAGGGAGGGAGGGAGGGAAAGATAGAGAGAGGGGAGAAAGGGGAGGAAGTAGGGAAGGGGTTGAGGCAATGCAACGGTGAAGGGAATTGATGATAATGGAGAAGGCTGGCTAATGTGTCGGCCATTA
>JAPQNM010000048.1:14560433-14597933 GCA_029783475.1 Metacarcinus magister
ACTACTACTACTACTACTACTCCTCCTCCTCCTCCTCCTCCTCCTCCTCCTCCTCCTCCTCCTCCTCCTCCTCCTCCTCCTCCTCCTCCTTGCCAGGAAGTAGTGGTAGCAGTAGTGGTAGTGACAGTAGTGATAGTCTGGTCTTGGTTGGCCTTCCTTTCCCTGCCAGCCATGGCTGGTGGGAGAAGCCTTCACCCTTACTATCCTGTATCCTTCACTCTAGATTAGATAGTGTAGTCTCACAAACAGCCTCGTAAGGGCCAGCAGGCCTGTTGCTGTTTGTTCTTCCTATGTGTTCCTATGTGTTCCTCCTCCTCCTCTTCCTCCTCCTCTTCCTCCTCCTTTCTCCTCCATCCTTTCCGTATTCTCATGGGTGCTCGCTTTCTTTCTCTCTTTCTCTCTATTCTATTTTTTTTTATTCCTATCTTGCGTATACGTTTGTTTCGCGTTTACTTCAGCGATGCGTGAGGTAGATTTCGTTTCTTTTTATTATCTTTATTATTTTTTGTAGTTTTCATCAAAGCTAGCTCTCTCTCTCTCTCTCTCTCTCTCTCTCTCTCTCTCTCTCTCTCTCTCTCTCATCTCTCTCTCTCTCTCTCTCTCTCTCTCTCTCTCTCTCTCTCTCTCTCTCTCTCTCTCTCTCTCTCTCTCTCTCTCTCTCTCTCTCTCTCTCTCTCTCTCTCTCTCTCTCTCTCTCTCTCTCTCATCCATGCCCTTCTTTGTTATTCTTCACCATTGTTTTTTTTTTCCCCTCTTCCTCCTCTCCACTCCTCCCTCCTATCCCTCTTTATCTTATATTCTGTGTTCGCCTCAACTTTTCCTCCCGTCTGTCCTCTTATCTTCTTTTCCTTCCTTCCTTCCTTCCGTTTCTTCCATTTCCTCCATCCCTCCTCTCCTCTCCTTCTCCCTTCTCCTCCTTCTCTCCCTCATGTTGCGTTCCTCCTCCTGCTCAGGGAAAGAGGAACCACGAGAACTCTTATGAACCCAAACCATTATAGAATCACCTCTCTCCCTTCCCTCCTTTTTCTCTTCTCTCCTCCTTCCTTCTTTACTACATTTTTCTTTTGTTTTAGTATTCTTTTTCCTGTTCTCTTACTTTTCCTTTATTTCTTCGCACTGATATATATTTTTTTTGTGTGTCAATTTTTCCTTCCCTCCCCTTCTTTTGAAATTTCCTTCTTCCTCTTCTCTTCTCTCTTTTCCGAAAACAGATCCGTCTATCCTTCTCTTCTTTCTCTACAAATACTTTTCCTTCACTCCTTTTCTCTCCGTTTTCTGAAAATTCTTCTCTCTCTACCCATTCTCTTCTCCCTGAAAATGCTCCTTTCCGCCTCCCTTTCCCTCCCTTTCCACGAAAACTCCTCATTTTAAAGGGTATAGGAAGGCCCACACCGCCCTTGCCAGCGCTCGTAAATGTTGCTCCTTCTCCTTCTGCTCATTCTCTTTCTGCTCGTACTCCTCCTCCTCCTCCTCCTCCAATTGGTGTTTAGTACTTGCACTTCGTCGAGCTGTTCTTCCTCAATTGCACGCATGAAAGTTTTTTTATACGCTCTCTCTCTCTCTCTCTCTCTCTCTCTCTCTCTCTCTCTCTCTCTCTCTCTCTCTCTCCTCTCTCTCTCTCTCTCTCTCTCTCTCTCTCTCTCTCTCTCTCTCTCTCTCTCTCTCTCTCTCTCTCTCTCTCTCCTCTCTCTCTCTCTCTCTCTCTCTCTCTCTCTCTCTCTCTCTCTCTCTCTCTCTCTCTCTCTCTCTCTCTCTCTCTCTCTCTCTCTCTCTCTCTATGATATATAGTTTTTTCATAATCAGTGTAGTTTAAAGTCCCTCGTATGTTTCTTTTGTTATGTGAATGATTTTTAATTTGGTCCTTACTTATTCACATCCGTTGAAGTGATTCCCTTCAACTCACTCTGCGTGGTGTCATTCATTATTCATGAACTTTGCTCTTAAAACACCAATCGTATGCACCTCGTTAAGTATTTATAAAAAGAAAGGAAAAAAAACTAAATCATGTCATTCATTTCTTTCCTTCCAAATTACATGTACGTACAAACACCTTAGACAAACTTTCCATCGTCGGTGTTCTTTCTAAACCACAACAATTTATTTCCTTGTAGTGAACGCAACACTTCTAATCTGCAACAGTTATTTATTCCGCTGTGTCTTGCAATCTCGTTCACTCTGACAACTTTCTTTTAATTTTCCCCGTCGTCCGTTCTCAAGACACATTCAATGGTTTACTCTTTGCATGCGTGAAATCTTTGCCGTAAGTGCCCCCACCCCTACTCCACCTCCCTTGTCCTAGTGCTTGGGGTGGAAGGTGGCGGGAATTATTGCCTTCTCTTCCCGGAACACATTAGCTCATTCACCACCTCGCCTTCCATCGATCCTCCTTCCACCTCATGAGTAGAAAGAAATCATGCCATATTAGAAGGTGAAACAGGTGCAATTTTGTTCCGTATATGGAAATCTTTTGTTTGCGCACACCTGTCTGGCTTGGGGCTGAGAGGTGAGTGTTGGCAGAGTCACATGGACGCTCTACCACGACTCACTGCGACATCGATTCGAATCCCACGCGTTCCTAACAACTCTTTATCATTTATTTTTTTTACATCATTTTTTCTTCATTATATTGTAGGTAGTTGATGTTGGTTATTGTGTTTGCTGTATGATTAAGTATTTATCATCTGTTTTGCATCTGGTTGGTTGTATGTATGTATGTATGTATGTATGTATGTATGTATGTATGTAGCTTTCCTGGTCACCGTGATTCAGCAGCAGCAGCAGCAGCAGCAGCCTATCGAGTGTCAAGCGCCCCTTCTCCACACCTTTCCTTTTTTTTCTTTCTTTTTTTTGTTTAACTTATTTTTGTTTTTCCTTAGCCACCAATACCATCTTAATGTTAAAATATCCTGGGTCTCCTCTCAGTTTTATCAATTCTTATCACCTTTTCTCTTCCCGTTTCTCTTTTCTCCTTAATCTACTCTTCTCCTCTTCAACTTACCACATCTTCCTTTACTTCTTCTATTCCCATCTTCGTATAATTCTTACCCCCTGTTCCCCTCTTCCGTCTTCTTCTCTCCACCACCCTCCACCCGCCCCCCCCCCCTTTCTCCCCTACCGCTGTGTTCATCAGTGACAGGACGTGAAGGAAACATTAATGATCTGGGAGGCCAATGGTTGTGTCCTCATTGTCCTCATCATCATTACAAGCATCAGTCAGTGTCGTTAGCATCGTTGTCATCATCTTCATCATCATTATCATCATCATCACATCATTATCATCTTTATCATAATCTTTTTTATAATTTTCATCTTCAACATCGCCTATTTCTTTATATTTATCTATTCGTTTATTTTTCTATTATCTTATTTATCCACCACCTCCTATTACTCTCCTTTATGTGCCTTCCTTCCCTTCCTTCGACTATTATTAATGGTTCCGTTTGTCCGTTTACTCGTCCGTCGTCCGTTCCACCAGTCACAGCTCCCCTTTCCCTTATCCCTTACCCATCCCTACCTTCCTTCCTTCCCCCTTTCCTTCCTTCCTTCCTTCCTTCCGTCACTCCCCCGCCGCCAAACAATGGAATCACCCGGCAATAAGGTCACCAAATACCACGTAATAAAAGATAAAAGAAATCTGAGCATCGCCTTGATTGAATCCGATAAAAATTAACGGCGCACAACCCGCCAAAGAAATAGCGTGGAAATAAGGCGATTCAAGAGGCCATCAGACGCTCGCTAAACAAAGGAACATCGGCCCTTCATGATCTTATACTCCTCAGGAATGACCGTCATATTTATTTTTCCCTGTCTCCCTCTCCACAATCCTACGTAGATGATCCATTATTATCTTGGAAGGTCGATAACATTAGTCATTTGGAGGGTGAAGGAGGGAGGGAGGGAGGGAGGGCGGGAGGGCGGGAGGGAGGGTAGGGGAAAGGGGTATGGAGGGAGGGATAGGTTGGGCACGAGTGGAGTGAATTGCATTTTATTTTCTTACCTTAATTGTGTGTGTGTGTGTGTGTGTGTGTGTGTGTGTGTGTGTGTGTGTGTGTGTGTGTGTGTGTGTGTTGGGTGTGGGTGTGTGTGTGGGTGTGTGTGTGTGTGTGTGTGTGTTCCTGTTCAAAAGTGCGCCAAGATCAGCTGGGTGACCTTGGCTTTCTAAGGTGTGGAGTTGGGAAATCATAGGAAGGGTTATGCGCCGCCAGAGTGGTGGTGGTGGTGGTGGTGGTGGGATGGTGGTGGTGGTGGTGGTGGTGGTGGTAGTGGTGTGGTGATGATGGTAGTGGAGCGCTCAAGGCTGACGTGGAGGGCTTGGGTGATCAGGTTGCCGTTTATGTACTTGTTTGAGAGAATACTGAAAGCTGGAAGAATGTGAATGGTGATGGTGGTGGTGGTGGGGATGATTATGTGTTTCAAAATAATTATGTATGATTCAGTATTTGTAGTGTGTTGAGTATAGTTAGTATAAAGGGTTTCATATTGTTTTTTTAGCATTTTCGATGAGAGAGAGAGAGAGAGAGAGAGAGAGAGAGAGAGAGAGAGAGAGAGAGAGAGAGGAGAGAGAGAGAGAGAGAGAGAGAGAGAGAGAGAGAGTTGGAAATAGGATATGAGGGGAGCAATACTTAAAAGCAAGAAAAAATAAGAGAGAATAAGAGCATTGTGAGTTAATACCAAATGTTAGTTCAGAGAGTTTGATATGAAAACAACCTTACGTACAGAAAGACATGCATTGCTTACCAGAATGACAGGCTTGATCTGGTTAAGAGATAATTACCAGCATTATATTATTTTTTATCTATCTAATGAATTATGTATTTATGCTTTAACATTACGAGTCAACATTTAAAAGTGTGAATTACAAACACATTATTTTAATTAGATACTGTAGTCATTCGTTTTTCATTAATCTTTATCTCTTCAGGCATCTTGCTTCAATAAACTAATAATACGCATAATTTACTTTCTATATACGATGTGTAGGACCACTTTATTTTTGTACCCATTTCGTAATCAGAAAACCAGTTATCTGATTACGAAACGGAAAATATTTGTGTAGCCATCCTGTGGAGAACGCGATGCCTGGCGGCGACTGACTGCATTAATGCCATGACAGTGTGCGAGGATGGACCATTGGGGTGCAAAGTTTTAAGGAATTTGATAAGGTGGTCCTACACATCTTATATAGGAAGTAAATTATGCGTATTATTAGTTTATTGAAGCAAGACGCCTGAGGAGATAAAGATTAATGAAAAAGCGAATGACTACAATATCTAATTCAAACGATGTGTTTGTAACAACTCACACTTCTAAATGTTGACTTGTAATGTTAAAGCATAAAGTCATCATTCAAAAGATAAATAAAGAAATGAAATATTGGTAATTATCTCTTGCTGTCAAGGGAAAACCATGATACTATAATATATGTATAGATAGGCCAACAATCCTAAGGAAATCTATGTTGAGTCCCATCTTACGACACCTCTTAGTCAGTGAATGAATAGCCTCACGTCACTAAGTTACCCCAGGCATCCCCACATCCCTTACTACGCAACATCCCGTGGCGTGGGAGCAGGACCGGGGACTGTCCACTAAGTAACAGTCTCATTTATTCAGTGGCAAAACAAAAATGTAAACCATTCCACATATAGAACATAATTTTGATTTCTATTGCTTTATTCTGTGTGTTGTACAAGCCCGGCTAGCTCAGTCGGTAGAGCACGAGACTCTTAATCTCGGGGTCGTGGGTTCGAGCCCCACGTTGGGCTGTCATCTTTTTTTATTTGTTTATATATTGGCTTTTTAATGATAATGTAGTTTGTATATACACCATTACGTTGAGTTGATTATAAGGTTATGTTAATAACCACATCTTATCTTAAACAACTCTTGTTTCTGACTTTGGATCTCATGGTCTCACCGTCTCTCTATCTCACCTTCTTGCATTACCTGCTCACATTTCTTTCTGTGTCTCCATCCATTACAGACTAAGAAAAGAAGTTCACACACACACACACACACACACACACACACACACACACACACACACACACACACACACACACACACACACACACACACACACACTCACATACACCCATACCGGACACATAAAAGCGTGCGCGCGCGCGCACACACACACACACACACACGCACACACACGCACACGCACACACACACACACACACACACACACACACACACACACACACACACACACACACACACACACACACAGCCTCCCTATGTAACAGAGGAAGACGTTTAGTACACATTTAAGTGCCAGGGAGGGAGGGAAATGAGCCTCCAGATTGCCTTCAACCTCGAGCCTACACCAGAAAGAGTGAGAGAGAAAGAGAGAGAGAGAGAGAGAGAGAGAGAGAGAGAGAGAGAGAGAGAGAGAGAGAGAGAGAGAGAGAGAGAGAGAGAGAAAGTGTGTGTATGAGTCTGTTATTATAGTGAGAGAGCGTTGCATTGTGGGTGGGAGAGGAGGGTCGCCACTTCGTACTTATATTTGCCAGGATTGCTTTAGTTACCCCTTAACCCTGCCCGTCCGCATTATTGGGGCATTAAATCGCCTCTAACAACCGGATTTTTACTGCCGGGTGCGCTCTGATGGCCTTAAGAGGAGGAGGAAGAGGAGGAGGAGGTAGGTGGTGGTGGTGGTGGTGGTGATGGTTTTGTTTTCTGGACCTGAACTCACTGACCCTCCCGTGATTTTTTTTCTTCCTTGTATTTATCTTTTGGTTGCACAAGAGACACAATTCCGATAAATTCTTGCCTGTCATGGTAAACAGAATCGAAGAAAGAGGAGAAAGGGAAGAGAATACGTGGAGAGAGCAATGAAGAAGTTAAGGATGAAGATGAGGAGATGATTATAATAAAGCACATTGAGGAGGACAAGGAAGAGGAGGACGCAGATGGGGAAAACGATGATAATATAAGAGGAGGAGGAGGAGGAGGAGGAAGGACAAAAACACAGAAAACGAGGAGAATATAAAAGAGAAGTAGCCATGAGAAGCACAACCAAGAGGAGGAGGAGGAGGAGGAGGAGGAGGAGGAGGAGGAGGGGATCGAGAATGTGTCGCGATGAATGAGCGAAAGTCGTAATAGGGAGAGTAGCGGCGCGCTAAACAGACCCGCCTTACCACCTCAACAACACCCACGCCACCCTACGGGGAGACAAGGATCCCCGCCCTTACTGCAACGCCTTCAGGACATTATCTTGGCCTCCCTTGCGACACCGACAACCTGGGCGTTACGTCGAGTCTTATCGGCCGATATGGCGGGATGGCCGATCGTAACTGAATCATAAACGCCACCCGTACGACCCCCAACCAAACCCATCCCCCCGCCCAATTCTTGCTCAACCCCCGCCCAATTCCCGCCCAATCCTCCCTGTTTGAACCCATACTTCCCTATTCTTCCTTAACCTTCAATATTCTACGCCAAACCCATATATTTCCTTCCATTCTTCCCTTTTCCCTCTCTATCCTTTTCAATCGAGAGAGAGAGAGAGAGAGAGAGAGAGAGAGAGAGAGAGAGAGAGAGAGAGAGAGAGAGAGAGAGAGAGAGAGAGAGAGAGAGAGAGAGAGTTGGCGGTAAAGGACACAAGGACGATGGGATTAAAAGATAAGAAAAGATAAGGAAGGAAGAAAATAGGTGCCTTGACTAAGCCTTCGTTTGCATGTCAGATCTTAATTGTCTCCCCGACGTGATTGTCCTGAGGCTGTTTTGGTTGTTTTGTTCTTCTTTTCGTTTCCTGTTTCGTATTATTTTTTTTTGCATTCTTTTTCCGTTGTCTGTATCATTATTTCCATTCTTTTCCCGTTTTATTTATCGTATTTTTGTTATTGTTTGTTGTTATTCTTCTCCCGTTGTTTGCTTCGTAATTTTTTTTTTTTCCATCACGTATATTATTATTATTATTATTATTATTATTATTATTATTCTTTGTTTTATTGGTCATTAATTCCTCATTTTTCCTATTATCTTCTGTTTGTTATCTATCTTTCCCGCGCTTTCCTGCCATGTCTTTGTAGCAATTCTTTCCTCTTACTGTCCAGATTTAAGGTCATCAATCAATAACTTTTCACCTTTTTTTTTTCTATTCTCTCCCACACTTCCCTTATTTATCGCTTCTCCCTTTCTCCTCTCCACTCACCCAAGGACACGGTAAATCACCATCTCCCCTTCCTTCCTTCCTTCCTCCTCCTCCTCCTCCTCCTCCTCCTCCTCCTCCTCCTCCTCCTCCTCCTCCTCCTCCTTTCTTTTCTTCCTCCATTTCTTAATCCTCCTCTCACCTAACTAGGACCAATACTTAAGTCTTTTCTTCTTCTTCTTCTTCTTCTTCTTCTTCTTCTTCTTCTTCTTCTTCTTCTTCTTCTTCTTCTTCTTCTTCTTTTCTACTTCTTCTTCTACTCCTTCTTCTTCTTCTCTTCTTCTGTATTTACATTTTCAATCGTATTATCATTCCTGTTCTTATTGTCCTTATTGTTCCTCCTCCTCCGCCTCCTCCTCCTCCTCCTCCTCCTCCTCCTCCTCCTCCTCTTCTCATTCCCGTAATTCAGGCCGTTTGAACATAAAGTCTCGAATGCCGCGAAGCTTCGAACTCACAGCCATTAACTCTGCCATAAAAACAGAAAGAAAAAAAAGAAAAGAAAAAGAAAACGGGACTAGAGTACCTCGCAACCAATTCATTAGCATGTCAGAGGCAAAAGTCCCAGAAGGGGGGAGGAGAGGGGAACGTTTGGGGGGAGGGAGGGGGGATGAGGGAGCTGAAGAGGGAGAGGGTTTCG
Source organism: Metacarcinus magister (assembly GCA_029783475.1). Taxonomy (NCBI): domain Eukaryota; kingdom Metazoa; phylum Arthropoda; class Malacostraca; order Decapoda; family Cancridae; genus Metacarcinus; species Metacarcinus magister. The sequence continues at coordinate 14,569,229 of JAPQNM010000048.1, forward strand.
AAGCTAAATGGAAGTGGAAAGGAGCACAGTGTTCCGTGTAGAGTTTTATCATCGCGCCTTGATGGATGTCACCCCCTTCGGTTAATTAGGATAATCTACAACTTAATGCCGCTGTACCCTGGTTATGCCCGCTCATATTCACTCAGAAAAGGGTCTTCCTGCAGCGCGAGACAGTTGCCAGTCCTGAGGCGGAACGAAGAGGGGGAAAAAGGGGGAGAATTTGCATAAGTGTTCGTTGGGTGTTTTGCTGAGACAATGGGTTTTATGTGTCTGTTGAGCCCGATGAAGAAGGTGGAGTAGGAGGAGGAGGAGGTGGAGGTGGTGGAGTAGGAGGAGGAGGTGGTGGTGGCCAAGGAGGAAGAGTTTTGTTTGATGTGAGTCATGGAAGAAGATAATGTGATGGGATAATGATAACAATGTCGAGGGGAAAGATAATTATATATTGTCACTTTTGTTCTTCAATCTGATATCTAGTTCGGTTGATAAAGTTCACGTTTGCATTCATTTCATGTTTTAGTATTTTGTTTTTGGTTATTCACTCGGTTTGTCACTTGTTAAAAGTTATATTGTCTATAATTTAATGCTAAACCACCATCATTTTCTTTTTTACCATTGTCTTCTTCTACTACTACTACTACTACTACTACTACTACTACTACTACTACTACTACTACTACTACTACTACTACTACTACTACTACTACTACTATCATACTATGCATCCAACGTCACCACCATTGCCACTTTTGCAAAACATCAGAACACAAAGTAAAAAAAACAGGACTAGACACGAGGCAGAATGCGGAAAGAATACGTGGGCTGGTAATGATAAGGAGACACACACATGAGAAAGGCTGGGAGTCGTGGCTTCGTAACAGTGAATAAACATCGTGATTATTAACGTTAAGCTGAGGTGGTGTGGTCTGGTTAGTGAATGGAGGATGATCAGGAAGAGAAGGAAGGTACAAGGAGGTATAGAAAAGGTGAGGAGAGGGAGTGTGTGGAGTGCAATACAGAAAGACGGACTAAGGGAGTGTGAGATAAGTTATGGAATGACGTAATCCTACAGGAAGAATTTATTACGTTGTGATGCTATTGCGGAAGATGTAAAATATCAAATGAAGATAAACGTTACAATACAGTACAGTAACTTTTTTTTATTGTAAATTGGTTGTGTATTGTATTTTTAACCCCTAACAGTCCCAATTCGAATAGCGGGTGTATCTTATCTTCTTAACACCTGCCAAAGGGTGATGGGGGAGAGAGGGAGGGGGAAGGTATCGTTTCGTCGCCCCACGCTGGGTGATGAATATTTGACATGAATATTAAGACGCCTGAGCCCTAGCATTATAAAAAGGAATATTACTTGGATCACCTCGTAAGGCACATCATAAAAAAAGGATGTGTAGCAGCGACGCGACACCAAATGAGAAAATATCCAACGAGGCACCTTATAGGCCTTTCTTTCATTTTTTTTTTTTAGTGGGTGGTGGTGGTGGGCGGGTGTGGCAAGTGGGGGGCATATAACTTTATTGTACCTACTGCTACTAGTCATTATAGAGTGAGTGCAAGCCTTAACTAATACGTGTCGAGGTTGAAGGGTGTCTCTCTACCACGTGTAGGATTAGTGGAGCATCTGCACCAAGTCTTCTTAGATGGTTTTATTTTGGTTGAGAGTCTTCGTATCACCTTCATGTCATCTGCAAACTGTAGTAGAATGGACAAGAGGCTATTTTCATTGTCGTTGAGGTTTACTGAGAAGAAAGTATTAAAAGGAGGAGGAGGAGGAGGAGGAGGAGAGGTGTAGGAGGAGGAGAGGTGTAGGAGGAGGAGGAGAGGTGTAGGAGGAGGAAGAGAGGTGTAGGAGGAGGAGAGGTGTAGGAGAAGGAGGAGAGGTGTAGGAGGAGGAGAGGGGTGGGGTGATTTTCCGCACTAATTGACGATTTTCTGGACGTGTTGTTCCTTAAACTCGACGCTGTGGCAGCTCTCAGTTATCACCGGAGCAGAGCGACCAACCGACAAGCCTTTACGACCAATAACCTCTGGGGGCGGCGTTTGCATCGTGTGGTGCCGCGGGAATCTGACCAACTGACTGGCGGGCCGATCAAGGGTCCGTCCGTTTGGGAGCGTCCAGTCTTCTCAACCCTTTCCAGTTCCCTTCTTGCGGCCTTAAGCTACTATCTGATGACTGACGGGACCACCTACAGACCCACATTGACTCGATGGTCTGTTCTACTTTTTTTTCTGCAAACATGGCTCAGGAATGGCATTAAGAGACATTATTACCCATTGATTTTATGTCAAGTCGTCTTTCTATGTACTGTAAGGGACAATAATTACGTCGTGTCCACCTGGCAGGTAGTACGCGCCTCATGACCGCTGTGCCTCGCGTGTCACCTCCGCGGCCCCTGAGGTGACTAATGCAAGACAAATATTTCTTTTGTCTAACGTTTCTTTTATCGATTTCAAGACGCCGCCGCCCCCATCTCTCTCTCCACGGTTTACGAGTTGTCCTTACATCATTACGGAGTTGAGACTACCCGAGTCTCCCCTCACAGCTGCGCCACAGAAAACGAGCAACGGGGCTGCCGAGGGTCTCAGGCTGAGGGTGCGGACTCGCCATATGACAAAGGTTTATTTTTTCCCATTTTTTTTTGCGTGTGTATGGAGAGGAAAACTCCCTCCCCTAATAATAAAAAAAAAGTAAGTGGTATTTTATTTCAAGTTTATATTCGATGTTTATGTATTTGTCATTCCAGTTTATATTTACGCTTGCAATTCTAACCCGCCCCTTAAAGTGGTAAGGGATAGGCAAGTTTTTGGTTCCATACATAAAAATTTAATAGCAATCCATAAATCCTTATAGAAAATGGGCAAAACCAAACGCAGCCCACTCATAGGTCAATAATAAAATCGGAAACAACGAGAACGGGAAGTGGGGTATCACTTTTCACGGCACCTTTAGGAAAACACCCCACTCCCTCCCCTCAGCCCCCCATTTGCCATCCTCCCTGCTCCTGACATACCCCCTCCCTTCCCCTCCCTACAACCCACCCACTCCCCCGCCCCGCCCCGCCCCGTCTGTCTCCCACCAGCAAGTCGTAAAAAAAGGGTGGTCGGCGGCGTCACCACCTGGGCCGCAAGTTTATGGTGTGTCTCAGTCTGTCTGGGATGAAAGGCTCACCCCGACAGGACTAGGGTAAGGGAAGGGGTGAGGGAAGGGGTGAGGGAAGGGTTAAGGGAAGGGGTGAGGGAAGGGGTAAGGGAAGGGGGGAGGGAAGGGGTAAGGGAAGGGGTGAGGGAAGGGGTAAGGGAAGGGGTAGGGAAGGGGTAAGACAGTGACCACCCTTTCTTTTACCCTCTTCACCCATCACCTCCACCTCTCCCTCCCTCTCTCCTTCTCTCCTTCCTCCCATCTTGCCCTGCCCACCACTGGCTACATTGGGTGAGACAATTAATGTTTCTTTTTTATTAGTGTTGTGTGTGTTTTGTAGTTTTACGTTGGCTGATGAAAGACAATGAAAAAAGGTGTATAGTGTGTATGTATCACACACACACACACACACACACACACACACACACACACACACACACACACACACACACACACACACACACACACACATCATCACTCAGCAAGGTCGCATTTTCACCCATGAATTAACACTCACCACTCTGTATGGATGAATCACACGCACCACCACACCTTTCACAGTCCATTATTCGTCACTCCCTGATGCTATATTCATGTACACCTCGCTCATGCACTCTTACACCCAAACACCTCACTCATGCACTCACTTTTAACCCCAAATGTCCACTCTTTACAGTGAGTTACGCCGAGGATATATACGTTTTCCCTCAGTCACTTCTGAATAGCTAACTTAATTCTGTTCTCAATAATCGTATGTCTGTCTTATGAGTTATGAGATTAAACGCAATTCCATACTCATTACCTTGATAAATGGAGGTGTGATAGATCGTAAAGGTAATTAAATATTTACCTGGACAACATTCCGAAGTGTGGTTAAACTTTACTTCTATTATTTCTACTACTACTACTACTACTGCTACTGCTACTACTACCTCCTTGCTTGAAAGTGTGGATAAAAAACTATGATTGGAAAGCACTAAACCATCTTGTCGCCTGAGAGTATGTGATTTCCAGCCAAGTTTATGTGTGTGTGTGTGTGTGTGTGTGTGTGTGTGTGTGTGTGTGTGTGTGTGTGTGTGTGTGTGTGTGTGTGTGTGTGTGTGTGTGTGTGTGTGTGCACGATGGAGGGTTTCATTTACACAATAATAATAGTCAATAACATTATCACGCATTATAATCATTCACATGTAATTGACCTTTTTTTTATCTTTTTATCTTTTTATCTTTTTAATCTTTTGTATCTTTTTATCTTTTTTTTATCTTTTTAATCTCTTGTATCTTTTTCTTGCCTCGATAAGATAATGAATGTACTGTGGCGTTGAGTTTTAATGGAGAGAGAGAGAGAGAGAGAGAGAGAGAGAGAGAGAGAGAGAGAGAGAGAGAGAGAGAGAGAGAGAGAGAGAGAGAGAGAGAGAGAGAGAGAGAGAGAGAGAGAGAGAGAGAGATTACAAGCCCTAAACAGTTACTTATCTTGATACTAGGAGTTATTTATATCCATACTACAGTATTGCTCGTATTTAATTTTTATCATTATCAAGCAACATACCTCATTTCAGCAACGAACGAATTCTCTCTCTCTCTCTCTCTCTCTCTCTCTCTCTCTCTCTCTCTCTCTCTCTCTCTCTCTCTCTCAGCTCACCGAGAAACAATACCTCTTACTCCACCAAATGGATGCAAGTGCAGATGTTTGCGAAATTGACCATAAAGTAGCGACGCTCAATCCCAGCGGGGCGCCTCACGTGACCACCCGCCCGGAAGTGACGACACAACAGCCAATAGGAATCCAGGGCGTTCGGAGCCTCTTAAGGTGTATAGAGAAGGGGGAGTAGATGCGTATGTGCGTATGTGCGTGTGTGTGTGTTTGTGTGTGTGCGTGTGTGTGTGTGGGTGTAAGTGTGTTGGTAATTCCCCACTCTCTATTTTTCTCTCTAAGGCTCCATAAAAGGGACTAAAGGAAGGAGGAGAAACGTAGATAGAATGTAGTGTATGGACGCGCAAGTGTAGCTTGATAGAAAACGGATCAGAGGAGATTAAGCTTGAACGGCGCGTGGTTTTACTTCTTATTCCTCTACTACGTTACTCCCTCACGCTGAAGTAACTGGAAGAGGAGGAGAAAGAGGGTGATAAGAGGAAGGAGGGGTAGCTGAGAAAGAGAAAGGGTACAAATACGATGAAATAGAGGAGGGAAGACAAATGTTTGTGGAGGAAAGCCGGGGTTGGGAACAGAAGGAGGCAGGCGCATCCGTAGATTTTAGCCAAATTAAAGCCGCATCCTCAGAGAGAGTTTATGCCAGCGTTTATTGCCTCGGGAAGCACCAGACATACGGAACTCAACTCCTCACCTGCTTTACGATGGGGGGGGAGGTGTGGGGGAGGCTGCATCTCCTACTCTCCCTCCATCCCACCCTTCATCCTTCCTTCTATCTATCCCATCCCGTACTCCCCTCCATCCCTCCCTCGCTTCCTTGTATCTTTTCCATTTTCCACTCATTTCCTCTTTCTCTCTGTCTTCCTCCAGTTCACACTTATTCTGGAAATTGACTTATTTTGTTTTTCTGTTTCTCTACTTCTTCTTCTTCTTCTTCTTCTTCTTCTTCTACTTATTTTCTTCTCCTTAATATTCATTTTTTCGTTTTTAAATATTTTTTTGTCATGCAACTTGGTTCCTCGTTTTCTATTTGTGAAATAGTTGGCGTGGTGGAAAGAGAGAGAGAGAGAGAGAGAGAGAGAGAGGCAGAGAGTTCTGTTTTGCATAATCTATTGAGTCACAGTTTATCTTTTCACCAATTCGTAAGTCCCACATGTACGTAATTGTGTATACATGTTCGAGTATAACCTTCTCTTAGCATACTTGTACAGTGACGTGTTAATAAAAGTATATTATCATCATTCCAAAATACATGACATATAATTTCCTGTTAGTAGTTATTATTTCATCTTACTGATATTTATCTCTTTTTTTTCTATTTTTTGATATTACGTATTGCAGATATTTATAGTCTTCAGTTTTTTTTCATATAGAAGATTAACACTTCTGGACGCGATATTATTTACCATTTGCTTTATGTTCGTAGCAGAGTTTTGAACAGGGAAGGAAGGAAGGAAGGAAGGAAGATTCAGATGTTCGTTTGCAATACGTAGCGTTTAACAATTTCGTTGAGGAAGAAAAGAAAATAGAGCAGGAAATTATCATAACGTTTAGCCGTGGTTCGATCCTTACCTATTCTCGTGTTGAAGTCTTAGGGATTTTTTTTCTATTTCCTTTTATTCGTGGTGATGGTGGTGACGCTGGTGGTGACAGTAATGGTGACGGTGGTGGTGACAGTAATGGTGACGGTGGTGGTGACAGCAGTAATGGTGACGGTGGTAACCAACAAAGCACAATGTCATCACTATTCATAAAACGTTGAAATGACATATAAATTGATAATGTAATATACATTACTTTAAGGTTCAACTGAAGGGAACGTGTTGCTTGTGATGACTACAAATACGAGGATAAAAACGACAGTAATTGGGATGATAATGGTAATAATGATAATAATAATAATGACAATAATAAATGCAATAATAATAATAAGAAGAAGAAAAAGAAGAAGAATGATAATAATGATAATCATGAGTGTAGGGAGTTGAGGTATATATGTATATCAATATATTATTATGACTATGTTCATGTTTGGCGCTCCCTACATGATAATAATGATAATACTACTACTGACAATAATAATGACAACAACAACAACAACTACTACTACTACTACTACTACTACTACTACTACTACTACTACTACTACTACTACTACTACTACTACTACTACTACCACTACTACTACTACTACTACTACTACTACTACTACTACTACTACTACTACTACTACCACTACTACTATCACAATTCTTACAGTGGTGATAGCACTCTTAACGCGAGACACTGCTGGACAGATAAGCTCCATAAAGTGATAGATAAAGCTCATTGCAGAGAGGTTTATTATCTCTTGAGTTTTTAGATTACACTATTTTTTTTTCTCTCTCTCTCTCTCTCTCTCTCTCTCTCTCTCTCTCTCTCTCTCTCTCTCTCTCTCTCTCTCTCTCTCTCTCTCTCTCTCTCTCTCTCTCTCTCTCTCTTTCTTTCTCTCTTTCTCTCTCCCTCTCCCCCTCTCTCCCCCCCGCCCCTTGGTTTACTCTCCCTTGCTCCACTTACTCTTGGGTCGTTAACAGTCGCTCGCTGATGGTAGTTAGAGCCGCGGGCAGCCAGGCGGGAGTCGTAACCAGGCATTAGTCAACATAAACAGGTCAACAGTGATCTGAGAGCGACGAGGGACAAGGAGGAGCTGCAGCGGCGGGGAAGAGAAGCCAGTCTGTCAGTCAGTTAGTTTGTGAGTTCGTCAGTCAGTCAATCCGATCCAAGAGGCAATGTTTTGAAGTAGGGAAAAAAATTGACTGATTGATTCTTTGGTTGTGATTCTGACGAGTTCGTGTTTTGTGTGTTGCTAGTTTTTTTGTTCTTGTTTGTGATGAAGATGATGATGATGATGATGATTATCTGTAGTAGTAGTAGTAGTAGTAGTAGTTGAACGAAGAGGAGGAGGAGGAGTAATGATTTTAGTAGTAGTAATAGTAGTAATTTCCATATTCATAGTGTCCAAATTTACCTTTTTAATTTACAATTCCATGTATTGTAATCTCCTCTGAAAATGGACATACACAGCACACACACACACACACACACACACACACACACACACACACACACACACACACACACACACACACACACACACACACACACACACACCACACACACACACACACACACACACACACACCACACACACACACACACACACACACACACACACACACACACACACACACACACACACACACACACACACACACACACACACACACACACACACACACACACACACACACACACACACACACACACACACACACACACACACACACACACACACACACACACACACACACCAATAGTTAACATTTAGCATTTCAACTCAATAGACAGGAACTGAGGCATTTCTAAAAGTGAAGCATCGTCTTTCCTTTGCGTTTTTCTCCTAATAGAAAGGGTGATGATGGTGGTAGTAGTGGTGGTGGTGGTGGTGGTGATGATGCTCGCGTGTCTGGTCCGTCTCTCCTTCCTTCCATTAATGAGGTTTTTACTTCCACCCGACAGCGACATCCATTATTAGGATTGGTTGAGCGTCTGTCTGTTCGGGTTTACAGTCAGGTTGCTAATGGGAGGAGGATATAAAATCGGGGATAAATTGGCTGGTATATAGCGTAGGGTGGATGGAGGGGGGAGGGATGGAAGTGAGAGGAGGGAGGGAAGGAAGGGAGAGGAGGGAGGGAGGGAAAGGAGGGAATATCGATCTTCATGTTATTCCTTCGAGAGAATCAGTGGTGAGTGTTTACGGGGTGTTGGCAATTGCTTGTTGGAGTGTGTGTGTGTGTGTGTGTGTGTGTGTGTGTGTGTGTGTGTGTGTGTGTGTGTGTGTGTGTGTGTGTGTAAGTAAGTAAGTAAGTTTATTGTCACATTGAAAATACATACACCATGAAAATCCTTTTGGCATAGAGCTCATCCGTATGATTACAAAAAATACTACAGAATATACTACATAAACAATATTAAAAAAAATATATTACATAAACAATATATATTATATAAAAAAGAGGTGTGTGTGTGTGTGTGTGTGTGTGTGTGTGTGTGTGTGTGTGTGTGTGTGTGTGTGTGTGTGTGTGTGTGTGTGTGTGTGTGTGTGTGTGTGTGTGTGTGTGTGTGTGTGTGTGCGTGCGTGCGTGTGTGCGCGCCGCATCCCGCCTCTGTGTGTCATCCAGCGGCCTTCAAAACGTGTTTCTGGGGCCGCCCACCGCCCACCTCCTTTCACCGGCCGGCGTAGTGACCTTCAGCTCCGTCAGTCCATCCTTATCTTATCTATTGCCTCCCTGGCGCACCGCGAGTGATGGTTGTCACGTAGATGGGATTGATTGCAATATTTTTTTTTTCTTTCTTTTAGTAGTAATAGTATTAGTAGTAGTAGTAGTAGTAATAGTAGTAGTAGTAGTAGTAGTAATAGTAGTAGTGGTAGTGGTAGTGGTAGTGGTATTGGTAGTAGTAGTAGTAGTAGTAGTAATAGTAGTCTATTATTATGAAGGGTTTTCACCATCCTCTCGGTAATTTGTAGTAGTAGTAGTAGTAGTAATAGTATATATAGTAGTAGTATAGTAGTAGTCAGGGCCCATACTTATAAAGCAATGATCTTGTCTCAGACTGTCATAAGCACAGAAAACGGCGGAAAAAACTGAGCGCGAGTCGTAACTATTAGGAAAACCGTCTCAGTCATGCTCATAGCTAAGTTTGGGTGCGGGAGGGAATAGTAGCTATATTCTTGTCTCAGGCGCGCTGCCGCTGCCGCGCATCATAACATTGAACATGCAGCAGTACCACAGCGTCGCCCAAAATCTTTCCGTGAAAGGAGAGACGTTCTGCATGATATTGATGATGCAGAACTACTCTTTTTAAAACTTTTAATGGTTAAATTTCATGTTATCCAAACCGAATGCTTGTTATAATGTATCGTTGTTTTGACCGCTTACGCCGTTGTCTGAGACCCACTCAGAAGCTCCGTGACTGAGGTGGGGAAATGTCATTGTTCAGTTGAGTCACACTATTAGGAAAAGATCATAATTCTTTATAAGTATGGGCCCTGTATTATTATGAAGGGTTTCCACCATCCTCTTGATAATTTATATTTAGTTTTACATCCAGCGTGAACTTGCTTTTATCAAGGCAGAGTTTCGAGGTCAACAAACTCAGCGCCTGGCGAGTCACCTCTTGCGTAACAGCCTGACATTACCACACTCACAAGAAATCTCACCTTCGCTAAAATCTACACATATATACTGGTCATCCAGCTGTCATATAACTTTATTTTACCCTCCAATAGTTCAGAGTGAAGTGTAACTGTAACAGTTAAGAATAATACTTCCCAACCTCCACCACTTAGCTTTCTTCCAATATAGGTTAACAAGTTTCTGTGAAGGCCGCAGCAGTTATTTCACATTGAAGGCGAGCTTTGTGACTTAACTCGCTTACCAACCACTTTCCACATCATTCATCACATCACAGTTACTGTTTTGTTAGTTATTGAAGCAACTATTACCTGCGAAATATTACAAACTACTGACCGGCATTATGATACAAGAGAAAAACATGTTGAACACATGTAGGTATCATATCAGCCACCACCTACATCTGAAGGTCACCGCTGTTACCCTGGCGTCACTCCGCTCCCAGACGTGCTTCCCTTACTTGCTCCTGCTGCTGCTGTTGTTAGTTTGACTTGTCTCGTGTTGCTGAAGCAGTAAAACTTGATACTTTTTTAAGCGAATGATGTTTGTTTTATTTCATTGGTAGGTATCTGAAAGGGTTTTGTCTTGTCATGGAGGGGAAGGTGGTATGATTGAACTCAGCGCCACATGCACCCAGCGACACAACTTCCTAGACAGAGTGGCACCTAGCATACACGATCACGCCACCTCGTGACGTCATAGGAGGCAACTAATAAGAGCTGGCCAGCCTTGCGTTAGTGACGTAACTATGACGTGTCTGCCTTGGGCTTCTGTGATTGGACGAGACGGATCTGGTGATGTAGGAAGGCGTGAGTGTATACGTAGTGTGTGTGTATGTGTGTATGTGTGTGTGTGTGTGTGTGTGTGTGTGTGTGTGTGTGTGTGTGTGTGCCCAAACAGCTACCCCCTTTCCGAAACTCACACCACCACCACATCCTACATAGCTCAATAGCATTTAACTTTTCTTTCCATTACATCATGCCCCCCCCCCTCTCTCTCTCTCTCTCTCTCTCTCTCTCTCTCTCTCTCTCTCTCTCTCTCTCTCTCTCTCTCTCTCTCTCTCTCGCTCCATGATAAGATAAAATAGAAAAAAAACAAAGCTTACTCCACCCACACATCCTCTGAACACCGGCCGAGCGCACGTCAGCCTCAGAAACACAACCCTTGGAACGGACCTCTGCTTGGCGCCCTCAGCTCCACCTCGTAAAGGGTGCATATAAGTCCTCTTGAAAGGGAGACAAGTGCCCCATATGCAGGCTAATGGCTCGATCACCCGCCCAGCTCCCGGCCCTGATGATTTACTAATGGCTTGGCTACTTGCACAGAGTAAATGAACAGGCTAGGATGTTGATCACTGAGGAATTAGTGTCAGTATATATCTTCAGGTTTATTTTACGTAAATTGCAGTATGCATGTGTGTTTTTTTTTTTTTTGTCTTTTTTTCTTTGTTTGTTTTTCGATGTAATATGTACATATTTCATATTCAGTTTCTGTTTGTATTTCCATTTCCTAGACAGACTAGTATATAAATTTGCGTTCTGTTTGCGACAACTTTTTTTTTTTTATATCTAGAATAACATTATTTTCTACACCACAAAGTTCATATCTCAGAAAGTTTTTTTGTTTTTGTTTTTTCCAGTGAACACATTGATGCATTTTTTTTCTTTGTTCTATTTGTTAATGAAAACATACCATGCATTATGTTTTGAATATTAACCTTCGTTCCTATATGCGTCATGGGTTTATCTTGTTGCCTAAGGAAGGAGCAGGAGCAAGACAAGGCAGGGTAAGGTAGGTACAGTACTATACCTCACCATTCACTTCAGTCACTCAACAGCGATTAAGAATTACTGTGTTTGAGGAGAAGGAGCTGATAGGAAGAAAAGAAAAGGAAATTAATGAAAACAGAAGCAAATGAAAGAAAGGAAACGAACGCAAAGATTCAATAATTCAATACATGACACTTAACACATATTTGAATGAAGAGTCAGCGAGGCACAATCCTGGTTAGCTACTTGACGCGATTAGATACAGAAGAAAAAAGTAGCAATAGGATGTCTGTGAATAAGCGACTTTTTTTTTGTTCTCTCTCTCTCTCTCTCTCTCTCTCTCTCTCTCTCTCTCTCTCTCTCTCTCTCTCTCTCTCTCTCTCTCTCTCTCTCTCTCTCTCTCTCTCTCTCTCTCTCTCTCTCTCTCACCCCCTTCCCCCACCACACACACACTTCGTCATAAATTAAAACACCCTTCGTTTTTTTAATGTGGCTTTCCCATGTTCTTTTCGCCGCAGTGTTTTTAATGGGGCACCGCTATAATTTGAATTTCTTTTACTTTTTACGAGTCTTACCCACGTCCATGGAGGCAGCAGCACTTATAAAGGACAATACTGCCATTATAGGGGAGCAGGAGTTAACAGCAGCGGCGGGGACGACCTATGCGTGTGTTGGGGGTCGGGAACAACGTTATTTTTTTTTCTTTTTTTCTTCTTCTCTAGTGGTAAAGAAAGAAAGGGTTAAGGGATAGAAAACAAGATGGCTTAAAAGAAGATTAGAAAAAAAAAATGGGGAGTCATTTACTGAAAACATGGATGGTTGATTGGAATAGAGTTACTTACTTATTCTCATCCAGCATTTTTCAGCCTTCACTCATTCTTCTGATTCTCTCCCTTTAGCTAAGTGTCTCCTTACTAGTGGTGGATCTGCGTCACTTTCCTGTATGACGTCACCCTCACCTGATCCTAGTTCTTGTAAACGTTTCTGCCATGGTTACAGCGAAGAGAGAGAGAGAGAGAGAGAGAGAGAGAGAGAGAGAGAGAGAGAGAGAGAGAGAGAGAGAGAGAGAGAGAGAGAGAGAGAGAGAGAGAGACAGAAGTAATTCCCCTCTCTCTTTCTTTCTCTCTCTCTCTCTCTCTCTCTCTCTCTCTATATATATATATATATATATATATATATATATATATATATATATATATATATATATATATATATACATGATATATGGTTTGGTGTCGAAATAATGATCATCAGCGTAGCGATTTTAATTATTCAATATCATCATTACACTGAAAGAGAATCAGTCACATGACTCGGCTACTGCATGTCTAATGATCTTGTTGGTGATCAGATCTGTTGGCAAAACAAGTGGTGCAGCGTATCAGGATAACCACAAAACAGGCAACTTCAAATATACAGGTAGAATTGGAGGATGTGAGCATACATACATACATACATACATAAGTGTTAGAATCTCCGGCAGTGAAAGGGATCATGTGCTCTACTCTGAATCTGAATGTTTATAAAGAGAAAGAAATATCAAAGGTTAAGTGTGATAACAATGTGAGGAGGGACACATTGATTAGAATTACCTCATGCACATAATATTATTGACTTCTTCATGGGTGAAGACAACAAGGATCACGTAGTAGAATTGTACATCACTCGTAACCAGGAAGTAATATTTAAAATGTATACGATATTAATGAAGATGGAAGCAAGTATAGATATTAGTAATGAATAAAAATAATGATCAAACAACTAATGACGAAAATTTGATTTGCATATTATGTACGTAAGTTTGTGAGGTCATCAAAACTCGTGATATGTTTTATTTGGAATATACGATTTCAATATCAAAGATTCGTGAAGAAATTTGGCCGCACAGCAAGTAGTAGTAGCCGTATGAAAATTCCTCGTTAAAGAAGTTTTGGGTTTCATTTAAATAGAAATAGAAGCCTTTAATGATAAAGATAATGATGATGATAGTTATGATGATGATGATAATGATGATGATGACAATGATGATGACAATGATGATGATGGTGAACTAGAGAATGATTTTGAAGGGATATAAGTATTGATATAATAATAAAGTGGTTTTTTTTTATTCTTTTATTTTTCTGTTGTGTCAAAAGATGAAATGAAGTTAGTGCTGAACTACTTTTTACGTGTGCACTTGTGTTTTGAAATCAAAGCAGAGAACTTGGGTGATAATAGCAACAGCAGATAACGCTTATCACCTTTACGTATGACTATGGCAGTTATTATTATCGCCTAATGTTGTTGTTTTTTTCTATTTTTCACAGCTCCCCAGTTCCTTTTCTCAGTGCAACGAGTGTGAGAGAGAGAGAGAGAGAGAGAGAGAGAGAGAGAGAGAGAGAGAGAGAGAGAGAGAGAGAGAGAGAGAGAGAGAGAGAGAGAGAGAGAGAGAGAGAAAGAGAAAGAGAAAGAGAAAGAGAAAGAGAAAGAGAGAGAGAGAGAGAGAGAGAGAGAGAGAGAGAGAGAGAGAGAGAGAGAGAGCAAACAGGATGTGGGAGACAAGATTAAAAAGTCTAAGAGGCAGAACTTGGCACAGTGAGAGAGAGAGAGAGAGAGAGAGAGAGAGAGAGAGAGAGAGAGAGAGAGAGAGAGAGAGAGAGAGAGAGAGAGAGAGAGAGAGAGAGAGAGAGAGAGCATAGCTACACTAACACACCTGTATCACTCAAGGACACTAACACACCTGTATCACTCAAGGTCACACAGCAACACATTAGCTTTCTTCCCTGTGAACAAACCGCAGCCTCTATATGGGTAATGGTAATGGGTAATGGTAAGCGTGTTAGTATGTAACACGCACACGTTTGAATGTTTGTTTAATTACCCCAGCAAGGACACACGCACACGCGCGCACACACACATACACACACACACACACACACACACACACACACACACACACACACACACACACACACACACACACACACACACACACACACACACACACACACACACACACACACACACACATTCTTTTCTACGTAATTTTCCTCTCCTTTTGTAGGACTGAATAATAATCTACGATATGCATGTGTATGATGGGAAGCAGCGGCGCCTTGGCCCGTGAGGGGGATAGGAAGCAGCGGCGCCTGGCCCGTGAGGGGGTTGGGGTGGGTGCTTACTGGTATGTCCAAGTGGCGGAAAACTGTACTGATATATGCTAGACACATCCAGAAACATAATTCAGATAGCTAAAGGCAAAGGGACTTTCAAAGCAGCAGAAAGCGGGAAAGTGACAAACATATTTGTACGTACGTGATTGACCACAGGGTGTAACCTCTGATTTCACTTACTTGAACGTGGTTGACCTCCTACGGGTTAAGCAGCATGACGCAATCATCATCTTTCTTGGTTTATGTCATACATTCATTAATTATTGCAGTTATACATTTCGGAAATATTTCAGCCTCCGTTGGTCTTGAGACACTGACCATATATGTGATATTGAGGCGGTAAACGTTTTCCTACTAACACAGACACCCACGCAGCCGGCGAGGCACCTAGTCAGTGTACAACAGGATTTGGTAAGAGGTGGAAGGGTGTTATAAACGCTCCGCCCAGCCACAACGATACCACTTCTGCATTATCATCAGTGCAATAATAAGAACATTTACGACTCCAGTGAGCTACAAACATGTGACTTGTCGTGATCGTGTTTATGCTGTGATATAGACGATAAGTGTACTATGCATAGCTCTCTACAAAGTGTATCGCATTCTTTTATCTGTAACTTAATGAGTGTGACTGCCTGAACAGTCTCTCCGCCGAGGAAAACGTGTTATCGCCACTCTGTGAATGTCTGTCCGTCCGCCGCTGCCACCTGCTCCTGGGTAATGGTACGCGGGATTGGCATGCTCAGAAAGGAGGTAGATGGGTGGGTGGACGGGGACCGAGTAAAGCCAAACACAAGTAATGGGATTATTCTCTTCGGCCAGAACCTTGTCGCACCTAATGGTAACAGCAACACTAATGACAACGCGAACAACAACAATGATAACAACGACAATGATAACAACGAAAACTACAACAATAACGACGATGATGAGAACAGCGGCGGCGCCAGCAACACCACCACCAACGCTGGTGGTGGTGGTGGTAGTGGTGGTGGAGGGTTTCCAGTTACCGCCAGCGTCGAGAGGAGGGTATTCCCTCGAATCTCAGTGATATACCCAGAAGATGCCCGAGTCCATGCGATCCTCCACCCCTACGAAGCTCGCCCTGATGACGTACCGCTCCTCTGTGTGTTATTAGCTGTTGTTGTGAGTGTAAGACTGTTTTGCCACTGCTGCCTCTACTACCGCATCCACAATCGCTTCTCGTGACTCACTCACTCTCCCACAGGAGATTAACGCTCATGGAAATTATGTAAGTAAATTGTTGAAGGATTTTCTGAATTGGTTGTATGAGGCATTATTTTTGTTATTATTATTATTATTATTATTGGTAGTAGTAGTAATAGTAGTAGTAGTAGTAGTAGTCGTAGTAGTAGTAGTAATGGTAATAGAAGTAGTAGTAATAAGTGATTAAATAATTCCCCCGAATTAGGTACCTTTAGACCATATAGTTCTTTCTGCTAGAGTTAACGAGAGAGCGTTATCCCTCCCACCAAGAAGCTGCCATGAGCCAGGATCAAACTCGTAACCCTTAGGTCACGAGCCAAGCACTGTACCACAAAGCCATCCTGCCCCCAGAGTAATAGTAGTAGTAGTAGCGGTAGCAGTAGTATTAGTATAAGTAGTAGAAACAATATTATCAGTAGTCATGGTAATGGAGATAATGAATACTAATACCTAGAAGTAGCAGTATCAGGAACAGCATCAGTGATAATAGTAATACTAGCATTGAGTTGTTGTTTTTATCTTTGTTGTAGATAGTGGTGATGGTGTCCCTGTGCATGCAAGCCTCCAGCGGTGCCACCGAGTCCTCCATACAGCCCCGTGTCTTCCTGCCATCATCGAGGACCCACACCACGCCACCTTAGCCTCTACCTGTGCCTTATCAACGTGTACTTACCTGACCGGTGCCTTCTCTGAACAAATTATCTCATTCACATTCTACGTCCGACATGTATTATTGTTTTGCGTGTGTGAAAGGCATAGTTTGTAAAAGAGTTTTATATAAATTGATATCGTACAGTATGCTTTCATTGACGTCCTTTGTGTTTTAATATAATTTAAATAGTGTGTGTATATTAGTATGGTAAGGATCACAACAAGCAAAGAAACTCAGGGATATCTACTTCCATGATTTATTTATACATTATAACCTAATGTATCGTACAAAAATTGAGAACACTGCAAAACACATACACAAGAAAATATTTGCAAGTCATTGAAAAATAGTCTACATCAAACTCCCGTGCGGTGATTGGCTGGTCAGTCATATATTGCAATGAAACAACTTATTGCACAGCGTGTTTGTTAAGACTACCCCGTAGACGAACCATTCTACGCGGACAGCACAAGTGTGTTTGGTTTTAACAGCCGGTGGAGAGTAGAATGCAGAGCTCCGGCATTCCTCTGCGGCGTTTGGCTAGTCTGAGATCATTGGTTCCTACGCCTCGTTACATAACCTGGTCAATTGTCTTTTAATGTGAAGTGTCTTGACTAGAAAATAGCGATATAGCGAAGGAAAAAATAATATGTATGTGTATGTATGTATGTATGTATAAAGGCGTCACAAAACACACAAGAGCACTCCATTAACTAAAGAAAATACTGATGCATGAAGGGGAGTTAACCTTTACCAGAGTCACGTGTGAGTAATAATTATCTGCCTCACGGATCAATGAAAACATTACGAATGATACCAAAACACCTTCAGTGAAAGACTCCGAACAAAGGTTAACATTATGGGGTGACTGTATGGTACGTAGAAACACTTTCACTCTCTCACTCACTCTCTCTCTCTCTCTCTCTCTCTCTCTCTCTCTCTCTCTCTCTCTCTCTCTCTCTCTCTCTCTCTCTCTGTCTCTCTCTCACACACACACACACACACACACACACACACACACACTCATGTCACAGGTGTAAAGAAGGACCGGGAGTCACTGGTATATAAATTCCTGTTAAAAATCATCCTTTTAACACTTAAATAATGCAAAAAACATAAGCTTCTTCGAACATGCAGGTCCTGTTATCGCAAGTAAATGTCCTGACAGAGGAAAAAGAAGAAGAAAAAATAATAACACTAACGGGAGCAAAATAAATATGTGCCCCTCAGCGCTGGGAGGGGCGCGAGACCCAGGCACGGGTTAGCCAGGGTTCGGGCGCGTCACCTGGCCAACCCACCTTGGCCCCACGCGAGTATCACGTCACGTAGCTTTGATGAACGTGACACAGACACGGCACTCTGATTCGGGCGGCGACGTGGCACATTAACTCACTACACCATTAATTACCTTTTGAAATGTTAATCAATGAAGTTTTATTATTTTTAGCCACTCATAATTAAATAGTTTAAAATAACATGATTCATCTTTGTTTTTCTTTTGATTTCTTCGCGCATCCGTACCAGAGTTGCCAGTCAGTGTACATAGAAAGTATATTGCTAATTGTTCTGTACAGCACCATAAAATCTGTCTTTTACACCGAAAGAAGGCAGAATGGCCTAGATTTTGCCACCATAATGTAATTACAGAAAACATACAAATTCTCTTATTTTAATTTTTACCCTTAAATTTAAAAAAATCCCACTTCACTCATTAACTTTAGTCCCAACACAAACAGTGACTGCGTCTATTGCTGAACATTTTTTCCCTTTCGTGGCTCGCCTAAATGAAATTCTGCCTTCTTCAAATCTTATTTCTAATGGGTGGAGGGACGTCTCTCCCCTCAAATAGACTTTATATTTGAGGCAGTAAGCGACGTCCCTCTGAAAGAACTTAGTTTACAGGAGGCTGAGACAGCGCCCCCTTGACTGACCTTAATGTATACCTTGAAAGACATTTACATTAACTGGGAGGCGCAGGACGCCCACGAAACACTTAAACGTAAGGGGGCGGAGCGAACTCCTCCCCTGAAAGACTGGTAGTCCAGCACTGAGCGGAAAGAAAGTCTACTAATGGCTAGTGAGATCAAGAGGCAGCGGCAGTGGTGGTCTGGCTTAATGGCTTAACTTATCGACACACCATGTCTTCTCCAACCATTCCTGGCCTAAGCTTACTCACCGCCGCAGAGTCAAATATACAACACTGACCCGACTCGACAACATTTCAAAGGCCGAGAGGAATCCCTGTTCTGGCCGTAACATTCTCCACAGACTCGTGGCGCTTAACAAAACTAGGCGGTCCTAAACCTTCACACATTACCTTGGCATGAAAACCCCTCGAGTGAATTATTTATCAAACTCAAAGGCAAGGAGGAGGAGCAAGAGCACCACGCTGCGTCCTCTGAATTTCAAGATCGACGGTGAGGCGCCTCAAGAGACAGACAGAAAAGTTGGTGAAGCTCGCGTGAATCTCCTCTCCCCCTCGAGTCTTAAGAGAGATTTCCTCCGTAATGAAAGACAGTGGGCAGAGGTGTAGTGTGACTTTGACGGGATGGAACAGTTAGTTGGGAGATTTGGACGTCTTACACACGATACTTATCAAAATATGAACCTTATCAGCTACATTCACTATTCTAAAAGGAAAACAAAAAGAAGAGAGAAGCATCTGTACAAATGTTCGTGTCCAAGTATTGGGAAAAAATAGTCCGTGCAACGTGACTGACAAAAAAAATATCCAAACTTTTAGGGACAAAACTACCTAAGTCTGCTCTAAATACTGGGAACAGAACTTTCTGGACAACCTCAAACAAAATAATAATTCCAAAAGAACACATCTGTTAAGAAGGCATCTTTCACAAGCTTCATCTGTACATAGGTCTTGTGGTTACGGCCCCGAAGGAATACACAAAGTGGCAGTCATTTTGCGTGGCAGGAACCAAGTGGCGGCGCGCTGAGGGAAGCGACTTTCACCATCATCTCAGCCGTCGACCCCCAGCGCACACCATTCACAAATTTTGACACAACGGCCCTTGAAAGAGGCCACACAGGTCCAACACAATGGCCTTTCCAGACCTTGACCTTAATCAGGGCAAACATGGCGTGATGACGAGGAGGTCGTCGCCATCCCTCGCCGGATCAGCGGATCTTGTTGTAGAGTCTCCACCACACAAGGCAGAGGAGGGATGCCGCGAGGCACCTGCCCAGAATTGCTGGCGCCAAGGAGTGTGCAGCCACCTCACCGCTGGGCTTACCAGACACCTGCAATGAGAGGACAATCATTAGAGATGACAAGCAAAGTATTGGTCTGAGGTGTGATGGGAATGTTACCAAGAGCAGTGATAATGGACATATGGTTGACTCGATTGAATGCGTAATATATGTTAATGAGAAACAATTAATGGTAATGATAAGTCTGGCAAAAAAGTATGTGACCTGAGACTCAACCATCCGCCACCACATCAACTTGCGTCACCATTCACTCTCACACCCACAAGCAAGTCGGGGCATCATGAGTTGCCAGAACAGCCGTTTTGTGCCACACTGGAGGCTCGGCTGCCTGCCACTCATGACCTTGAAACACCCTCACATCCACAAGCATGTCGGGGCATCATGAGTTGCCAGAACAGCCGTTTTGTGCCACACTGGAGGCCCGGCTGCCTGCCACTCATGACCTTGAAACATAACCAACACCAACTCTCAATGACCACACCACCATTAGACGATGCTACTTGACCCTCCACACCAATCACACACACACACACACACACACACACACACACACACACACACACACGCGCGCGGCACTGATGACTTCATTAAGGCGCCTGATCACTGGTAGCCAATCCAACCCATAAAGGAACCTCAAACAGATGTCACTGCGTGAGGATCATTACAAATGAAAATATGTCGCCCCGAACTAATCAGGTCGATGAGAGGACGTTTAGGGTGCAGGTGGTGGAGGTGTAACAAGCGCACGTGTGTCTCGTTATCATATTATAATTACGGGATTAACGAGTGATTACCTGAGCGAATCACTGACCCGTTAAGTCGGTGCTCGCGTGTGGGCAGCACCGCGGCGTCAGATGGTCAGCCTGTATTGTGTTCCTGTCGTCAGCGTCAGTCCACTCACCTTGCGCTTGTTTGATGGATGTGGCGCAAAACGGCGAAGTAAAGCCACTTACAAACTAACATTACATATTACGTGAGGATCAAACAAGTGGAGGCGCCTCGACTAAAGACTCGGAACTTACTGAAAGGTTGTTAAAGGCTATTAATTTTCTCCTTCCGTCCCTCCCTCCCTCCCTGCCTGCCTGCCGCCGTGTTCTCCGGCTCAACGCCTCCGAGCCAGTCATGATAGTCTGGGACGATAATTAATGAGATGAAGCCATTATCCGCACGGAGTTACCGTCACGTGCACGCGCCCTTTCCTCCCACCCACACGTGCGCCCACTCGGACACTCGTGGTATTGGGGGGAGGGAGGTGAGGGCTGCGAGGGGGAGGAGGTATAGTGACGAGCAGGTTTAGAGGAAGGGAGTGAAATAAGACGAAAAGTCACATTCATACTTACTTTTGCTCTGTTCCGCTGAAACTGGTCCGCAACCATCCTCAACTCTCCTCCGACCAGCCGCCAACGCTGCTGCTCCTCCCTCTGCTCTACCTCTTCCGCCTCATCCCTCAGGGTCCTCTCCGGGGCAGAGTTAGCTTCTTCCCTGGCAGATCCGCGGGAAGACTGAGGGCGTTGATGGCGAGGAAGAGTCCAAGACAGCTGAGGCAGTTGTAGAGGGTTGTGGGAGAAGCTGTCCCGTAGTCGTCGCCTCACCTCCTGGATGTGACTGAGCCCTGTCTGCAGCGCCTGCACTCCACCGTCTCCATCAGAGGCAACTCCAGGCGTGGCAGGGGGAGTGAGAGGAGACGGGGGCTGCATCTCTGTCTTTTCAGGGAAGAAGGCGTGGCAGGAACGGGCGCGGCGGAGGGGAGAGGGAGGAGGCGTGTTGCTGAGGATAACGTCAGGAAGCGGGAAGGTGCCTGGTGAGGGGAAAAGGAGAAAGTTAATCATGGTCTCTGCATTAATCTTGTAACATGATCTTACACCTCCACACTTTTTATGGTTAACTGTACACTGCGTCACCCAAATAACCGGTCCCTGTCCCATAACCGTGCAGTGTTGCAAAGGTTAGTGTAGTTACGTCACATGAGTGAATCAGACGCTATGTTACGTGTGTCACATAGCAGCACTTCTTACATGGATGTGTACTACATCAAGTTTGGCTGGATTTCATAATGTGTCACAAGGACACCACTAGTCATTCAGTACTGTGTTCAGCAATGGCGTATTACTTCAGGGATGTGCTCGTGTTATGGTCAGTACCAACGTCATGACACGATGTTTAGCCGATTATTGGGAAACAATTTTGCAATATTCATAAACCATGATGGGGGGAGGGGAGAGAAGAACATTACTGGCGCACCTGGCCGTGGCGTTCACTGTCATGTCGTCACACTGTCGTGTAATAATAATAACAGGTTGTAAAACAAAACAATTATGGAGATAGTTACAACCACGACCACGACTAATGACTGAGCAACCCTACCGCTGACACGCAGTGACGCCCTCACAGCCAGGTGGGAACCAAACAACATACCACCTGACGAGGCTACAATGCACCACCCAAGTGAACCTACTTTACTGAGTCTCAACGTGTTAACACCGACACGATACATCACCACACTTGACCCCTGAAGGAAGAATCATCTACCGTTCCACAGGACCATTTACTTGTTACTCCCCTTCTACCGCACCTTTCACTCAAGAACACGGACATTGCCTTACCCTATCAGCCATGAGGGGGAGTGGGCTGGATCACACCGTTCATGCTGTCACAATGAAAAATGGTGTATAGTGGAAGTACTACATAATGTAACCTTAGAGTGTTGTATCCCGTCGTAATGCGTAACGAGCTATCATCCTGAGCCTTGGTGAAGGTTGTCAAGGCCTAAAGATTGGTGAAACGCCTCTTAACACTGATACACTAAAGTGTTACTACATACGATAAAAAAAAAAATAATATACATGCAATTTATCACAATGGAATCTACAATAACTAACGCACGACTGAAGTTTGAAAGACAACGTGCGCATCACGTAGACTTTTGCGTTCAACACCTGCACCCTTCCCCCCTTCACTGCCCCGTGCTCACTCCCACCCGCCACTCGTGTATTTCGTTGACGGGGACACCCACCTCCAATCATTCCACGAGACTACTCACTCTTTTCCACCAGACTAATAATTTCGTTTCCTCGTCGGTCTCAAGTGTTCTTCCCTCACACCAGTGTCTCCTCGCAAGGCACAGTGAGCCGACAATAGTTTGAAGTCTTCTTGCTATAGTATATATATCTGACACAGAAGAATGTGATCTCAAACATAAATCATTCGTAAATTATGATAATAATACTATTATCATTCCATTAGTGTCCACATTTACCTCACCAGCCACTCAAGTTCAACACTTCACCCCAAACAGAGAGGAGGTGAATGGAGACAGGTCAGTGATGTGCTCTACTCAAGTGTGTTTCTCAAGAGTTATCACATCTCAACGAGGCGGAACGTCTGTAATGGTGGTTCACCACTAACGTAACTCGACACCCAAGAGGCACCGAGATAAGTTGCAGCATAACCAAGGTCGTAACAAATTTTAATTAAACATACTCATGCTTAAACGTATTGAGGTGTGAAGGAAACCTCGCTGTCACTATTAACTTTAACTATCGAAGTTTAAAGTCAAACTTTAGTATCAAATTCACCGTCCTTAGAAAGAAAGAAAACAAAAAAACACTAAGGATATGACTAATTACGCAGCCTGACCTGCACTAACACACCGTACTTATACTCATCAACAATACTATTAACAAATCTCAAAAACAACACACAAACACACAACAATACTTATAATTTTGACAACATTATGGAGCAAGAATTCATCGGCGTCTCATAAACGTTCACTCATCAAATGTATCATATGTAGGATAATATTATTAACACAACCTTGGCTGTCACCGCTGCAGTCAACAAACATCAAGTACTAACGGTGCCCGCGCCGCGCCGCCAGCCGTAAGGACAGTGATGGGTACCGTATTACATGACCCACTGCACTTTTAAATTTGTTGGGGAATCAGTGCAGCACTCTCAAAATTCTGTAAATGCTGCAACCACTTTGCTGCATTCTACCGTATGTGGCAAGCGAACAGCAGTTGGAGCGAGTTGCGTGGTTAGTCACGAGTGTGTGTACTACAAGTTTCAACAGGTGCGGCCACGGCACTAGCGGGAATCCCTACACATACGTATTTCCAGCCTGTGTATTCTACACGATTTACACTTCAATTCAATGTTATTAACAGATTGATTGGATACGCAGTAATACACCGTTCAGATGAAACACGTAAAGTTGGTAAACTATTGGAAGTGTCTCCCAGAAAGGCGTTCTTCGCTACGGCAGAGTTCACTCACCTCGTAGGTCGGGGATGTAACGGCAGCTCATGCCTGTCGATACGCAGTCCTCAATGCAGCCGGGAAATTCACTTTCTATTTTGTCACTTGTGTAGCCAAATGGTACGGCGCCCGCATTTAACAAGTTGATCATGACTGGAAGGCGTGGATGACCACAAGGCGACACGGACACAAGTCTGCGAGAACGTGTCACCAGCACCACCTCAGCGCGGGAACTGAGCCAGTGAGTTACAATCCGTGGGGAGAGATGTTCAGAGACCGAGTAACAGGTCCAGTCACCAGATAAATGTGGCAGTGCGCGCGCAAGATCCCGCCCTCGCCAGTCATAGAAGCTGTAGTATTATTTGTTCAGATATTTTGTGTACTATCATTCCTTTGGAAATAACGCAAATATTACAAAATATTATGAAAAATAATTCTTTATATCTTATTCCCTCTAAGAAATACTATTATCTTAGTGGTTTCATAGAATTCAGCAGTAAAAACTCACTGCTGACAACTGAGCGGAGGGCGGGACGTCGTGGTGGCCAATCAGAGTGAGAGGGCCGCGGACGCACGTGGCGCCTCTTCCTTGTAAACAGACATCATTTGGCTTCAAAATAAACAAATATTCGGTTGCGTAATATAACAAAAATAATCTCTGTCTGTGGTTTAATCTAACGAGTTAAACTAGGTTAAAGTAACGGAATGAAGTAGTCGTATGGGCAAGGTGTAGCTGCCCTTTGACTGGGGTAAGGTAGCAGGCTTGCCAAGGGGCTGACTCACCGAGGAACTGGGACCTGGGTCGACCCCCCCACCCCACCCCACCATTTCTTCCCCTGTCTAGAGGGCGCGTGGCGGAGGTGACGCTCTTGGTCACCCCGGAAAGCAAAAACTTGAGCTTCCGAGACCCTCACACTGGCGTCCACCCGTGAAGTGCTAACTTGTATGAGTGTGTGTGTGTGTGTGTGTGTGTGTGTGTGTGTGTGTGTGTGTGTGTGTGTGTGTGTGTGTGTGTGTGTGTGATTTACGAAACTGTTCCATATAACCAGTGTTGGACGAAATATATAGAAATGTATGCGTAGTGGTGATGATATGAAGGTTGTGGTGTGGCGGACGCGGGCAGAGTGACGCGTGGCGGGCAGGAGGGCGGGAAGGAGAGGATTTTGGAGGAGGGAGGGAGTAGTGCAGGAGCGTCAAGGAGCTTGCCTGGTCACACTCCCCCTTTCCCCCGCGCCAGCGCCCGCCAAAGCCACCACCACCACCGCCGCCCCTTTGAGTAAACACCTCGCTGACCGCCAACCTGACTCCAGTAATTGATTACTTTAAGACCACTGCACTCGGCCTATGTGTGTCCCTCTCCCCCGACACACTTGACATAATTTCATTGTTGACATCCTCGCGTTCTTTTAAACTCAACGTATTCCCTTCACGAATTTATAGTTTACTTAGAGATTCCTTATGTGTCTCGGTTTTTAACATTGTATTTACAGATTTATATTTGTTTTTATGTATACGTATAGTTTTATTCTGTCCCAAGAATTGAGGGCATTTTGTCCATGGTTTCTTGCTCTCTCATGTCTCCCTCAAAGTCGATACAAAGAGGAAATAAATGCCTACACACTTTTCTCTCCCTATTTTGTATCGCATTTTCAGATTTAATTTAAAACACGATCTTTCTCTTTCACCACACACACACACACACACACACACACACACACACACACACACACACACACACACACACACACACACACACACACACACACACACTAAATATCTCCATCATGCGTATGTAAATTATAACCCAAATGATTATTGATTCATATATTCCGATGACGTGATGTTAAAGAAAGACAGATAACAAAACTCTTCCTAATACATTGTGTTCTATCTTCCTCTACAGTTCCACAACACGCGAGGAAAACGAGACACATCCACGTGAGTAAAACATTCTCACATTCCCCGTGTCCCCTTAGGAAGCCGAGAGAGATGTGAAGTGAGGAACAGAAGGGAGGATGAGGTGTGGGAGTGAGGAGGAGGTGAGGAGGAGGGGTAAGAAGGGGAGGGGGAGGAGGGGCAAGAGGAAGAGAAGGGGGAGGTGTTTTAGTGATACAAGACAAGGTTTAGGCCGGTAAGTGTAAAAGCAAGACAGTGGGTGAGGAATTATACCCAAAGTAGGGGAGGGAGGCGTAGGGGCGGGGAGGGGCGGGGCGTCAGATTAGGCTTCAGGGAGGAGGACAAAAGGAGAGGGACGGATGAAGATTGGAGATAAAGATGAACAAAAGCGGTGGCCGGGGATGTGTTGGCCGAAGAATCATCCTGACGAGGTATTACCTGCTCGTGGTGGGTGCCGCTGCTCACTCACCTGTAAGGAAGGTGCACCAGGCGGGGGAAAGGGGGGCGTATGTATGTTTGTGTGGCGTGTGTGTGTGTGTGTGTGTGTGTGTGTGTGTGTGTGTGTGTGTGTGTGTGTGTGTGTGTGTGTGTGCATATGTGTGTGATAGTGTGTGTAAGCCCTGCATAATACTTAATCTAGTAATTGTGCTTTTGAATTAACACCACGAGTATGAAACAAGAAAAAAAAGTGGACGATTCACTGTGTGTTGTTTACCATTGAGAACCTGATCTCAGCCTCACAGTGACCAGGTGCGGCGGGCAGGGCAACGTAATCCGGGGAAGCATAATACACCTTTGACGGGGCGGTCGTGGACGGTAGCGGGAGGCCATTGTCTGCGTGTGAGGTGCTGGGTGGCCCCGGGGGTAAACACGGGACTGGTGGCTCCTTTATGGGGTGTTTGAGCTTATTGGAGGCAGACAGGGATGAAAGGGGCGCAGGGTAAGGGTGAAGGGGCGTAGGATTGATGAGGAGAGGGTGGATGAGGAGCGCGTGTGGTAGTGGGTGGGTGACTGACTCCCATGGCTAGTCATTGAACTTCCTTATCATTAGTATTGGTTTTTTTTTAGATTTTTCTGTCGTAATATTTCTTTTTTAATTTACATTTTCGACACGCATCTCTTGCTATGTTTTTTTATTATTATTATTTTTATTCTTCCGTAAAAGACACAAACAGTACATCATGAACTCATTGAAGGGTTGCTCAGACCAGGAATTCAATTATTCTTCCTTTGGTATTGATCAACTTGGTGGGTGAGTGACAGGTCTATCCCCCCATCCCCCCCCCACCCCCCCACGCCCCACACACATACATAGTACACACCCTCACCGCACGCGTGACCAAATATAAGAAGTAAGAAGGAAAGTTAACGTTCACGCACACTAAAAATTGGTGAAGTAATTAAGTAAACATTAGTACATTCGTGGTATGTACCTGTCCATCTTACCCTATAAAAGAATACGAACCGATGTTGTGTATTAATTACTCTATTATAACTACTTAATCTCTATTCCAAGATAGACATATGCAAGTGGCTACACACACTTAGACGCAAAATACATTATAAATAGAGACGAAAAAAAACAATCATTCTCTTCACTGTGTTCTCGTGGGATTAATTAATGTTAGACTTTTTGATTGCTAGGTCAAGGTAGTAACGCAATGTTTAAGAGTTAGTACTTTAAATGCCATAGGAAATGTGTTGCTGCTTCCTGTGTTAGTAAAGAGGGTGTGAATCCGGTGCGCTGCTAGGTAATGACTGGCTGACTGGCTGGGCTTAATGCGTCACATGATAAGTCTGTTTCTATCTGTTTCTCTGTGTGTGTGTCTGTATGTATGTCAGTGTGTCTTTCGGTTTGTTGACATGACTGTATGTGTGTATGTGTATCTGTATGTGTGTATGTATGTTATTCTGTATGTATTGTATATTTGTTTGTTTCTCTAGTTGGTTGATTTGTCTGTCTTTATGTATGTCCATCAATCTATTTGTACCCCTTCCTCTCTCTCTCTCTCTCTCTCTCTCTCTCTCTCTCTCTCTCTCTCTCTCTCTCTGGGTTACACAATTATAATGTTTTTATTCCTTTTCAGAGAGAGAGAGAGAGAGAGAGAGAGAGAGAGAGAGAGAGAGAGAGAGAGAGAGAGAGAGAGAGAGAGAGAGAGAGAGCATGAGTCACCTGACAGCTACGCCATACCCACAATGCTTTCTACTGACAGGTTGTGATCTGAACTTACTCTCAAATTCACGGGTTGTCAGATATATGTTCGAGTTTTCATTTTATGTTCAACGTTAGATACAATTGTTAGTTTCAGTATTTCGTATCTCCGTTTTGTTGCACATGTGAATCTCTCTCTCTCTCTCTCTCTCTCTCTCTCTCTCTCTCTCTCTCTCTCTCTCTCTCTCTCTCTCTCTCTCTCTCTCTCTCTCTCTCATACATACACACACCACGTTCTACCTTCCCCTACACATACACACACACACACACACA
>JAPQNM010000048.1:14600433-14616880 GCA_029783475.1 Metacarcinus magister
TAGGAGAAGGAGGGAGGGAGGGAGGGTGAAAAAAAAACCGCGGAAATATTGATATGAAAGGGTAAACCAGAAGTAGCAATTGTAGTTTTGTCGTCGAGCGGTTAAAAAAAAAGAGAGAGAGAGAGAGCGAGTGAGAGAGGGCAAATCAAATAAAACTTCCACTTAAGTAATTACGAACATGACGCTGTACTGATGCAAGATTCACAAGTTGAGTCTTGCTTTAATACGAAATATTGACGGGGATTCTAAATTATATGTGATTACCGACCATCGATCACGGGAGAGGAAGGGAAGCGACGGGAAGCGGAGACAGAATTAGGGGGAAAAAAAAGGATAATGACAACAAAGTGGGAATTGAAGGGTTTGCAACGGTAGGAGGAAGAGTAATAGTAGTAGTAGTAGCAGTAGTAGTAGTAGTAATAGTGGATGTTATTGACATTGTTATTGGTGCTGGTATTCATGGTGATGGTGTAATTGATGGTGACAGTGATGGTGATATTCATAATCTAAGTAAACAGTCACATCTACTTATCTTTGTATTGGGAAACTTTTCAGTCACACTTGACGTTAACCTTCCACATGCAAGCTCACCTTTTTCAGCAGGTACGCGTCAGATAGTAAAGCCACTGACTCTATAAGGACTATATACTATTACTGTTACAAAACGTTACAGAGGAGTAAGCTTCGAAGGTGAGGAGGAGAGGAGATGCATGCAAGCTTCTCTTCAATCCTCCTTCCGTCCTCTCTAAACTTTCGTGTTGATGTTGCTGCAGTAGAGATAAAATACTTACATTCCGCTCTGTTATTACGTGATGTGACTTTTTTCTGACTTCTTATTGCGTCATAAAACTATGTTACTTTAATTGTCTTCAGTAACCCTTTTTGGACATTTTGTTCGCCCTGTACCTTCTTTTTTTTTATATTTATTTTATGTTTTTTTAAGAAGCAGTGATTCGGCAATTTTTTTATTTTATTTAATTTTGTTTTTAATATATGGTTAATTCTAAAAAAGAAGAAAATAGAAGAACTGTATGAGAGAGAGAGAGAGAGAGAGAGAGAGAGAGAGAGAGAGAGAGAGAGAGAGAGAGAGAGAGAGAGAGAGAGAGAGAGAGAGAATTATTATATTATGAATATCCTTTTTGCCCCATAGTCACCACCCTCAATGAGTAAATATTCACTTTACAGTCTGCTTACAACACTTTCTCGTCACCATCAAACGAACAAACAAATAAATTAATTAATTAATAAACAAACAGATACAAAAATTACTAAATAAATAAACAATGACAGATAAATAATACAAAAAAAAAAAAATCATCTCCTTCCTCCTCTTCTCCTCCTTCCCCCTCCTCTTCCTCCTCTCCCTTCCCCCTACAAGCTGTAAAGTCTCCCTTTTTTAGTCCTTCCCCTCCCCCTCCCCCTTCCTCCCTCCCCCCCCTGACGCCGCTGACCACAACAATCAATAAACTGTAACCTCTGAGTCATAAGAGAGAGAGAGAGAGAGAGAGAGAGAGAGAGAGAGAGAGAGAGAGAGAGAGAGAGAGAGAGAGAGAGAAGCTGTTCGATGATTTTATTGTATTTATTTATTAATTTATCTATCTATTTATTTGACTATATATCTATCTATTTATTTGCTTATTTGGTTGTTTTTCCGTAGGTTTTCTCTCTCTCTCTCTCTCTTTCTCTCTCTCTCTCTCTCTCTCTCTCTCTCTCTCTCTCTCTCTCTCTCTCTCTCTCTCTCTCTCTCTCTCTCTCTCTCTCTCTCTCTCTCTCTCTCTCTCTCTCTCTCTCTCTCTCTCTCTCTCACATATTCTCGGGAAAAGAGATTAATTTTTGGCCAAAGTTATCTGTCACCTAACTTTCTGATGCGAGTCTTGTTTCTTTTCTCTTCTCTCTCGCTTGTGAATTAGTAAGAAAGAAAAAAAAGCAGTGAGGAAATGAACAACAGACCGCAAGAATAAAAGCAGAAATGTATAGTTCGGAATATTGAGTAATGAGTTATAGATATGAATAGTGAGTAATGAGTTATAGATATGAATAGTGAGTAGCTATATGTATTAATGTGAGAGTTATTAGTTATTAGTGACATGAGAAAGTAGTAATGTTGTTATTATTAGAGATGGATGTGGAAAACTGAATGTTATTTTTGAATTGATAGAATAATTAAAAGTGATTACTAATTGATGGAAAATTTAATATTCTTTTTTCGAAATTGATGGAAAACTGAATATTTTTCAAAATGCTTCCAAGAATTAATTATTTTTCTATGTATCGAAAAATTATCAATTCTTCCATTTATTTCCAAAAATCATACATTTTACATCTAGTTTTTTATCTCTTTCACATAAAAGTTACCTGCATTTTTCCATGGTGCATGTTTTCCATCTTCTCTGGCAGCCTGGGTGGAGGGAGCGGTGGGCGCGGTGGGCGGGGTGGGCCCTAACTATCCTACGTCACTCACTTTAGATTATATAATGTAGTTTATCATTAACAACCTCGTAAGGTCCAATATATCCGCTGTTATTCATTCTTCCTTTGTGTTCCTTTGTGTTTCTTTGAACATTGAACAGCAGCTGTTGCCGCGACCTGCTGCAATCAAGCTGAACTCTGACTCTGTTTTGTTTTGTTTTGAGAGTTAGTTTGTTTGTTTATTTGTTTGTTGTCGTGTTGTTTCCCAGTGAGGTCCGCGTGGCTGAGGCCTTAAAGCTGCCCTGTGAATCCCCCCTTTAGGGTGACCTTGAGGGGGGTGGGGGAGGCAAGGGGGAGCAATAGACGACAGAAACTTTATATATATTTTTTTATTCTGGCTAAGGTTAAACTTTATAATATGGTTCGTTTTCAAGTCATGTCCTGAAGTTTAGAATCTTAACCTGTTTTCAAATTTTATTTTTACTCATCAATAACTATAGTTGTTCCATTCCGGAATACTTTAAAACGTAGCATAGTGTTTTTTCATCTCCCAATAATAGATCACGGGCAGCCCTTCACAGTGAATACATACAACACGCTGAAAGAAAGAAAACGAATCCTTTCTAAACAAAACAAATAAATCTATAACAGAAAGAAAACGTGAAATGACCGTCGCATACACCGCGTCGCGTAATAAAAACAGACCCAAGCGAGGCACACCATCCGTTTTCTATCCTCACCTGCTGCCAGACTCACTCTAATCTGCACGACTTCCACAGCTCACTTATCACAGCGCTGGTTGGTCTGTCTGTCGCTCACTGGAAGCCTTGGTCTCGTTCTCTGTCCTCGCAGGTGTTGAATTGAGTGTCTCGTTCAGTCAGTTCTTCAAGTCGGTCATTGTCGCTGTAATGGAAGAGACGCGAATGACTGAAGAAATAGCCGACCAGCAAATCAGGTTTTCGCTATAATTCCTCCTGATGGTGAATGGATTTTAGGCCTAAAGAGTGAGCGGAAGGTCGGTGAGGTTGTACACTGATGATGAGGCGGAGGAAGAAGGATGAAAAGAGGAAGAAGAAAGAAAGGAGGAGGATAAGGTAGCAGAGATGAATATAGAGGACCAGGTAGTCGGTCATTTGGTGAGGATAAATGCTGCGTCTCCTCGAGGTCGTGGTGTTAAATCATCCGCGAAAAGGAAATGGTCTCAGGAATATGATGGTTTACCCTCGACACGTTTTCAGAAGAACTTGTATAGAATATTAAGCAGTGATCTTATACAGTAATAAAACTCTCCCTCTCCCTCCCTCTCTCTCTCTCTCACACATACACCAAAGAAAATAAGCGTCCCAAGAGGATATTTTATGCAAAGAAAACGTAGCACACTCCATATAAACACATGTGGGCTTCTATAACTATTGTTTGTCTATTGTTTGTGGCAATAAAGTAAACTGAGCGAATCCTGTAGCGAAACACCTGCAGGAGGAGGAGGAGGAGGAGGAGGAGGAGGAGGAGGAGGAGGAGGAGGACTCTCACCCCTGCAGCCAGAGAACTTGAGGCTGTTTGGACAATTGGTGCCAGTTTTGAAAAATGTGCACTGACAAAACACGAAACTCGCCCTCCTAACCCGCCTTGTGTTCCCCGGTGTTGTGTTGACGTAATCCTGTTTTCCTTGCGTCTCGGCCCAATTAGGGGAGACCCACATGTGCCTTGTGTCTCTGTGTGTCTCTGTGTGTTGTAGTGGAAAGGGCATCGACAACCGGTCACTCTGCCAGGTGTTGAAACTCATTATGGAGGAAACACCTGTTAAAACGCTGCTGTTTGTCTAACCCCTAAGTGTTTTTAGCGTTTCTCACCTCTTCTTCTTTTTTTATCTTTCATCTCTTCCTCTTCGTCCTCTTCCTCCTCCTGCAGCCCCTCCACGGTAATCCTCTACGAGTGTTTGTCGCGCCCACGTTCGAGTACAACCAGACCCAAGTTGAGGCTTTGTGTCGCCTGGTACTTGATATGCAAATGTTGGACGCGTGTTGGAGCCCGTGTAGCGTGAGCCTCGGACGCTGTAGAAGCCTGAGTGTCCATATGTAAGGGTGTTTACCTCTGTGTAAGATGGCACACGAAGGAGATAAAAAGTAATGGTAAGCAAACAGAAGTAGTTCACGTAGGATCCCTTTGTAAAGTTTGACCATAAGCTCCACCTACGTTTGCATTTATTTCACCTCTGGTTTGGACGCGGGTAAAGCAAACCTGAGTGTCTGTATGTCTGTCTGTTTGTCTGTCTGTGGTAATGTTTAGCGGTCTGCGTAGAAGTTGGTTTATATATAAAAAATATAAAAAAAACGAGGAGATAAAGATCAGATTAAGTAAAGAGTTGTAGTAAACTTAAAATCTTTTCATAAAGTGTCAAGTACAGGTAACTACTCTTTATTTTTCAATTAATGGTCATAGTGTTAACAAATTTATCGCCCTTAACTTTATTCCTCTATATTTACTTTACACTTCCGCTGAGGGAAAGAAAGTAACACTCACCAACACCTTTCTTCTCCCTTGCACATCACGAATATATTAAAATTTCGTGTTATTTTTTTACGTCATATTTTTTTATCTTCTCTCTCTCTCTCTCTCTCTCTCTCTCTCTCTCTCTCTCTCTCTCTCTCTCTCTCTCTCTCTCTCTCTCTCTCTCTCTCTCTCTCTCTCTCTCTCTCTCTCTCTCTCTCTCTCTCTCTTTATTTCCCTTTAACTGTAGACGTTTCATAAGTTTTAATGAATTGACTGACACCCTCCTCCTCCTCTTCCTTCTCCTCCTCCTCCTCCTCCTCCTCCTCCTCCTCCTCCTCCTCCTCCTCCTTCAAAATCTGCACCTCTTTCTGATCCTTATGGTATGTAACAAGTACTGATAAACACAATATTAAGAAAATATATATTACGTCCTCACGTAAATTACGTAGATTATATATAATGAAAATAGAAACTAGACGCAGGATTGGAATGGGATAGGGTTTAAAAAGAGGAGAAAAATATTTTTGATTTCACAATATAACTCTTTGTTATATTTGATCGGTATCTATCACATGAAAAATAGTTATCTACTAAAATAATGATATCATTAAACAAACAATATTAGCTTCTAAGCTAAGATACCAATTGAACAAAGTGCTTTGTTTATTAGTTGGTAATTTCATAAGGAATATCTGATATCTTTTCCATCAACATTGGTAAAGTATTAGATCCACCATACTGATTTTATCATCTGTTTTAACCCAAATAAATTAATTTATAGCAATAAAAGTTTCTGGTGAAATTAACTGAAACTATGCTGAAAGTCTTATATTATTCCCATGTACAACATAGTTTAAAAAAAAAAAAATCGAAGAGGAAATTTTGCAAAAAATTTCCCAGAGTAGAAAAAATGACAGAAATACACCATATGCTGAGGTCAATTCTAGACATCCACGAGGGTCTGTAAGATGGTTAAACGTGTTGTAAGGCTTAGTTATGAACTGCTTTGAGCTGTAACAGTCATTACAAGAATATTCGTGGACGTTAAGACAATATGTGTTCCTTACGGGGTAACGTGTCGTGTGTAGGAGTATACGCGGGTTACTGATGGCTATCATATCCTCTCGATGGAGCTTGACACTGCAATAAAAGTACTGCATTACATTTTTTAATGAAAATAAATCACTTCCATAGCCATTGGCACCGGTGACAGAGTCAGTAGTGAAGATTTTGATCGGTCGGTCATGTCCGAACGAGCGGTGGGAATTGAATTGTTTTCTGCCTCTATATACCTAATTCTAGTGAGCCTTATCTTGATGCAGCAGAATTTAAGAATGAAAATAAATAACTTCCATAGCCATTGGCACCGGTGACAGAGTCAGTAGTGAAGATTTTGATCGGCCGGTCATGACCGAGCAAGCGGTGGGAATTGAATTGTTTTCTGCCTCTATATACCTAATTCTAGTGAGCCTTATCTTGATGCAGCAGCATTTAAAAAGGTCAAAGAAAGGCTATGTACACTACAGGAGAAATCAAACAGACTCTGCCATCCTGAAATAGTGTATAAAAACTTGTTTTCATCATATGCTCTACTTAAACTAGTTGTAACTCCTTTCGTTTTACTCGTATTGAATTTTCAAGCAATGCTTCAAAATCTGCACCTTTTTCTGATCCTTATGGTATGTAACAAGTACTGATAAACACAATATTAAGAAAATATATATTACGTCCTCACGTAAATTACTTAGATTATAAATAATGAAAAAAGAAACTAGACGCAGGATTGGAATGGGATAGGGTTTAAAAAGAGGAGAAAAATATTTATAACTTCACAATATAACTCTTTGTTATATTTGATCGGTATCTATCTCATGAAAAATAGTTATCTACTAAAATAATGATATCATTAAACAAACAATATTTGCTTCTAAGCTAAGATACCAATTGAACAAAGTGCTTTGTTTATTAGTTGGTAATTTCATAAGGAATATCTGATATCTTTTCCATCAACATTGGTAAAGTATTAGATCCACCATACTGATTTTATCATTTGTTTTAACCCAAATAAATTCATTTATAGCAACAAAAGTTTCTGGTGAAATTAACTGAAACTATGCTGAAAGTCTTACATTATTCCCATGTACAACATAGTTTAAAAAAAACAAAATCGAAGAGAAAATTTTGCAAAAAATTTCCCAGAGTAGAAAAAATGACAGAAATACACCATATGTTGAGGTCAATTCTAGACATCCACGAGGGTCTGTAAGATGGTTAAGCATGTCGTAAGGCTTAGTTATGAACTGCTTTGAGCTGTAACAGTCATTACAAGAATATTCGTGGACGTTAAGACAATATGTGTTCCTTACGGGGTAACGTGTCGTGTGTAGGAGTATACGCGGGTTACTGATGGCTATCATATAATCTCGATGGAGCTTGACACTGCAATAAAAGTACTGCATTACATTTTTTAATGAAAATAAATCACTTCCATAGCCATTGGCACCGGTGACAGAGTCAGTAGTGAAAATTTTGATCGGTCGGTCATGTCCAAATGAGCGGTGGGAATTGAATTGTTTTCTGCCTCTATATACCTAATTATAGTGAGCCTTATCTTGATGCAGCAGCATTTAAGAATGAAAATAAATAACTTCCATAGCCATTGGCACCGGTGACAGAGTCAGTAGTGAAGATTTTGATCGGCCGGTCATGACCAAGCGAGCGGTGGGAATTGAATTGTTTTCTGCCTCTATATACCTAATTCTAGTGAGCCTTATCTTGATGCAGCAGCATTTAAAAATGAAAATAAATAACTTCCATAGCCATTGGCACCGGTGACAGAGTCAGTAGTGAAGATTTTGATCGGCCGGTCATGACTGAGCGAGCGGTGGGAATTGAATTGTTTTCTGCCTCTATATACCTAATTCTAGTGAGCTTTATCTTGATGCAGCAGCATTTAAGAATGAAAATAAATAACTTCCATAGCCACTGGCACCGGTGACAGAGTCAGTAGTGAAGATTTTGATCGGCCGGTCATGACCGAGCGAGCGGTGGGAATTGAATTGTTTTCTGCCTCTATATACCTAATTCTAATGAGCCTTATCTTGATGCAGCAGCATTTAAGAATGAAAATAAATAACTTCCATAGCCATTGGCACCGGTGACAGAGTCAGTAGTGAAGATTTTGATCGGCCGGTCATGACCGAGCGAGCGGTGGGAAATTGAATTGTTTTCTGCCTCTATATACCTAATTCTAGTGAGCCTTATCTTGATGCAGCAGCATTTGAGAATGAAAATAAATAACTTCCATAGCCATTGGCACCGGTGACAGAGTCAGTAGTGAAGATTTTGATCGGCCGGTCATGACCGAGCGAGCGGTGGGAATTGAATTGTTTTCTGCCTCTATATACCTAATTCTAGTGAGCCTTATCTTGATGCAGCAGCATTTAAAAGGGTCAAAGAAAGGCTATGTACACTACAGGAGTAATCAAACAGACTCTGCCATCCTGAAATAGTGTATAAAAACTTGTTTTCATCATATGCTCTACTTAAACTAGTTGTAACTCCTTTCGTTTTACTCGTATTGAATTTTCAAGCAATGCTTCAAAATCTGCACCTTTTTCTGATCCTTATGGTATGTAACAAGTACTGATAAACACAATATTAAGAAAATATATATTACGTCCTCACGTAAATTACTTAGATTATAAATAATGAAAAAAGAAACTAGACGCAGGATTGGAATGGGATAGGGTTTAAAAAGAGGAGAAAAATATATATAATTTCACAATATAACTCTTTGTTATATTTGATCGGTATCTATCTCATGAAAAATAGTTATCTACTAAAATAATGATATCATTAAACAAACAATATTTGCTTCTAAGCTAAGATACCAATTGAACAAAGTGCTTTGTTTATTAGTTGGTAATTTCATAAGGAATATCTGATATCTTTTCCATCAACATTGGTAAAGTATTAGATCCACCATACTGATTTTATCATTTGTTTTAACCCAAATAAATTCATTTATAGCAACAAAAGTTTCTGGTGAAATTAACTGAAACTATGCTGAAAGTCTTACATTATTCCCACGTACAACATAGTTTAAAAAAAACAAAATCGAAGAGAAAATTTTGCAAAAAATTTCCCAGAGTAGAAAAAATGACAGAAATACACCATATGTTGAGGTCAATTCTAGACATCCACGAGGGTCTGTAAGATGGTTAAACATGTCGTAAGGCTTAGTTATGGACTGCTTTGAGCTGTAACAGTCATTACAAGAATATTCGTGGACGTTAAGACAATATGTGTTCCTTACGGGGTAACGTGTCGTGTGTAGGAGTATACGCGGGTTACTGATGGCAATCATATAATCTCGATGGAGCTTGACACTGCAATAAAAGTACTGCATTACATTTTTTAATGAAAATAAATCACTTCCATAGCCATTGGCACCGGTGACAGAGTCAGTAGTGAAAATTTTGATCGGTCGGTCATGTCCGAATGAGCGGTGGGAATTTAATTGTTTTCTGCCTCTATATACCTAATTATAGTGAGCCTTATCTTGATGCAGCAGCATTTAAGAATGAAAATAAATAACTTCCATAGCCATTGGCACCGGTGACAGAGTCAGTAGTGAAGATTTTGATCGGCCGGTCATGACCAAGCGAGCGGTGGGAATTGAATTGTTTTCTGCCTCTATATACCTAATTCTAGTGAGCCTTATCTTGATGCAGCAGCATTTAAAAATGAAAATAAATAACTTCCATAGCCATTGGAACCGGTGACAGAGTCAGTAGTGAAGATTTTGATCGGCCGGTCATGACGGAGCGAGCGGTGGGAATTGAATTGTTTTCTGCCTCTATATACCTAATTCTAGTGAGCTTTATCTTGATGCAGCAGCATTTAAGAATGAAAATAAATAACTTCCATAGCCACTGGCACCGGTGACAGAGTCAGTAGTGAAGATTTTGATCGGCCGGTCATGACCGAGCGAGCGGTGGGAATTGAATTGTTTTCTGCCTCTATATACCTAATTCTAGTGAGCCTTATCTTGATGCAGCAGCATTTAAGAATGAAAATAAATAACTTCCATAGCCATTGGCACCGGTGACAGAGTCAGTAGTGAAGATTTTGATCGGCCGGTCATGACCGAGCGAGCGGTGGGAATTGAATTGTTTTCTGCCTCTATATACCTAATTCTAATGAGCCTTATCTTGATGCAGCAGCATTGAAGAATGAAAATAAATAACTTCCATAGCCATTGGCACCGGTGACAGAGTCAGTAGTGAAGATTTTGATCGGCCGGTCATGACCGAGCGAGCGGTGGGAATTGAATTGTTTTCTGCCTCTATATACCTAATTCTAGTGAGCCTTATCTTGATGCAGCAGCATTTAAAAAGGTCAAAGAAAGGCTATGTACACTACAGGAGTAATCAAACAGACTCTGCCATCCTGAAATAGTGTATAAAAACTTGTTTTCATCATATGCTCTACTTAAACTAGTTGTAACTCCTTTCGTTTTACTCGTATTGAATTTTCAAGCAATGCTTCAAAATCTGCACCTTTTTCTGATCCTTATGGTATGTAACAAGTACTGATAAACACAATATTAAGAAAATATATATTACGTCCTCACGTAAATTACTTAGATTATAAATAATGAAAAAAGAAACTAGACGCAGGATTGGAATGGGATACGGTTTAAAAAGAGGAGAAAAATATTTATAACTTCACAATATAACTCTTTGTTATATTTGATCGGTATCTATCTCATGAAAAATAGTTATCTACTAAAATAATGATATCATTAAACAAACAATATTTGCTTCTAAGCTAAGATACCAATTGAACAAAGTGCTTTGTTTATTAGTTGGTAATTTCATAAGGAATATCTGATATCTTTTCCATCAACATTGGTAAAGTATTAGATCCACCATACTGATTTTATCATTTGTTTTAACCCAAATAAATTCATTTATAGCAACAAAAGTTTCTGGTGAAATTAACTGAAACTATGCTGAAAGTCTTACATTATTCCCATGTACAACATAGTTTAAAAAAAACAAAATCGAAGAGAAAATTTTGCAAAAAATTTCCCAGAGTAGAAAAAATGACAGAAATACACCATATGTTGAGGTCAATTCTAGACATCCACGAGGGTCTGTAAGATGGTTAAACATGTCGTAAGGCTTAGTTATGAACTGCTTTGAGCTGTAACAGTCATTACAAGAATATTCGTGGACGTTAAGACAATATGTGTTCCTTACGGGGTAACGTGTCGTGTGTAGGAGTATACGCGGGTTACTGATGGCTATCATATAATCTCGATGGAGCTTGACACTGCAATAAAAGTACTGCATTACATTTTTTAATGAAAATAAATCACTTCCATAGCCATTGGCACCGGTGACAGAGTCAGTAGTGAAAATTTTGATCGGTCGGTCATGTCCGAATGAGCGGTGGGAATTTAATTGTTTTCTGCCTCTATATACCTAATTATAGTGAGCCTTATCTTGATGCAGCAGCATTTAAGAATGAAAATAAATAACTTCCATAGCCATTGGCACCGGTGACAGAGTCAGTAGTGAAGATTTTGATCGGCCGGTCATGACCAAGCGAGCGGTGGGAATTGAATTGTTTTCTGCCTCTATATACCTAATTCTAGTGAGCCTTATCTTGATGCAGCAGCATTTAAAAATGAAAATAAATAACTTCCATAGCCATTGGAACCGGTGACAGAGTCAGTAGTGAAGATTTTGATCGGCCGGTCATGACGGAGCGAGCGGTGGGAATTGAATTGTTTTCTGCCTCTATATACCTAATTCTAGTGAGCTTTATCTTGATGCAGCAGCATTTAAGAATGAAAATAAATAACTTCCATAGCCACTGGCACCGGTGACAGAGTCAGTAGTGAAGATTTTGATCGGCCGGTCATGACCGAGCGAGCGGTGGGAATTGAATTGTTTTCTGCCTCTATATACCTAATTCTAGTGAGCCTTATCTTGATGCAGCAGCATTTAAAAATGAAAATAAATAACTTCCATAGCCATTGGCACCGGTGACAGAGTCAGTAGTGAAGATTTTGATCGGCCGGTCATGACCGAGCGAGCGGTGGGAATTGAATTGTTTTCTGCCTCTATATACCTAATTCTAATGAGCCTTATCTTGATGCAGCAGCATTGAAGAATGAAAATAAATAACTTCCATAGCCATTGGCACCGGTGACAGAGTCAGTAGTGAAGATTTTGATCGGCCGGTCATGACCGAGCGAGCGGTGGGAATTGAATTGTTTTCTGCCTCTATATACCTAATTCTAGTGAGCCTTATCTTGATGCAGCAGCATTTAAAAAGGTCAAAGAAAGGCTATGTACACTACAGGAGTAATCAAACAGACTCTGCCATCCTGAAATAGTGTATAAAAACTTGTTTTCATCATATGCTCTACTTAAACTAGTTGTAACTCCTTTCGTTTTACTCGTATTGAATTTTCAAGCAATGCTTCAAAATCTGCACCTTTTTCTGATCCTTATGGTATGTAACAAGTACTGATAAACACAATATTAAGAAAATATATATTACGTCCTCACGTAAATTACTTAGATTATAAATAATGAAAAAAGAAACTAGACGCAGGATTGGAATGGGATAGGGTTTAAAAAGAGGAGAAAAATATTTATAACTTCACAATATAACTCTTTGTTATATTTGATCGGTATCTATCTCATGAAAAATAGTTATCTACTAAAATAATGATATCATTAAACAAACAATATTTGCTTCTAAGCTAAGATACCAATTGAACAAAGTGCTTTGTTTATTAGTTGGTAATTTCATAAGGAATATCTGATATCTTTTCCATCAACATTGGTAAAGTATTAGATCCACCATACTGATTTTATCATTTGTTTTAACCCAAATAAATTCATTTATAGCAACAAAAGTTTCTGGTGAAATTAACTGAAACTATGCTGAAAGTCTTACATTATTCCCATGTACAACATAGTTTAAAAAAAACAAAATCGAAGAGAAAATTTTGCAAAAAATTTCCCAGAGTAGAAAAAATGACAGAAATACACCATATGTTGAGGTCAATTCTAGACATCCACGAGGGTCTGTAAGATGGTTAAACATGTCGTAAGGCTTAGTTATGAACTGCTTTGAGCTGTAACAGTCATTACAAGAATATTCGTGGACGTTAAGACAATATGTGTTCCTTACGGGGTAACGTGTCGTGTGTAGGAGTATACGCGGGTTACTGATGGCTATCATATAATCTCGATGGAGCTTGACACTGCAATAAAAGTACTGCATTA
This sequence comes from Metacarcinus magister, assembly GCA_029783475.1. Classification (NCBI taxonomy): domain Eukaryota; kingdom Metazoa; phylum Arthropoda; class Malacostraca; order Decapoda; family Cancridae; genus Metacarcinus; species Metacarcinus magister. The sequence continues at coordinate 14,613,648 of JAPQNM010000048.1, forward strand.
CATTTTTTAATGAAAATAAATCACTTCCATAGCCATTGGCACCGGTGACAGAGTCAGTAGTGAAAATTTTGATCGGTCGGTCATGTCCGAACGAGCGGTGGGAATTGAATTGTTTTCTGCCTCTATATACCTAATTCTAGTGAGCCTTATCTTGATGCAGCAGCATTTAAGAATGAAAATAAATAACTTCCATAGCCATTGGCACCGGTGACAGAGTCAGTAGTGAAGATTTTGATCGGCCGGTCATGACCGAGCGAGCGGTGGGAATTGAATTGTTTTCTGCCTCTATATACCTAATTCTAATGAGCCTTATCTTGATGCAGCAGCATTGAAGAATGAAAATAAATAACTTCCATAGCCATTGGCACCGGTGACAGAGTCAGTAGTGAAGATTTTGATCGGCCGGTCATGACCGAGCGAGCGGTGGCAATTGAATTGTTTTCTGCCTCTATATACCTAATTCTAGTGAGCCTTATCTTGATGCAGCAGCATTTAAAAAGGTCAAAGAAAGGCTATGTACACTACAGGAGTAATCAAACAGACTCTGCCATCCTGAAATAGTGTATAAAAACTTGTTTTCATCATATGCTCTACTTAAACTAGTTGTAACTCCTTTCGTTTTACTCGTATTAAATTTTCAAGCAATGCTTCAAAATCTGCACCTTTTTCTGATCCTTATGATATGTAACAAGTACTGATAAACACAATATTAAGAAAATATATATTACGTCCTCACGTAAATTACTTAGATTATAAATAATGAAAAAGAAACTAGACGCAGGATTGGAATGGGATAGGGTTTAAAAAGAGGAGAAAAATATTTATAACTTCACAATATAACTCTTTGTTATATTTGATCGGTATCTATCTCATGAAAAATAGTTATCTACTAAAATAATGATATCATTAAACAAACAATATTTGCTTCTAAGCTAAGATACCAATTGAACAAAGTGCTTTGTTTATTAGTTGGTAATTTCATAAGGAATATCTGATATCTTTTCCATCAACATTGGTAAAGTATTAGATCCACCATACTGATTTTATCATTTGTTTTAACCCAAATAAATTCATTTATAGCAACAAAAGTTTCTGGTGAAATTAACTGAAACTATGCTGAAAGTCTTACATTATTCCCATGTACAACATAGTTTAAAAAAAACAAAATCGAAGAGAAAATTTTGCAAAAAATTTCCCAGAGTAGAAAAAATGACAGAAATACACCATATGTTGAGGTCAATTCTAGACATCCACGAGGGTCTGTAAGATGGTTAAACATGTCGTAAGGCTTAGTTATGAACTGCTTTGAGCTGTAACAGTCATTACAAGAATATTCGTGGACGTTAAGACAATATGTGTTCCTTACGGGGTAACGTGTCGTGTGTAGGAGTATACGCGGGTTACTGATGGCTATCATATAATCTCGATGGAGCTTGACACTGCAATAAAAGTACTGCATTACATTTTTTAATGAAAATAAATCACTTCCATAGCCATTGGCACCGGTGACAGAGTCAGTAGTGAAAATTTTGATCGGTCGGTCATGTCCGAATGAGCGGTGGGAATTGAATTGTTTTCTGCCTCTATATACCTAATTCTAGTGAGCCTTATCTTGATGCAGCAGCATTTAAGAATGAAAATAAATAACTTCCATAGCCATTGGCACCGGTGACAGAGTCAGTAGTGAAGATTTTGATCGGCCGGTCATGACGAGCGAGCGGTGGGAATTGAATTGTTTTCTGCCTCTATATACCTAATTCTAGTGAGCTTTATCTTGATGCAGCAGCATTTAAGAATGAAAATAAATAACTTCCATAGCCATTGGCACCGGTGACAGAGTCAGTAGTGAAGATTTTGATCGGCGGTCATGACCGAGCGAGCGGTGGGAATTGAATTGTTTTCTGCCTCTATATACCTAATTCTAGTGAGCCTTATCTTGATGCAGCAGCATTTAAGAATGAAAATAAATAACTTCCATAGCCATTGGCACCGGTGACAGAGTCAGTAGTGAAGATTTTGATCGGCCGGTCATGACCGAGCGAGCGGTGGGAATTGAATTGTTTTCTGCCTCTATATACCTAATTCTAGTGAGCCTTATCTTGATGCAGCAGCATTTAAGAATGAAAATAAATAACTTCCATAGCCATTGGCACCGGTGACAGAGTCAGTAGTGAAGATTTTGATCGGCCGGTCATGACCGAGCGAGCGGTGGGAATTGAATTGTTTTCTGCCTCTATATACCTAATTCTAGTGAGCCTTATCTTGATGCAGCAGCATTTAAGAATGAAAATAAATAACTTCCATAGCCATTGGCACCGGTGACAGAGTCAGTAGTGAAGATTTTGATCGGCCGGTCATGACCGAGCGAGCGGTGAGAATTGAATTGTTTTCTGCCTCTATATACCTAATTCTAGTGAGCCTTATCTTGATGCAGCAGCATTTAAAAAGGTCAAAGAAAGGCTATGTACACTACAGGAGTAATCAAACAGACTCTGCCATCCTGAAATAGTGTATAAAAACTTGTTTTCATCATATGCTCTAATTAAACTAGTTGTAACTCCTTTCGTTTTACTCGTATTGAATTTTCAAGCAATGCTTCAAAATCTGCACCTTTTTCTGATCCTTATGGTATGTAACAAGTACTGATAAACACAATATTAAGAAAATATATATTACGTCCTCACGTAAATTACTTAGATTATAAATAATGAAAAAAGAAACTAGACGCAGGATTGGAATGGGATAGGGTTTAAAAAGAGGAGAAAAATATTTATAATTTCACAATATAACTCTTTGTTATATTTGATCGGTATCTATCTCATGAAAAATAGTTATCTACTAAAATAATGATATCATTAAACAAACAATATTTGCTTCTAAGCTAAGATACCAATTGAACAAAGTGCTTTGTTTATTAGTTGGTAATTTCATAAGGAATATCTGATATCTTTTCCATCAACATTGGTAAAGTATTAGATCCACCATACTGATTTTATCATTTGTTTTAACCCAAATAAATTCATTTATAGCAACAAAAGTTTCTGGTGAAATTAACTGAAACTATGCTGAAAGTCTTACATTATTCCCATGTACAACATAGTTTAAAAAAAACAAAATCGAAGAGAAAATTTTGCAAAAAATTTCCCAGAGTAGAAAAAATGACAGAAATACACCATATGTTGAGGTCAATTCTAGACATCCACGAGGGTCTGTAAGATGGTTAAACATGTCGT
>JAPQNM010000048.1:14616980-14619480 GCA_029783475.1 Metacarcinus magister
CACTGCAATAAAAGTACTGCATTACATTTTTTAATGAAAATAAATCACTTCCATAGCCATTGGCACCGGTGACAGAGTCAGTAGTGAAGATTTTGATCGGTCGGTCATGTCCGAGCGAGCGGTGGGAATTGAATTGTTTTCTGCCTCTATATACCTAATTCTAGTGAGCCTTATCTTGATGCAGCAGCATTTAAGAATGAAAATAAATAACTTCCATAGCCATTGGCACCGGTGACAGAGTCAGTAGTGAAGATTTTGATCGGCCGGTCATGACCGAGCGAGCGGTGGGAATTGAATTGTTTTCTGCCTCTATATACCTAATTCTAATGAGCCTTATCTTGATGCAGCAGCATTTAAGAATGAAAATAAATAACTTCCATAGCCATTGGCACCGGTGACAGAGTCAGTAGTGAAGATTTTGATCGGCCGGTCATGACCGAGCGAGCGGTGGGAATTGAATTGTTTTCTGCCTCTATATACCTAATTCTAGTGAGCCTTATCTTGATGCAGCAGCATTTAAAAAGGTCAAAGAAAGGCTATGTACACTACAGGAGTAATCAAACAGACTCTGCCATCCTGAAATAGTGTATAAAAACTTGTTTTCATCATATGCTCTACTTAAACTAGTTGTAACTCCTTTCGTTTTACTCGTATTGAATTTTCAAGCAATGCTTCAAAATCTGCACCTTTTTCTGATCCTTATGGTATGTAACAAGTACTGATAAACACAATATTAAGAAAATATATATTACGTCCTCACGTAAATTACTTAGATTATAAATAATGAAAAAAGAAACTAGACGCAGGATTGGAATGGGATAGGGTTTAAAAAGAGGAGAAAAATATTTATAACTTCACAATATAACTCTTTGTTATATTTGATCGGTATCTATCTCATGAAAAATAGTTATCTACTAAAATAATGATATCATTAAACAAACAATATTTGCTTCTAAGCTAAGATACCAATTGAACAAAGTGCTTTGTTTATTAGTTGGTAATTTCATAAGGAATATCTGATATCTTTTCCATCAACATTGGTAAAGTATTAGATCCACCATACTGATTTTATCATTTGTTTTAACCCAAATAAATTCATTTATAGCAACAAAAGTTTCTGGTGAAATTAACTGAAACTATGCTGAAAGTCTTACATTATTCCCATGTACAACATAGTTTAAAAAAAACAAAATCGAAGAGAAAATTTTGCAAAAAATTTCCCAGAGTAGAAAAAATGACAGAAATACACCATATGTTGAGGTCAATTCTAGACATCCACGAGGGTCTGTAAGATGGTTAAACATGTCGTAAGGCTTAGTTATGAACTGCTTTGAGCTGTAACAGTCATTACAAGAATATTCGTGGACGTTAAGACAATATGTGTTCCTTACGGGGTAACGTGTCGTGTGTAGGAGTATACGCGGGTTACTGATGGCTATCATATAATCTCGATGGAGCTTGACACTGCAATAAAAGTACTGCATTACATTTTTTAATGAAAATAAATCACTTCCATAGCCATTGGCACCGGTGACAGAGTCAGTAGTGAAAATTTTGATCGGTCGGTCATGTCCGAACGAGCGGTGGGAATTGAATTGTTTTCTGCCTCTATATACCTAATTCTAGTGAGCCTTATCTTGATGCAGCAGCATTTAAGAATGAAAATAAATAACTTCCATAGCCATTGGCACCGGTGACAGAGTCAGTAGTGAAGATTTTGATCGGCCGGTCATGACCGAGCGAGCGGTGGGAATTGAATTGTTTTCTGCCTCTATATACCTAATTCTAATGAGCCTTATCTTGATGCAGCAGCATTTGAAGAATGAAAATAAATAACTTCCATAGCCATTGGCACCGGTGACAGAGTCAGTAGTGAAGATTTTGATCGGCCGGTCATGACCGAGCGAGCGGTGGGAATTGAATTGTTTTCTGCCTCTATATACCTAATTCTAGTGAGCCTTATCTTGATGCAGCAGCATTTAAAAAGGTCAAAGAAAGGCTATGTACACTACAGGAGTAATCAAACAGACTCTGCCATCCTGAAATAGTGTATAAAAACTTGTTTTCATCATATGCTCTACTTAAACTAGTTTGTAACTCCTTTCGTTTTACTCGTATTAATTTTCAAGCAATGCTTCAAAATCTGCACCTTTTTCTGATCCTTATGGTATGTAACAAGTACTGATAAACACAATATTAAGAAAATATATATTACGTCCTCACGTAAATTACTTAGATTATAAATAATGAAAAAAGAAACTAGACGCAGGATTGGAATGGGATAGGGTTTAAAAAGAGGAGAAAAATATTTATAACTTCACAATATAACTCTTTGTTATATTTGATCGGTATCTATCTCATGAAAAATAGTTATCTACTAAAATAATGATATCATTAAACAAACAATATTTGCTTCTAAGCTAAGATACCAATTGAACAAAGTGCTTTGTTTATTAGTTGGTAATTTCATAAGGAATATCTGATATCTTTTCCATCAACA
>JAPQNM010000048.1:14624480-14629480 GCA_029783475.1 Metacarcinus magister
GAAATTCCCACCATGTTGCCTCGATTTTTTTTTCCACCTGTATCCACGCCAACCATCCATCCATCCACTTTAAAGCTCCCTGCGCCGGAAGCCTTGGAAATGAAGTCCTCACCTGTTATATTTCACCTGTTCACTTGTTCACCTGTTTGTTATATTTCACGAAACATCTGATCGTTGATTCGTGTTAGTTGATTGCTATGTCAGTTTTGAGGTCCTTTTTTATTCTCATTTTTTATTTTTTTCAGCCAATTGCATATTCTTTAATTTTTTTTCTCTCCTATTTTCGCATTGTTTTCCTGTTATTCATCCCCCTTTTGTAAAGTGTTAGGAAGTGTATGGTGATGTTATGGTTATCTTACTAGAATTTACTTGTTATTCAGTGAAGTAGTTATTTTTCTTTTTATAATAATATTTTCAATTATCTTTTAAATAGGTGAGTTTCTGCTGGTACGGTCTGGCAGGTAAATGATAGCTCGTGTTTGGCTAATCACACAATCTTATCACACAAAAGATATGACACTAAAAATACACCATTTTCACCACGAGGATAACAGATTCCCACGGTATTCAGCCGTTCTTCACCAGGTATTCCCTCACTCACTCCTTCATCTCCTCAGTGGGTCGGCGTGAGGAGAGTCGCAAGTGTGGAGGAATGTGAGGCTGAGGTTAATTTTCGTTTTCTTAGTGTTGCTACTCGTCACTCAAGCCGAGGAAGGGATAAAAACATCTGCCCCTGGTGAGGCTCGAACTCACAACCTCGGCATGGCTCCGCAGCATTCACTGTCTATAAGTACCGTGCGCTAACCGATTGCGCCACAGGGGCTTAACAATCATACACATCTCCCTCAAGTATATCCTGACTTTACTTGTCATCACCTAAGCTTTTCCTCGCTCTTCAACGGCTTCCTTTTCCTCTCCCTCCCTCCTTCCCTCATATCCTCCCCATCCCTCTCCCTCCTTAGGTTCTTTAAATAGGCCTATGATTTATCCGTCAGAGGTCTGTCCGCCCCACAATGAGTCATCAGTAGGCCTAGGGTCGTTCGGTTTACTATAAAATCGGCCGTAAAAGCACAGAGGCGCGTGAGAGAGCAATATGTGTACCGCATTTACGATAAGAGGCGCGGTGTTGCTCTACTCTCGGACACGGACGCGCCTGCTGCTTATTGTGGGAGGGAAGGAAGGGGAGGGACGAGGGGAAGTAAGGGGACAGAGCGGAGAGGAGACAGGGGGAATAAAGGGAGACTAGTTCACAAGAGAGTTAGTTAGAAGAGGAAAGACCAAGAGAGGGAAGGAGGATAGGTGGATGGAACGGGAGAGAGGAAAAGGAGAGGAATAAAGAGATGAAGAATAAAGATGAAGAAATGAAGGATAGAGAGGCGGAGGAAAAGAGAGAGAGAGAGAGAGAGAGGAGAGAGAGAGAGAGAGAGAGAGAGAGAGAGAGAGAGAGAGAGAGGAGGGGGGGGAAGGTGAAAAAGGCTTCTGTATATACCAGTTAGTGTGTGTGGGGGGACAGGGGGGAGGGGGAGAGGGGCTGTTAGGGGCGTGAAGGTGGGCCGGAAGACGTGTGTTGTAATGGGTAAAAAATGCCGGAAAGCTGCCTTGTTTCTAAGACAGGTATTCAGAGATAATTCTGAGAGAGGCAAGTAATTTTAAGTGAAAGAGTGTCACGCTGGTGGAGTGTGAAGAGGAGGAGCAGGAGGAGGAGGAGGAGGAGGAGGAAAGAAAATAACAATAACAAGGAAGAGGAGGAAGAGGTATAAGACTTTTCAGATATATTTTAATTAAAGAAGATGATCAAAGGCTTAAGAAGAAAAAATGTGAGAGTTGAAGGAAAAAGAAAAAAGAAAAAAGAAAAAATATGGCCTTTTAATACCACTCCCGTATATTAAAAGTGAAAATGAGAAAACATTATTATCATTATCATTATCATCATCATCATCATCATCATCATCATCATCATCATCATTACCATCGATAAAAACAAACGTTCCTGTAGACTCGTATTAAGGCAACGTTTTTCTATCTAACATTTACATCGCTTGTGCTGTGCATCTAACATAAACATTTGTATATATGTAGTTTTAAATGAGAGAGAGAGAGAGAGAGAGAGAGAGAGAGAGAGAGAGAGAGAGAGAGAGAGAGAGAGAGAGAGAGAGAGAGAGAGAGAGAGAGAGAGAGCCAACCAACCAACCAACCAACCAACCAACCCCACACACACACACACACACACACACACACACACACACACACACACACACACACACACACACACACACACACACACTTCCTTACCATGGTGAAAATTGGCGTTGGAGGAACAGAGGAGGGGGAGAAGGAGGAGGAGGAGGAGGAGGATGGGTGGGTGAGAGGGACAAAATAAGAATGGGAAGTAAGACGATAGGAAAGAGGAGGAGGAGGAGGAGGAAGGAGGGGGAAGGAGAGGAAGGAGGGGGAGGAAGTTTTGAGGAAGCAACAAAGTGAGGAAGCACGTGTTTTAATGGCATTTCAACGCTCCCTCCACGCTCCTTATCCTCCCCCCATCTCACCCTCGCCAGGAATTCACGGGACGCCCCTTGTATGCTAAATTTTGGGGCCACAATATAGCTTTTCGGCGGCCTGTGTTGAGCTAGAGGGAGGGTCAGGGTGGTATCTTCCTCCTCCTTCTCCTCCTCCTCCTCCTTCTCCTCCTCCTCCTCCTCCTCGTCTTCTCGATGCTGTCACCCGTAAATTGCCTCAAACTCAGGTGTCGGTCGGGGAGGTATTTGGAAAATCTGTGTGTCACCCTCATTGTTTTTTAGGAGGAGGGAGAAAGAAGGGAGGGAAGGGAAGGGAGGGAGGGAGGGAGGGAGGACCAGCCAGCCAGCCAGACTGCCAGGTGTGTTGGAGGATGAAGAGGAGGAGGAGGAGGAGGAGTAGCTATAGTTGTTGGTGTAAGTTCAGTTGAGTTTGTTATTGTTGTTTTTGTTGTTGTCATTGTTATTATTTTTGTCTTTGTCCATAATGCACAGAATGGAAGGCCTATTATTGTACGTCTCTCTCTCTCTCTCTCTCTCTCTCTCTCTCTCTCTCTCTCTCTCTCTCTCTCTCTCTCTCTCTCTCTCTCTCTCTCTCTCTCTCTCTCTCTCTCTCTCTCTCTTTTCTATATTCTTTTCGCTTCATAATGTGGAGAGAGAGAGAGAGAGAGAGAGAGAGAGAGAGAGAGAGAGAGAGAGAGAGAGAGAGAGAGAGAGAGAGAGAGAGAGAGAGATTAATATTTATCGACTGTTGTGTCATTAAGGGAGCGTGATGATGATCCTGACGATGACCAATGATGAAAAACTGAACCCAACGAAAAAGGGAGAAAGAAAGAAAGGAAGAAAGACAAATCAAAAAACAAAAAGAAGACAAAGAAGAAAATAAAAGGAAAACAAATCAAGATAAATGAAAAAAAGAAGAAAAAAAAAAAGAAAAGGAAAGAATAATACACACAGAACCAAGAACAGGACTGAGGGATCATCTGTCTTGAGTATTTGTTTTGTGGGTGACTTTCTTCCCTCAAACACCCGAACCAGATTGAGTAGCTGGTGTCGTGTGAGGAGGGGAGGGGGAGGAAGGAGAAGGGAGGGGTCAGGAAAAGAGAAGAGGCGGTGGGAAGGGGATGAATGGTAGGGGTAGCGATGAGAGAGGAAGGAAGGAAGGGAGGAGGAGGAGGAGGAGGAGGGTTGCAGAGGGGATGGAAGGAAGGGAGGGAGGAGGGGGAGGAGGAGGGGTATGGCAGACTATTATAGGTCTATGGAACAAAAGGGGAACAAGATTATAGGCTAAGCAGTGTATGGATGGAGCCGCAGGGAAAACAGTGCGATAATGGTGCCTCCTCTCTGCTATGATCAAGGAGGAGGAGGAGGAGGAGGAGGAGGAGGAGATGAAGAGATAGAGATGAAGAAGGAAAAATTGTACCAAAGTTGAAGATGTATTTGAAAAGGTTATAGGAAAGGAAAGAAGGTGTGGAGAATAGCAAGGAGAAGAGTAGGAGGTGGAGAAGTGAGAGAAAGAAACGGAGGGAGAAGAAAGCAGGTGGAAAAAGAGAGAAAGAGAAGAAGAGGAGGTGGAGTGGAAGGAGGAATGAGTGTGGAAGGGCGAGAAAAGAAGATAGTGTTTGAGGTAAGAAGGAGAAGTGGTGGTCGGTGTGTTCATCTTATTAACTCTCCTATTATTTCCTTGTTTCCCTCATTATTTCCATGCATCACGGGTGCCAGCAAGGCGTTGTTTGGAGGTAGGTAAGCCTAACCAAAAAACTCAATTTCCTAAGAATGTGTCAACCGCACGACGCGACTTTTCAGGACAAAAACATCTTGTTATTGAAATAATTCCGGAAGATGCGCTTCGTCTCACTCATTAAAAGACTCATTATTTTGAGAGTCGAAATACCCGGGAAGCAGGAGGAGGAGAAGGAGGAGGAGGAGGAGGAGGAGAGGAAAACCTATTCATAAACTCCGGACGAAACGAGGCAAAGAGAAGACAAGGTGGGCCTATGACGCCCTTTGTCGACGGCCTGTCAGAGGAAGACGCGTGTGTGTGTGTGTGTGTGTGTGTGTGTGTGTGTGTGTGTGTGTGTGTGTGTGTGTGTAAATTTATCCACGGTCCCTGTATGTACATCAACGCCGCCTCTTCCGTCATCCTCCATCCCCGTCCATTGCTTACTTCCCTCTGGGCCTCCCTCATTTTCTGTTTTCCGGTCTTTTCCTTGAGCCGCGTCCTCATTCCTTCCTCACCAGCCTTCCCTCCCTCTCTTAGCACGCCCTTCAAAAGGCCTCCACAGCCCCTCGACGCGGCGGACAAAGGACGCACCTTCCGCCCTTACACCCGCTCACACAGAGACGGTCATCTGCTCCTGCCGGCGGCGAGGCGGCGGACACCAGCAGCCTCTGGGCCTACGGCGGGAAAATGAGGCAAAGATGTTCTCGTGGGGCACACAAAAGGGTTTCCTCATTACTTGTTCCTTTGGGGGGCGTGTCGCTGCC
>JAPQNM010000048.1:14644480-14646980 GCA_029783475.1 Metacarcinus magister
CGTAATTCCTTCCCTCCATAGGCCTAATTCCCCATCAGGTAATGCCAGGCTTAAAACGAGGTGACAGGAGACGAAGATTTGATGTGTGTACGAGAGAATCCTTTCTAACAGAAATTTTAGGATAAACTTAGTTATTAATATTTTGTGGACAAATTTTTTATATTTTGATGGAAAGTGGAGGTGACTTGAAGGATAAGACTATTCATCCATCCATCCTTACCTACTTTCTTTCTTCCTTTTATTCCTTCCTTCCTTCCTTCCATCCATCCATACATACATCCATCCATCCATACATCCATACATACACATACATGCGCGTTAATAATAATAATAGAGAGAGAGAGAGAGAGAGAGAGAGAGAGAGAGAGAGAGAGAGAGAGAGGTAATAGTAGTAGAAGTAGTAGTAGTAGTAGTAGTAGTAGTAGTAGTAGTAGTAGTAGTAGTAGTAGTAGTAGTAGTAGTAGTAATAGCTGTTATCGCTGTCGTTGTTATTGTTGTCATTATCGTCGTGTTATGATGGAGTTTTTTAACCTCTTAAGAAAAAAAACCCGATAAGGTCTCTTAAATTATTTGTAGCGTCTAGTGTAGGGGAGCGGCGATTACCTGCGTTAGAGTAATTAGCCGGCCACGCGCCTCCCCCCCTTACCTGGCTTTTAATTGCTGTGTTTGAGTCACCTGGGGAGAGAGGCAGCCAGGTGCGTACTACACTTCTTTTTTGCTGGTGGCAGGTGTGTGTGTGTGTGTGTGTGTGTGTGTGTGTGTGTGTGTGTGTGTGTGTGTGTGTGTGTGTGTGTGTGTGTGTGTGTCTCAGTTATTTTTTTTATATCATGATTAATATCTGAGACGTTAAAATTATTTCATGTAATTGCAAACACACACACACACACACACACACACACACACACACACACACACACACACACACACACACACACACACACACACCAACAGCCATATCAGGAACAAGCGTCCCCTAAAATAAAAAGTAGAAAAAAAAACTTTCCCCTCGATATATATTTGTGTAAATCGCCATCTCCTTCAAGATAATGATGGTAACTCCCCTTGGGAAGGACCCGCTGCCCTCCGCCGCTAAATGACGCGAGCTAAACTGATAAATGTCCGTCGAGGGGCTGCGTGGGCTCGAATCCTGGGCAAGGCAGTTGTATTTTTTTCCCTTTCTCTTGACTCCATCCCTGTCCTCCCTTCGGTCGTCAGTCTTTTGTTTTCCCTACGGTGCCTTTGACGGGATGGTGACGCGCGTGTGTGTGCGTGTACCTCGATCTATTGCAAGCGTTGAGCGTGAGAAAGTCAAGTTGATGGGTGTTTACGAATCATTTTCTCCCGAGCTGAGTAATGTCTTGTGAAATGTGCTTTGTGCCATTGCAATACCCGGCTTGTTGCACACCCTGCCTGCCACCGGGTTAATTGCGCAGAGTGATGGCCGCATAATGGAAGCTTTATCCTCCCCCCTCGTCTCCTCCCGACGACTATCACGGTGCTATTTTTCAAAGTAATCGTGTTTCTTGCTTTGCCTTCGAGTGGCTCCTGCAAGCTGTCGATGGGATGGGATGGGACGTGTGTGTGTGTGTGTGTGCGTGTTTGAGTGCGTGTTTGTGTGTGTGTGTGCGTGAAAGAGAGAGAGAGAGAGAGAGAGAGAGAGAGAGAGAGAGAGAGAGAGAGAGAGAAAGAGAGAGAGAGAGAGAGAGAGATAGAAGCGTTTTCCTACATTCTATAATTTCTCGTACTCAAAATCCTATCAGTTTCTGCTTCATATTCCACTTCCTTTCCTTGCTTTGCTTTAGCTGGCTAATGACCTTTCACTTCACTTCTTGCAACATTTATTCATCCCAACATAGTATCTACCTCTCTCCGTATCACCGAGGAGGAAAACTATTAAAAATATATAAATAAGCTAGACCCATCACCAAACCCTATAATTTCTCTTTTTCAGAATATTATCCATCCATCGTTAATCATCCCTGAGGTGACGTATCGCTGCTTTCTCGGAACGGGGTAAGTACACGTAGGAGAGAAAAAAAATATGATTAGATTTTTCAGTGACTTACAACCTGAACATGTGTGACGCCCGCCAGGTGGATTAGAATTAAAACCAAGAACACCTGAGATTATCCACCCAACTCCCTCCTCCTCCTCCTCCTCCTCCTCCTCCTCCTTCTTCATCATAGCCATTTATTCGCCTCCCGCCTGATCGCTGCAATTAATGGTGCCTCTGGTGGTAATTATAGTGTTTTAGATGACTACGGGCGTTGCAGGCGATGTTATAGAGGGAGAGAGAGGCAAGGTGGAGGGTTGGGGGGTGGTGGGGGGGCAGAGGCTTTTACGTTTCTCGATACCCCTACCTCACCCCCTTCTCTCCCCTCACCCCAGCCTCACCACCCCCACACACGAAGCCTTGAAAGAAGAATGATGGAGGACGAGGAGGACATGTCTACCTTACCTTCCTTCCCATTTGTGTTCTCGTGTGGCTAATGGAGGAAAG
>JAPQNM010000048.1:14649480-14651980 GCA_029783475.1 Metacarcinus magister
GTCCGTCCCTCCCTCCGCCTTGGTCTGTGTTTTCTCTGTGTGTGTCTCCAGTACCACCTCTCCCTCCCCTCCCTCCTCCCTGTACGCCTCTCAGGGTGGGTGAGTCAGGCCGATGCTGCTTCTGCTATTACTGTATATTTATTTATCTCTCATGACGTCCGGCAGCATCGATCACAATTATTCTGGACTAAGTGAGTCTTGTTCCGCGACCGAGTATGGTTGTGGGTGATTGTTTGGGCGGAGAGAGAGAGAGAGAGAGAGAGAGAGAGAGAGAGAGAGAGAGAGAGAGAGAGAGAGAGAGAGAGAGAGAGAGAGAGAGAGAGAGAGATATGGTCCCAGAAGCGATCATATTTCACCCTAAAGTAATAATGTTGTGCTACCGAACCAAACCTAAAACCACTGTGGTATTAATGTTTTCTTGATCTTGTTTATTCAGAGGGGGAAGAAAAATGGACTTCACAGAATGGACTTGTTTTTTTTTTGTTGTTTTTTTTTTTAACCTTTATTTTCACTTGTTTTAGAGGACACTGGAAAAGAAAGAGAAAAAGTATAGGAAATCTTCATGTTTGTTTGATTGTGATGTTAATTAATTTTTTTTATGAATCACTTTATACTTTTGCTTTCTGTTTATATATTTTATATTCATTTCCTCCCCAATCCTTCTATCCATATCATTCTCTTATTCTGTTCTTTCCTGTCTCTTCCTTTTCCCCGTTCCATTCCATTGTCACTTTCCCTCTAATGCACTAGTCCTACCCGCTGCATTCTATTCTATCCCACGTTCTCATCCCTATCCCATTCTACATACATCTATCCCTTCATTTCTCACATCATCTTTATCATATTTCATCTATCTCCATCCCTTCTCCATCTTTCCCATTCCGTCTCCGTCAACAAATCCATCAGACCCTCGATACACAAATAGTTTTTTTTCCCCCCTTTATAAAACTAATACGCGATGAAGCCTCGACTTAATTCCAGCCATCAGAGGAATCACAATCTACCTGAACCTTACGGACTCACAAATTGTGTTACCAGACGCGGACAGCGAGGGTCAGCGGCTGATTGTGTCCGATCATGTTACTCGGCTGAGGGGACTACAGGCGATGGGAGAGTGGGAGGGGAGGGGGGAAAGGAGACTAAAGGAGGGTATGGATCAGAGGGGAGGGGGGGAAGAGGGCTGAGAGAGGGGACTAAGGGAAGGGGGCTAAAGGAGGGGACAAAGAAGGGGACTAAAGAACTAAGGGAAGGGACTAAGGGGAGGGACTCAAGGAGGGGAAGAGACTAAGGGAAGGGGACTAAGGGAGAGACTAAGGGAGGACTAAGGGAAGGGGGACTAAGGGAAGGGGACTAAGGGAGAGGACTAAAGGGAGGGGACTACAGACAGGGAGGTGAGGGTAGAATTTCATGTCTCATTAAGCATGTCATTGTTGAAGTCAGAGCAGATTGTGAATAATGATAATAATAATAATGATGATAATAATAAGAGAGAAAGAGAGAGAGAGAGAAAGAAAGAAAGAAAGAGAAAAAGAGAGAGATTGAGAAAGAAAAAAAGAGAGAAAAAAAAGAAAGAGAGATGTGCCCTTCTAGGTCGCCGTTCAGCTAGTCTTGGGCAGCGGTCAGTTTGCATCTGACGTTTTATTGTCGGAAATTGGTTTATTTTGAGGATTATCATGCTATTAGTCGGCTCGCTGCGTTGTAAATTGGATCAAGAAGACGAGGCAGGTTCCTGTGATATCGTTTATTGTATTACCAGAGACTTAGCGGCCCAGAGAAGAGGAGGAGGAGGAGGAGGAGGAGGAGGAGGAGGAGGAGGAGGAGGAGGAGGAGGAAGAGGAGGAGGAGGAGGAGGAGGGGAAGACAGATTCAGAAATTCTAGTTTATCATCCTCTTAGTTTTTTGGGTGAGTGTTTTTCCCTCATTTTTCCTTTCCACTGAGGAAGAAAATATGTTGTCCAGCCGTCCTTTGGGAAGATCAAATATGCGTCCCTGTCACCAAGCAATTATCCCGCGTCGCTCCGCCCGGGAATGTATCAAGAAAGAACGACACGAGTGACTGTGTTGTGTTGGCGATTATTTTGTGTTATTCATTAATGTGTATCGCGCGTGTGTGTGTGTGTGTGGTGGGGGGGTGTCAGAAGCAATTAGTTTTGTCTTTGTTTGTTTTTTCTTTTAATACAGAAATTATTATATTACATTCCGTGTAGAATAGATTATTAAGAAAGGTAAATCAGCTTATTCACTCTCTAAGAAAATTACAAAAGATTACCTGCATCTTATACTTCTTTTTTTTGAGAAACAAGTACAAGTAAATCTATATATGTTGAAAGATGAATATTTGGATGTAAATCAAATTAGTGTTTTTATGAAGAAAATGAGAACAAGAAAAATTTACCAAACTTAAGAAATGTAGATTTAATTATTTTATTTTTTTTCCAAGGTGAATCTGTATTTGCAATTAGTCATAAATAAAGGTAAATTTAAACTCACACACACACAC
>JAPQNM010000048.1:14656980-14674480 GCA_029783475.1 Metacarcinus magister
AAAAAAAAACTTGAGCAGCCGATCATGATGTCAGGAAACTATGACACCCGTGAGGTTAATGACAAGAGTTCAGGGCAACGAGGCCTACTTAACATCCTGTTTCTGGGTTAGTCATCATGGGGGTGCCTCAGCAGTGTGTTGTGGCACCCGAGACACAAGTGTGAGTGCGTGTTGCAGGCCTGGCACTCCACGGGCACACAAGTCACAGCGCCTCCCATCTCCCCTATGCCCCTCGGGGCCCCCCCCCACCCTCCCTCATCCTGCAGCGACGCTTCAAGACAGGTTCGTGTTCTCCCCGGAAAGCGCCTCTGAGGAAACCTCTTGTGTGGACACACTCCAACAGGTGGCGTGCAACACCTAAACGAACGCGACGCACCACGGTTTGCCGCGGAAACAACTGACCCAACGTGTTCAGTGGTTTCAAAAAATAAGCTACGTGGCTGTATTATGTAATACACCTCTCTGATAATTGGAGAAAATGTGTTTCAGCTTTGTACTCCAGAGCAGGTTGTGTGTGTGTATATGTGTGTGTGTGTGTGTGTGTGTGTGTGTGTGTGTGTGTGTGTGTGTATGTGTGGGTGTGTGTGTGTGTGTGTGTGTATCTCTGTGTGTATGTTGGGATTCGTCATCTAATAATATTTTTTTATTCAGTTCTCAGCATTACACTCACCATCCTAACACCAAGCTGGATAAAAAGAAATAAAAGACAAACAAAATCCCGGAGCGATCTTTCCCTTCCCTCCTCACCTTTAACTCCGCCCCGCCCCGTCCCGCCCCGCCCCGACTCAACCCGCTCCGACCCTCCCCCCCACCGCACCATCCCCCCTCCTCAGCCCTCCAGCACGGCCGCGGGCAAGGCGTGTGTCTTGTCTGTCCGTCGACCACGCAGGAGCAACACTGTTCAAGGTCAAAAAGGTTACGAGCGAAGAAAAACGAGGGTGTGAAAAACTCTGCGTAACCTTCCCGCCGTGTTTCAATCAGTCAATCCACCTGTCATTGCATGATGCTGCTGTGCTTTGACCTCTTAAAAAAAAAACACACAAAAAACACGGGACATCACGCAAGACAAACCCGACAGGTGAACCCTTTATGCGTTCAACTTACCTGACGAAGCAGTGATCACTAGGCAACTGCAGTAACGGCCTCACACAAGTATACCTGTGAAGAGACGGACAGGTAACGAAACAGGTGACCGCCAACTTACCTCTGGGCAGGTGTCTCCATCCTTCCTCCTCGTCCGCGGCTCTGAGGTACTCGTCGCCGCTGAGCCCTGCGTCGTCGTCATCCATTGGGTCAGTGTAGCCAAAGGGCACCGCACCGTGGAGGAACAACTTCAACATGATACAGGAACAGACAGCACTGACCTCTCCTCGAGCGCGCGTACTGTAACCTTCTGCTGCAACATCACCGTGGATACTGAGAGGCTGCGAGTGTAACAGGTGACGGAGGCGAACGCACGTCCCACTAGCCTATCACAAAACTCGCGCCCCGACAACTGTAATATTTCCCGTCACGTCACCAGAACAACGGAACAGTTACGTGTCACCTTAATCCAGCGTGACCCAGGCATGCTCGGTACTGTTTCCTTCATGTGGTAAGGTTTAAACAGGGGAAGGCGGTGAGTCCCAGAAGGAAACTCGCGAAATTTGGGAAACCCTGATGTGGCAAGCGGGAGAGGTAGGCGTGGCTTAGCGAAGAACAGCAGAGGGAGCCAATGAGGAGCGGGCGGTGCACGTGTGAAGGCTGTGGTGATAAACAAACCCACGTGGAAGTGTGACACGGTTATGGAGTCTCCTTTATTATTTGCTTCCGTACCTCTTCCGTACTTCTACCCCTCCCACCCATCCCTTCTGTCCTGAACACTTCTATTAATCTCTCTCTCTCTCTCTCTCTCTCTCTCTCTCTCTCTCTCTCTCTCTCTCTCTCTCTCTCTCTCTCTCTCTCTCTCTCTCTCTCTCTCTCTCTCTCGGCCACAAGCAAGCCAGGAGAAAAAAGGAAGGAAGGAAGGAAGGAGTGAAGGAAAAAATCATTTGTGGTCTAACGTGTATGACTCATTCCTGGTTCCGTCCACAGTGAGTGAGGACCAGTGTGAATGTTCTTGAGGTCATTGTGTGTGTGTGTGTGTGTGTGTGTGTGTGTGTGTGTGTGGGTGTGTGTGTGTGTGTGTGTGTGTGTGTGTGTGTGTGTGTGTGTGTGTGTGTGTGTGTGTGTGTGTGTGTGTGTGTGTGTGTGTTTACCTATTCACCCACCCACATAAACACCAGTATCAGTGTTGAGGAGGAAATGGTAACGTGTGATGCCTACTGTTACCTTGCTGGACATGACGCAGCGGAACTCACTCAGTGCTGGGCCTTGTATGAACCTGTGGGATGGGTGGTGGGTGGTGGTGGTGGTTGAGGCAGGTGGTGGTGGTGGTGGTGGCGGCGGCGCGTGACTCATGGGTCAATGATCACGCCGCCGCGCTGAGGAAGATTTACGATGTGGGATGAACTGAGTTACGGATGAGTGAGTGGATGATGCAATGGAGGGCCGCTAGTGAGCCAGAACATTCAATAAATAAACGAACGATTTTTCTTTCATAGAACTACATTACACTTTCCCTGCGGTTGTATGTACTGTATGTATGTGTGTGTGTGTGTGTGTGTGTGTGTATGTATGTATGTATGTTTCTGTGTGTGTATGTTTATATATGTGTGTGTGGATGTGCGAGAGGATATCAAAGGAAGAAAGGGAAAGAAAGAAAATCCATGAGTAAATAGTCAAAATAAAAGTATGAAAAACACCCACATTTTTTTCCTCTCGTGACGTGAGAAATATATAAAAAAAAAATAGCATTAAAAAAAACAGAAGAGGAGTTCCCAGTCATCTTGTACATCCGAAATTTTATACCTTAAAGGATAACACGTAGAAGTAAAAACAATAATGAAAAGAACTAAGGAATTGACAACTATAGACGAGAGAGTAAAGAGAGGTATAGATACAGTGAATAAAAACGATACCTTATGAAACACGACTCAATTCTAAATGCGATTCTAACAACCTAGTGATCCTCTTCTGTCTCCACTTACCTTGATGTTATGAGAAGTGGATGGGAAGGGAAGAGGGGAGGCGATGCAAGAGTCTGTGCGTATGAGACCTAAAATTAGACCACACAGCCACACATGTTCACGTCTTTGTTACGCTACTAGGACGCTACAAAGAGACCCTCCCGCTATCCTACAGTCATTTATAACCCAGCCAGGACCTCATGTCATCTCTACAGCCTACATACCCATCACTCCTATACTACAGCCTCCTTAAACATACTCTCTCTCTCTCTCTCTCTCTCTCTCTCTCTCTCTCTCTCTCTCTCTCTCTCTCTCTCTCTCTCTCTCTCTCTCTCTCTCTCTCTCTCTCTCTCTCTCTCTCTCTCTCTCTCTCTCTCTTTCTCTCTCTCTCTCTCGTAAATTAAACACTCTCCTCGCCTCTCCATTGCCACTTTTCCTCCTTCCTCCTCCGCCACGCCCTCTCCTCCCCTATCTGGAGGGACGGAGGAAAGGGTGTGAATCCTTCCCTCCTTTGTCCCTCTACCCAGGCCAGCCCTCTTCTCTTTCCTCCGTATCTTTATTTGTTTATGTTAAGAGAGAGAGAGAGAGAGAGAGAGAGAGAGAGAGAGAGAGAGAGAGAGAGAGAGAGAGAGAGAGAGAGAGAGAGAGAGAGAGCAGAGAGAGAGAGAGAGAGAGAGAGAGAGAGAGAGAGAGAGAGAGAGAGAGAGAGAGAGAGAGAGAGAGAGAGAGAGAAAACAAAAGAATTAATAGGAAACTACTTACGGAAAGTATGAGGTTTTTTCCCCATTTCAGTCATTCTGAGTCATAAAGCACAATACAATACACTTAATTATAATGCAGTTATTTTTCTTCTTGATTATATTAACTGATAGACGATGTGCGGCATAGGAAGTTTTGCTGAGGTGGCTTGGAATAGACGGGCAGCAGATTGAAATAAGTGGAGCAGGTTGGGAGAGGAGGCTTTTATCATGCAGTGGAAATCATAAATGATGCTGCTGCTGCTGCTGCTGCTACTACTACTGAAGATGATTAGTTGTCTTATAAAGGGCTTATAAGGACTTATTTATAAAGGGCTATTTGTTTTATCCCATTTATATAACAAACTGTATTTATTGACAAACCTAATTAAACTCATAAGTGTAAGGGGAAAAAAATAATACTCTTACTTCTCACGTCAAACATTAGCCAAACAAGTACATATGTTAACTACTGGAACAACATAATGACCATATTGCTCATTATATCTTTAACAACTGTCAGGTATTGCAGTAATTACACCGGCGGCAACGCATGCGCAGTGTTTGATTGGTGGAGGCGGGGCGGGCAGCGAGGGTGAGCCTGGACGGGGCGGGCTGAGGAGGAGGCGGAGGAAGAGGATTACACCATGCTGGCAGCTCTCGACGTGGTGCTGACGGCAGTGCTTGGGACGTGGGCAGCACCCTGATTGTGGAAGGTAAATGTGTTGTGTATTGTAGTGTTCGTTGGTATTCAGTGTTACAAGGAGGAGGAGGAGGAGGAGGAGGAGGAGGAGAGTATTGCATTAGTGTCCTTGATAAGTTTTGCAGTTCCTTCCACTAGTAAGAGTTGCCTCCTTTATTGCCTATCCCATGCCTCCTCCCCTCCCCTTCCCTTCCCTTCCCTTCCCTTCCCTTCCCTTCCCTTCCCTTCCCTTCCCCACCCCACCCCACCCCTCCCTTCCCTTCCCTTCCCCTTCCCGTCCTATGTTTCACCATCTCTTTTCATCTATAGTCTTGCGAGGTCATTAGTTTATACTCTGCCACGTCTCCTCTGAACTATTACGCTGTGTTATAACAACCCCCCTGCACCTGCAATGTGTTATAACTACCCCCCCTGCCACAGCCCCTGCCCCTGCCCCTGCCCTCGTCTACATTTAACCTTGCCAATTCTCTCTTCCCTGCTCCTCACTCACCCTTCCTTAATACCATACTTGAATAGAGTCTGGGGCACCATTAGTTACCTGTAGTTCGTGCCTTCATTAGTTACCTGTAGTTCGTGCCTTCATTAGTTACCTGTATTTCGTGCTTTCGTTAGTTACCTGTATTTCGTGCCTTCATTAGTTACCTGTAGTTCGTGCCTTCATTAGTTACCTGTAGTTCGTGCCTTCATTAGTTACCTGTATTTCGTGCTTTCATTAGTTACCTGTAGTTCGTGCCTTCATTAGTTACCTGTATTTCGTGCTTTCATTAGTTACCTGTATTTCGTGCCTTCATTAGTTACCTGTATTTCGTGCTTTCATTAGTTACCTGTAGTTCGTGCACGTCACACAGTCTTCACCTCTTTGCATCACATTGACTATTAGTAATGTGAGGTTGGGGTAACAACCTTTAGGAGGGTCTGAGGGCGTCATCTTCCCCTCCCCCCCCCACAAACTAGCCAAGAGGATTCCCGCTAGTTTTGTAATCTTGAAAGGGGAGAGGGGAAGGTGATGAGACGCAGACGTAAGAGAAATTTCTATACCTTTTACTGTATGAGGTTTTTATGTGAAGTTGCTGTACTTACGATATGTGGTGGCGATACCTAAACTTACCACACGTACTAGATAACTGTGTGTGTGTGTGTGTGTGTGTGTGTGTGTGTGTGGAGGGAGGGAGGGGGGATGTTGGAGGCGCACCGTCTGGCAGCACCATCGCCTTAGTGGTTAAGCATTTACTGGGATGGACAGATGTGGTGTAATTTCCTTTTTCCTTTGAATGTCTACAACCAGGTGTCACTAAACGTTTCGTGCCTTCCTTATTTAATGGTTTGTTTCACCGTATTCTTGGTTCTTTATACTTGACTCTATCTTTTATTGAGCTTGTTTAGTATTGCTCTTTTGTTCTAACTTACATATTCTTTCTCACCGTAAGATTTGGTGTTTATGATTTTTTATGTTTTTCTTTCTTTCTTTCTTTCTTTCTTTCTTTCTTTCTTTCTTTCTTTCTATCTTTCTCAAGGTCAGGTGCTTCACTTCATACCCCCAGTTTATACGTTTCTCTTTCTTTCCCATCAAAATGACACTTTGCATTCCCACAAGGCTCTCTTTCCTTTCAAAGAATTCAAGCAAGACGAGAAATGTTGGATTCTTCACCCTAATTTTTATTTTAACTACTAGCAGAGTCAGAGCATTTTCCCATTGTTCATGTTTTGATTGGTATGATTCCTTGGCTGAAAAATGTCTTCAATGGTACAACATGTTACTCTTAATAGAATTCCCCTCCTCTGTTTAACCATTATTTTGTCCTCGAATAAAACCTCTTAACTTTAGGTAAAAGGTATGCTGAAAATATCGTTTTTAAGAGGTTTTGCTATATTCCTGCATGAGTTAAGTAAATGCATGTGCCCCTTCCTCATGATTAGCAAGTGTGGGTGGAGAGCGGGTATAGGATTACCACCCTTAACACATTTCTCCTGCGCGAGTGAGTTTGTTGACACTTTCTCCCACACGCTACACTAAGTTAAGATTGCGCGTGGATATCAGAGACAAAAGACATCCGTTATGACAAAAGTGGAGAGCCTGTTCGGAAATGAGCCGCGGAGCTCATTGTGTTGCATCATGTAGTGCATTAAAGAAGCTACGCAATTGTGGGCCGCCGAGCGATGATTGGGGATAGGTTTTGGGGCTTAAATCCTTGCGTCAGTCAAACATTACACGGCGGGCCAGTGAGGGTTGCGTACGTGTCTATTAATAACGTACACGCACGCACACAGACACGCACACACACATGCACGGAGAGAGAGAGAGAGAGAGGGAGAGAGGGAGAGAGGGAGAGAGGAGAGAGGAGAGAGAGGAGAGAGAGGAGAGAGGGAGAGAGGGAGAGAGGGAGAGAGGGAGAGAGGGAGAGAGTGAGAGAGAGGAGGAGGAGGAGGAGGAGGAGGGAGGAGCATGACATCCTCCGCTCCCATAGGCTACTTATCAGGGCTGTTGTGTAGCACTGACCAATCACGGGGAAGGCAACCAAAGATTTCACACATGCCACTTAGATCGTATTTACTGTGACCTTTCGTGGTGTTATTTTCTTGATCTTGTGTTGTTAGTTACGTGTCACATAATCTGGGTTCAATGAGGTTCAGGCCAGGAGACGAGACACGGCTCATCCAGCACCTGTTTGTTCCGCCTCATTGTGTGTTTGGTGTTTGATTACTGCGGAAGCTAATTATGGTCGTGCAGGTGTGACAGTTACCTTTGTGTTCCGGTGTGAGAGTCGTTAGCCCCTCCACCGCCTCCCCTCTCCCCCGTACCCCCCACACCACAAGCACCAGGGAAGGGAAGGCGGAACTAAACATCAAGACAAAGACTCCTAACGCATTTTAACCTTTCCGTTGTTGGTTTTGTCGTCATGTCAGATTCACGATGATTTGTTGCTTGTAAAACTGTCTCGCGCGGAAACAAGCGACGATCAGCAGATTTCAAAGTATTCTGAAGGATAGACTGAGAGACATTGATATCCATAAAGAATGATCTCTTTTAGTATAATTAACGACTTTAATGCGAGATAATTGATGAGCTGCCTCAGTAATATTTAAAAAGAAGTATGGATAAAAAAAACGGGTAGAATATAGCCACTAATTTGGTTTTATAATTTCACATATATCAACATTAATAAGTTGTTAATAGAATGTAACACACACTACAAGAAGTACTGCATGGCTGGCTTATGGTTTGTGGCGAATCATGGTGTTTTTGTGGTATAATAAATGGTATAATGATAGAATGTGGTATGATGAATAGTGAAAGGGATAATAATAACAATTTATATAACAAAAAGTAAGTGTTTGAACATACATAGTTTAGAGAGTGCACACACACACACACACACACACACACACACACACACACACACACACACACACACACGCACACGTACACGTACACGTACACGTACACAAAAATATATAATTAGGAATCACATGACCATAGGTTGTCGAAGGATATCCGCGTCCTAGTGGAATGTGCGGCGATGATCTAATAAAGGAGAGGATTAGAAGGGTGTTGTAGGACACACACGGGGACGGTTCACGGTAATTCTGGGGATCATGACGATGAGTGTTTTGGGGGTGAGTGTTTTGGGGGTGAGTGTTTGTAAGTATTTCAAGATGAAGAGTGTCCTGTTGTTTACACGAAAGCACAAGAATAATATCTATTGACAACACAATTCTTGATAGACTTCTGCTTGATTTTTCATTCAGATTAGTATTATTTTTTGCTATTTAATTTCGCCTTTGGTTAAGGAATAAATGTTCATTATGATATACGTAGCAAACCAGAATATAATTTTATCGTCAATAACAATGTCAATATATCATAATTCCATATTTATTTGATTACGTAAATGTTTTTCTTAGGTGTAAGAAGGAAAGAACAATATGCTGGAAATATGCTTGGAAATAGTTTTGCTAATCTAATATAATTTCCGTAGACTAGGAGAGGTTAGCAAGTATTGTTTTGGTGGCTGTTCATTTTCCTGGAAGCATCACTCGTGAGTTCTGAACGTACGTGTCTAGCGAAGGTGTAATAAAGGTGAACAAAGGAGTGACCGACATACGATGATGACACGTAGGATGAATGGTAAACACACACGCATACACACACACACACACACACTCAGTGGTAACGTTACCTCCTGTCACTCGGCAGGCTTGAGTTCGCGCCTCGCTCAAGGTGCAAAGTTTCAATGATGACCAAGCCGTTACTGTCCTCCGTGAGCAAGGTGTGTGAAAGGTCACAGTCTTACCCATAGTTAGGGCTATAATGAGCTGCAAGCTCTCTCCGAGTAGGTAATGGCTGGCGATCACGAGTCCAGCGCGTGATCTGTAAGACCATGGTGAATTTCACACACACTCTCTCAAAAGCCTTAAGGGAAATGCCAGACAAGGATGCGCTTCCCTCACGTCCGCTGTTTTAGTTTTCCCAGAATCCAATGTTTCCCACACTCCCTTACTGCCTTACGTCCTGGCTTACTTCCTTTACGTGTGTAAATCCCGTTTGAGTTTCCTGTTTCTTGAGTTGAAAGTGTGTAAGCGTGTCGATGTGAGGGTGTGCGTGGTGGTCGTGTTTGCAAGTTTTAATATTCACGCCGTTTTTTTTTTTTTCCAGGAAGTGATAAGTGGTGGTGGTGGTGAAAGTTGTCCTCACTGTGTGTCGGGAGGACGAGTCTGCTGGTGACTAGGACAAGATATCTACACAAGAGAATTGGTTTACGAAATATCATCTAGTGTCATTTATTTATTCGTATCGACTTTTACTTACCATTTCCACTGCACCTCGAACGTTTTTTTTCTATTCAATATACTGACATTGCAGTAGTAGTAAGCTTGATAGATCGTACGTCAGATCGTTTACTGCCATTGTTAATTTAATCTATTTTGCAGATTGGAGGAGTCGATCACAACACACGAGGCCACACACCACGACTCAGCATGGAGGCAAGAGGAAGGCAGGCACTCAATGTAGACCCCGGCACCATGTTTAGAGGGTGTAAGGTTTCGTCGGCGGACGAAATTAGAGCCAATCATAGAGCCGTTGTTACCAGATTTCCGCACCAGTCACCACAACCTTGACACTGTATTAACGTTATTATATGCATGTTAAAATGTCTGTTTCTTTGATCAAGTTAGTTCAGAATGATACAAATAACGTTGACAGCTTTTGTAGTGTAGCACAGCACTGCAATACAGTGTAAAGGCTGTGGTGGACTGGTGCGGAAATCTGGTAACAACGGCTCTAATTTCGTCCGTCGACGAAACCTTCCAGACTGTGAATATGGTGCCGGGCAGTGTCAGTTGAAAGTGGACATGCCTTTAACGTACCTTCTTTACTGTTTAATTAAGTCTACACCATGATCTGCTAACTTTAGATATATATACTCAGGATCAATGAAGTGAAAACAGCGAGGAAGTGAGAAATAATTATAATTCTTTATTTTCTGGTCTACAATTTTCAGTATCAAGGGTGACTGCTTCCTCTGCCAGCAGACAGAACGGAGCATGCTCGCTCCGCATCCGTAGGACTGGATGTGTCCATCTGAAATTCAGACTTGAAGAAGAGAGTTGGTGGAGGCAGTTACTCGCAGTGGCCTCAGCAGGCGGCTCATTCGACTCCAGCTTCCTTCATCGATGTTGTAGTCCGTGCCCGACTTCATCTCCCTTCTGCTGTGCCTGTGAGGATGCAGCTGCTGCACGCTACGTAACATCCACCCCAAGTCAGTTTACGAACAACGAATTCTTTAGCGACGTCGTGTCGCCTTCCGTTACACGAGTTGAGCTGTTGATCTCAGGCAGTCAGCTGGCTCATACAGCTGGCCTCCATCATATAAAAGTTCTTACTTTTGCCGAGACAAATCAAGTTATTCATGTAAGGACAGATTAGCTCTTTTTTAATTCAATTTTATTAAGTGTTAGCAAAATGAATAACTATTTGATTTTGAAAAAAGTAAGAACTTTTATATGATGGGGGCCTGTATGAGCCAGCTGACTGCCTGAAATCAACAGCTCAACTCGTGTGGACACGACGTTGCTAAAGAATTCGTTGTTCGTAACTGCCTTGTGGTGGGTGTTACGTAGTGCAGCTGCATCCTCACAG
This sequence comes from Metacarcinus magister, assembly GCA_029783475.1. Lineage (NCBI taxonomy): Eukaryota > Metazoa > Arthropoda > Malacostraca > Decapoda > Cancridae > Metacarcinus > Metacarcinus magister. The sequence continues at coordinate 14,667,607 of JAPQNM010000048.1, forward strand.
GTTCAACTGGCACCACCGGCGTCGCCCCGACCACAACATGACTGGAAGATGATTAGTTATTATTGTAAGATGTATGTTCTTTAGGGAATAAAACCTACACTATTAATTTTGTCATTTTTAACGGACCTTATCACCACCACCTGTTTATATGAATCAAACTGATGAAATATTCACCTGGATGATCAACTGGCAGCAGTATTGTGTGTATTCATTTAATTACATATACATCACACCAAATTACTTATTGCTTCTGCAGTGTTACTTATCAAACAACAATAATAATACAACAGTCTACTGCGCACTCAACTACTCATCGTTAAACAAGTGCAAGTGTAGACAGGATGGGGAGGGAGGGATCGAGGTGAGTGCATTGATGAAGGACCGAGATGCGACAACGAGAGTGAGGGTGGGAGGCGAGGGTGGGAGGGAGGGAAATCATTTTAGAAGGGGAGAGAAAAAGAGAGAGGAGGATGAGGAGAGGGTGATAAGGGCGGGGGTGGAGGGGAAGGGAGACCGCCGTGAAGAGGGAAGGAAGGAGGGTGCTCAGAGGGGAGGTGAGGGGTGAAGGGGGTAACAGATGGTGGCTGTGTGGTAAAAAGAAACAATTTATACACCGCACAACAATGGCGACGAAGGGGACGACGCACAAACAAAGACCAAACAAAGGGCAAAGCAGAAAGCAAGACCAGACGACGCGAAGGCAGACTGTCATACATACATACATATACATACATACATACGGCCATACAGTGTGTTTGTTTCTTGTTATCCTACCCCCAAAAAAATGTGTGTGTGTGGAGGAAGCTAAGGTTGAGTATGACGTTAATATGGTTGATAACAGTGGTAATAATGTATGGTAGTGGAGGTGTGAGGGTGGAATAGTGAGGTAAGTGTGGAGGTGGAATGAACTATTTTTTGTGGTGATATACAAGTAACAACAGTAATATGTGATGTGATAAAGCATATAGGAATAACTTACTCTAATCACAGTGTAAGTGGCGGTGGGGGAGGGAGGGAGGTGAGGGTGGAGGTGAAACATTTAAGTAATAACAATTTCTTAACCAGCGGAACGGATAATGTGAACAATCCTGCTGTAGTGTAACCTGAGAACACCCAATCAACCCGCAAAGTACTACCTACCGCCCGGCGTGGATGGAACACTTGTCTCTCGCGCATCAAGATTCACTCACACACACACACACACACTTCCAACCAACTAACCAACTCTTTGTCCTCGAATCGAATGCAGCAAAATAATAAAAAAAAATATCCGTATGAATTAAGGAAAAGAAAAATATATCTTTCACTTACATGCCTCGTGTCTTCATCACTAAACTTATTTTTCAAAATCGTCATTCAGCTCACGTAATATGTAATTATAAAACCCGTCGAGAGAGAGAGAGAGAGAGAGAGAGAGAGAGAGAGAGAGAGAGAGAGAGAGGAGAAAATAGAACAAAGGGGAAACAAAATGAAGAAATAAGGGTGAGGAAACGGGGACGAGACAACATACAGGGGGGAGGGGGGGGAGAGAGAGAGAGAGAAGAGGGGGAGAGGGGAAATTTAAGGAGAAAAGGGAAGGTGAAATCCACTGAGGGGACTGAGATTAATACTGCTTAAAGGGATGGAACTGGAATGAAGGGAAAGGTTGTAGTGTGTCCGAGAGAGAGAGAGGAGAGAGAGAGAGAGAGAGAGAGAGAGAGAGAGAGAGAGAGAGAGAGAGAGAGGAGAGAGGAGAGAGGAGAGAGGAGAGAGGAGAGAGGAGAGAGAGAGAGAGAGAAGAGAGAGAGAGAGAGAGAGAGAGAGAGCATTGTCGTTCAAGGTCACTGTGCGCATTTTTTGGTCCATTAATTCCACTTTAAAGGTTGATAACTCGCCGTCCCGTGACCCTCGCCCTCACCCACCTGCCGGGGAAAACGCGGAAACTACGTGCTGCAACGCGAGCCAAAAGGAAAACAAAAGAAGTGCGATCCATGAGAAACTAAACCATGAAATACAAAAAATAATGAAATAAAATAACTTTGCTGTACTAGAAGATAGATTAGAAATGTGATAAAAGAAAACCAGACAAATGAAAAATAAAACGAAAGTAATAATAAAGGAAACTGAAAAATATGAGAAACAAATGAAAATGAACAGTTACAAAGATTTGAAAGAACGAAAACTTAAGACAAAAAATCATCATGAAAACTAAAAAAAAACACTATTGAAGGCAAGCAAAATAAACTGAAAATGAACAGAGAAGGAAAAAAAGACCGGAAAAAAACGGAAACTTCAGACAAGGAGCATTATTAGCGCAAATTTGAAACTGATTACATTAACAAGAACATGAAAGATATACGAAGGAAGTTTAACAAGACGTAAACTAATGGAAAAGCGACGCACACGAAGAAATAAAAATATACCTGACTACGAAAACAAAAAATAATGAACCTTAAGTTAATTCTAAGAAACATGAAACGGAACGAAACTTGTGGAACTAACTCACTTGGCAACCAGGAAGTCAATAAGTTCAATAATAATAATAACAACAACAATAATAATGATAACAATGGTAATGATCGAATTGGTCATCACAACCACCACCACTACCTTCACTCCTTTCCTAACAATTTCTCTCATTTAAATAGTTTTCACCTAACACCGTCGCCGCCGCCGCTGCCGCCGCCACTACCCGCCTCTCACCATCACCAAGTTCCCAACGGCACTAAATTATAAGCAGAGTCCCAAGCACCAGAAACGAGACTTGCAATCAAACATACATAGTGGGAGGGGAGTGGGGATAGGGAAGGAGGGGAGGGGAAGGAGGGGGAAGGGCTGCCGCGTGTCTGAAGGGCGGGAGACGTGAATCCATCTTTCACGAGCTGGGATTCCTGAGCTGCAGGAAATGATATTATTCAGCCAAGGATCAGCGGACGTGACAGCGATGTGTTTCCCTTGGGTGGTGGGGTGGGGAGGTGTGGTATGGTGGGGGTGAGGCGGGGGTATGGTGGGGGTGGAGGAGACGCACTGAACTAACTCATGACTGCCTGCCTGCCTTGTCTATGCGTTTCTCAGTTTAAGTTTTGCTTTTACCGAATGACTTAATAATTAATGTTCAGGTGATCAACGGTATTCAAGTATTCACCAACTTTGTATTTAACATGCACGACTAAATAGCTACATTGAGGTTTTACCCAACACAACCTGACCTGACCTGACCTGCATTCTACACAACTGCACGACAGCACTCGCAACCCACGAAAGGGAAAACACAACCACAATCACCACGCCTGCCTCACAACCTACGACACAGGAACACAAGGGGAAAAATACAAGCCACACTTACCACCACACCCCGCCACCTGCCACCAGCCGCCGGTCGCCTCCAATGCCGGCTTAGCCTCCACTTTTCTTGCCTCTACACATTCGAAAGCTTCATCACAGAGGTTCGAGCTACTTCGAATAACTCTTTAAAACACGTCATCAATACTATCACTTGTTAAGACGATTTTTTTTTTCACCATATACACTATACAAACATCCTATCGTATTTGTGTGGTTAAATGATTGAATTCCTTTAGGCACTCCAGCATCTATTCTCACCTTGACTCACCCACTTGACTCATCCACATGTTTTAGAAATGAATCACCTACATTCTTGCCCTAATAAATGGCCGAGAGGGAGGAGCCAAAGAGGGAGGGTGGAGGGGAGGAAGGAGGAAGGGACAGTCATCTCCCCTCCCCCCTCCCCCCCCCCTGCTGGTCACTGCTTGTTGACATCATCATTATTACCGGTACGTAGACATAGTATTAGTAAATATTTCACCCTTCCTTCTTCCCTTCCCAGCTTTGCATAGTCAACCCTTCCTTCCTTGTGCCCTCATCAATAATGTGTGAGGGAGCAGAGGTGTGGTCATGGGGATTAAACTCTCTCTCTCTCTCTCTCTCTCTCTCTCTCTCTCTCTCTCTCTCTCTCTCTTTCTCTCTCTTTCTCTCTTTTTTTTTTTCTCTCTCTCTCTCTCTCTTCTCTCTCTCATTTGTTAATTACTATGCTTGAACACTTGTTACCAAACCCACATAAACCCTCTGAACAGGCGAGTGATTGCATGATTTCATTGTTGCCAAATCAGTGATATAAGAAAAGAAGACTCGTTCGTATGTGCCTCTTAGTGAACCTTTAAGCAAACAAGTGTAGTAATGAATTGTTAATGATGCATTTCAATACACCGAACACTTAATTACTTCATCATTATAGTAGTAACCATTTCAAGCCTCATTCACCTCACACACTTTTCTCTATTAGAACCTTTACCATATCAACAAACAGAACAAACGAACAAACAGAACAACAGAACAACAGTCATAATAATATATAATACTAAAAAGACATTGCGAAATCCTCCAAAAAATGCGTCTTGACATTCACGGAAACAAAACAATAACGAGACTTGGGAATGACGAGACGAACAAAACAGTTTCACGAGCAAACAGTGAGTGTTGTGACGGAACAGACAGACAGACAGATAGTTAGACAGTCAGACACTTCAATATTGCAATGCACTCAACTCTCCTGCCTGACATTCTGAAGATAAAATATGAATAAAAGAATAAAGATTTGTCATATATCCCTTTGTTAACAGTATAATATCATGGTTGAGAGAGAGAGAGAGAGAGAGAGAGAGAGAGAGAGAGAGAGAGAGAGAGAGAGAGAGAGAGAGAGAGAGAGAGAGAGAGAGAGAGAGAGAGAGAGAGAGAGAGAGAGAGAGAGAGAGAGAGAGAGAGAGAGAGAGAGAGAGAAAGACACACACACACACTCGAGACAAGAATATTATCGCAACATTAGTGAGGATCGGCAAGAGGAGCCTAAATTAGATGTCACTCAGGAAGAAGGAAGATAAGCGTCAAGGAAGGGAGGTAGGGAGGTGTGGTGAGGGAGAATACGACGTGAATGAGGGAGGCAGGAAGAGGAGGAAGAGGAGGAGGACATAGTACAGAAAGAAGGAGAAAAGAAAACTAGAAGATGTGGAATTATAAAAACAAGGAATATGATGCCAGAAAGGTAATTAATGTCACTTCGTTATCACCGCCGCGTCCTAATTACTGGAGTGTCGTGTTCTTTTCTGTCTTATCTTGCTCTGTTAATCACTGGCTTTTTCCCGGTTCAGGTTATATTATACATCCATATCTTCAAGAGTGTTTTGTTTATATGAAGAGGATATTGTTGTGACGCGAATATATGAACGATTTCCCAATAAAAAGAAAATAAAAATAAGATGGACAATTACCTTTCTTATTTTACTTTTTTTTTTATCAATGTTGGTGTTACAATTCCCATTAAATCACAAAATACCTGGAAAATCTAGTGAGTTAAGTTAATAAATGCAATGTAACATATCATCTTACAAGGTATAATAATTCCTTACTAAGTCATCTCACTCCTTTATAGATTCTTTACACACATTTTAATCCCTTCGTTTTCTCATTAGTGTAGAGATAATTACCTGGTGAACGAAGCCGAAGTTGATGAGCTGAGTGAAGGTAGACTGAAGGGGAAGGTTCGAAGCAGTGGACGTGACGAGCAGTAAATACAAACACCACTGGAAAGGCATGAAAGGTTGTCATTAAGTAAAGGCGCTGAAAGGTATAGAGGATGGTAATTAGAGCTTGTGTGACAGCGTGTGAGTGTAGACAGGTGTGTGTGTGTGTGTGTGTGTGTGTGTGTGTGTGTGTGTGTGTGTGGTGTGTGTGTGTGTGTGTGTGTGTGTGAATGAGGATCGGATTAAGATTACACTTTATAAGGTATGCCTAAACACACACACACACACACAGACACAGACACAGACACAGACACAGACACAGACACAGACACAGACACACACACACACACACAATATGCCACCTGCCGTTACAAAGATAAAAAAAAAAGACATTAAATTCTTCAGTGACTTTTCTCTCTCCTTAATCATCCACCTTCCTTTCCTCCCTTCCTTCCTTCCCCCTCATCAGCGAGTAGATAGGTGGAGGTAAGGGGAGGAGGGTGAGCCTTGGAGGGGGCGGGGGTGACGGCCTATACCTTTTCCGGGGGGAGGGGGATTGTAGGGGGCGTGGAGGGAGCACTGTGACAGGCTATCCCATGGGGCAGCATCCTCTGGGTCCAACAGAGAGGATAATGGACAGTTAATCGGAATTGGGAACGACAAAATTGAATCAGGTATTGTTTCGTCCTCTGTGAAACATGAAAAGAATCACATCGTATGTATAATTTCATTTTTCCCCTCGTATTTTTGGTTCGAGGGGAAATTAATTCAAAGCTTCAGTTCAGCCCCTAAAACAGGAAACAATATGCAGGGTTTTCCCTCCCTCTATACATTTTTTTTTATTATTAATCAAAATAACAGGGGTTTAGGATTTTCATTTATAGAATCGCGATGCAAAGACTTTAATCTCGTTTAATTGGCAGTGTGTCAAGTGAGGGTAAAATAAAGATTAATAAATAAAAATTAAAATAATGAAAAAAGAAAAACTAAAGAATCGTGAACATTTAATATAGAGACTGTAGGTTAATGAAACTATATTTGTATCTGTTATGTCTCTCTTTCCTCCTTCCTTCTTTATTCCCATTCCTCCAAATTCTATCCTTCCCTCTTTCTCTCCATCCACTCAATCCTTGCACTCTCTTAGTCCTTCATTTCTTCTCTCTCTCTTATCTGAATTTCCTTTGTATTTCCTTCCCTCTTCCTCCTCTTTCCCTTCCTTCCCTCCTTACCTATCACCTCAAATACATGAACAACACTAAGCAAAGACTGTCTGTAACTGTAATTCCACTTGTCATTACGTATACAAACATAATTTACATGTATTTTCCTGTATATAAATTCACTGTATATATATAAAC
>JAPQNM010000048.1:14679480-14684480 GCA_029783475.1 Metacarcinus magister
GGAGGAGGAGGAGGAGGAGGAGGAGGAGGAGGAGGAGGAGGAGGAGGAGGAGGATATAGATAAGATAAGAAACAAGAGGAGAATGAGACAGGGAGAACTAAGGCAAGGAGAAAAAGAGAGAGAGAGGGAGAGAGGGGATGAGAGGGAGTGAAAGAGAGAGAGCGGCAGAGGGCAGATGGCAGATACCAGCAGACAGATGTTGAAGTGGAAAGTAAGAGATGCAACAGAAATACAGAATCATTACTGTATCACACACACACACACACACACACATACACACACACACACACACACACACACACACACACACACACACACACACACACACACACACACACACACACACACACACACACACAGGATACACAGGATAACAAAGAAACTGAGTAATTGACAAATAGAGTTGAATATTACCAAGAAATATACAAAATTGTACGTGAGAGAGAGAGAGAGAGAGAGAGAGAGAGAGAGAGAGAGAGAGAGAGAGAGAGAGAGAGAGAGAGAGAGAGAGAGAGAGAGAGAGAGATGATATTGGCTTAATGAATAAATAAAATCTCTGAATCGTCAATTAATTTACTCGTACCTAGAGAAGACGACTTGCATTAAGGCGCGCTCTCTCTCTCTCTCTCTCTCTCTCTCTCTCTCTCTCTCTCTCTCTCTCTCTCTCTCTCTCTCTCTCTCTCTCTCTCTCTCTCTCTCTCTCTCTCTCTCTCAAACATACTCGTTTAAGAAAATATTCCAAATAGGTGATGTATTGAACGCATGTCAGCGATTCTCTCTTTCTTAAATCCTTTCTTCTCACTCTTTTATCACGTGTTCTCTTCCCTCATTTCTTTCACCTTTCCATCTGCTTTCCTTTTAACATTCTTTTCCATCATTTCTTTTCATTTCCGCTTTACACTCACATTCTTTCACTTTTATTTCCTCTAAATTTAATCTTTATCACCATTTCCTCATATTTTGTCATGAACACTTTTCTTTTATATTTTCTAACCTTCCCCTTTTACTACCTTACTGTAACCCTTTTCTATTTTCTTTAATGTTTTATTATTGCTTTTTTTATTTACTTGTCATCAATTCATTCACCATTAATCTTTTTCCTTGAACTTTCATCTCGACCTTCCTTCCACCTACATGGGAAGACAAGTTCACCTCTCCTCCTTCCCTTCCTTCCTTCCTTCCTTCCTTTCTCCCTTCATATTTGTACGACTTTGAATCAACTTTTTGCAATGAGGTGAGAGCCGCTGGTGGTGGGTCACCCTTCTCACAAACAAACATTCAACCCTTTACTTACCATGGCACAGAAACCGGATGTTTTGACGGTGGCATCGTAGTTTTGAGAAGTGAAGCGGATTTAGTGTAATTTTTATATTGTGTTTTTATCTTTCTTCATCATATCATGTCCTGTTCTATTCTGGTCTCATCTGGTTTTGTCTTGTCTTGTCTTGTCTTGTTTTGTCTTGTCTTGTCTTGTTTTGTTTTGTCTTTTCACCTTCCTTTCCCTTTCCCTTCCCTTCCCTTCCATTCCCTTCCCTTCCCTTCCCTTCCCTTCCCTTCCCTTCCCTTCCCTTCCCTTTCCTTCCCTTCTACGCACTTCACCAATAACAATAAGAAGAAAAAAACAGTACAAATCAATAACATAATCAAACACACTTTAGAACAAGGGTCGCCAAGCTGCGCCTCGCGAGCCACATGCGGTTCCTTGACCTTTAATATATGGCTCGTGGAAAAGTCTAAAGAATTTGAATATTTAAGAAATTTCGACCTGAATCCAGAGCAAGAAATGTGCGGCTATATAAAAGGCGCTATTCTGTCGTATATATATATATATATATATATATGTAATTTGATGTTTGTATTTCTATAATTTTCTTAATCTCTGACAAAACGTATGTGCAAGTTATGTTCGTGTCCCGCGGCTCTCAAACATCTGAGTTTTATCATCTGTGACTCTTACATCAGGCAAGTTTGGCCACGTCTACTTTATATTATGAACATGAATTTTGATATGAGAGAGAGAGAGAGAGAAAAAAAAATGAAATAAAGATGAATAAAAACACATCATATACAACTTCATAGACATATTTTCCCTCCACGTGGGCGCCATCTATCAGAAAACACACAAAACACTCACAATTCCAGACAACCAACTTTCGATGCTGCTTTACCCTGATAAATATGCATCACTTAGGCTGACGGGGGAGAGAGAGAGAGAGAGAGAGAGAGAGAGAGAGAGAGAGAGAGAGAGAGAGAGAGAGAGAGAGAGAGAGAGAGAGAGAGAGAGAGCTGGTTGGTCACTACGTATTACTTCGATAGGACAACGCCAAGGGAGGGAAGGAAGGAGGGAAAAAAAAAGGAAAAAACTCCCTCATTCCTGACTGTTGTTTTTGTAGAATTGGCTCCGTGGAGAGGGAACAAGAGGAAGTGAGCGAGGGAGAGGAAGAGAGGGGGCAGGAGGGAGAGGAAGAGAGGGGGCAGGAGGGAGGGGAAGAGAGAGGAATAAGGGAGAGAGGCATAAATCCGCGTTGTCTTTTAGTCATGACTCTCAGATTTATGGGCGATAGAGGAGGAGGAGGAGGAGGAGGAGGAGGAGGAGGAGGAGGAGGAGGAGGAACACATAGGAACACATAGGAAGAACAAACAACAACAGGCCTGCTGGCCCTTACGAGGCTGTTTGTGAGACTACACTATCTACTCTAGAGTGAAGGATACAGGATAGTAAGGGTGAAGGCTTCTCTCCCCAGCCATGGCTGGCAGGGAAAGGAAGGCCAACCAAGACCATACTGTCACTACCACTACTGCTACCACTACTTCCTGGCAAGCGATGTCAGGCCACTAGCGACGTCTTTTGAATCGACATTTCGTAAATTAGGTACATCAGGATGAACTTACTCAAAGTTTGCTACGTTAACGGATAGTATTTTAGTTGTGGATTGGCTTCTAAATATTTGTCAAGTCTATTTTTGAACGTAGTAATTGTTTTACTGTCGACGATATTGGCGGGCAGGGAGTTCCAAACGTTAACGATCCGATTGAAAAAGAAGTGCTTGGCTTCGTTTGATGTGAATCTTTTACCAGTAATCTTAAAAGAATGACGTCGTCTTGTTATATTTGATCGATCAAAAGTAATGTAATCTTCTACATTGATATTATCGAATCCTTTGATTATCTTGAACATTTCAATTAAATCCCCTCGCATCCTTCGTTTTTCTAGGCTGAATAAGTTTAGTTCTTTAAGTCTTTCTTCATAAGGTTTATTTTTCAGCCTTGGAATCATTTTTGTTATTCTTCGCTGGACTCTTTCCAGTTTGTCAATGTCCTTTCTGTAATATGGGGACCAAAACTGTACGCAATACTCAAGATGGGGTCGTACTAGTGAATTATGCAGTTTTAATATGACTTTTTCTGATTTATTTTCGAAAGTACGCCCAATAAAGCCGACCAATCTGTTAGCAGTTTTAACTACCTCTGAACAATGTTGACTGGGTTTTAAATCGTTTGATATTGTGATTCCCAGATCTTTTTCTTTATTTACTGTAGAAAGTGATTTACCATTCATTGAGTACTGAACGTGATCATTATTTCTTCCGATGTGTAGTACCTTGCATTTTTCAACGTTAAATTTCATTTGCCATTTATTGGCCCAAGACGTTAGTCGATCTAGGTCTGATTGTAAGACTTCTCTGTCAATTGTCGTAGTTACTTTGCTGAGAATTTTCGTATCGTCAGCGAATTTCGATATTTTGCAAGTGATCCCATCATCTATGTCATTAACATATATCAAAAATAAGACAGGACCAAGCACTGAGCCTTGTGGTACGCCACTTTTAACGTTTAACCATTGAGAGGAGACACCGTTTAAGACTACTCTCTGCTTACGTTCAGAGAGCCAGTCCAGAAGCCAATTGTAAATGCTACCAGAGATACCATGAGTCATTAGTTTATTAAGCAATCGTTGATGAGGTACTTTATCAAAAGCCTTTTGAAAATCCAGATATATGACATCTACTGCTCTGCTTTCATCGTACGCGTCAAAAACATTGTGGAAGAAGTCTAATAAGTTAGTTAAGCATGAACGTTTATTACGAAAACATGTGAGGAGGAGGAGGAGTAGGAGGAGGAGGAGGAGGAGGAATAGAACAGGGAAACTCGGCGAGAAAAGAGAGAGAGAGAGAGAGAGAGAGAGAGAGAGAGAGAGAGAGAGAGAGAGAGGAGAGAGAGAGAGAGAGGAGAGAGAGAGAGAGAGAGAGAGAGAGAGAGAGAGAGAGAGAGAGAGAGAGAGAGAGAGAGAGAGAGGAGAGAGAGAGAGAGAGAGAGAGAGAGAGAGAGAGAGAGAGAGAGAGAGAGAGAGAGAGAGAGAGAGAGAGAGAGAGAGAGAGAGAGAGAGAGAGAGGAGAGAGAGAGAGAGAGAGAGAGAGAGAGAGAGAGAGAGAGAGAGAGGAGAGAGAGAGAGAGAGAGAGAGAGAGAGAGAGAGAGAGAGAGAGAGAGAGAGAGAGAGAGAGAGAGAGAGAGGAGAGAGAGAGAGAGAGAGAGAGAGAGAGAGAGAGAGGAGAGAGAGAGAGAGAGAGAGAGAGAGAGAGAGAGAGAGAGAGAGAGAGAGAGAGAGAGAGAGAGAGAGGAGAGAGAGAGAGAGAGAGAGAGAGAGAGAGAGAGGAGAGAGAGAGAGAGAGAGAGAGGAGAGAGAGAGAGAGAGAGAGAGAGAGAGAGAGAGGAGAGAGAGAGAGAGAGAGAGAGAGAGAGAGAGAGGAAGTGGATTTGTAAAAGAAGGAAAATTAATGGGGTGAATTTAAGAAAGATTTACTACATGAGAGAAAGAAAAAAAAAGGAAAACATTAACAGGACAATAGTTGCCTGATAAAAAAAAAAAAAAGGCTGAGACCTTAAAATAATAATAATAATAATAATAATAATAATAATAATAATAATAATAATAATAATAATAATAATAATAATAATAATAATAATAATAATAATAACAACATATACAAAGGGAATACAA
>JAPQNM010000048.1:14691980-14695134 GCA_029783475.1 Metacarcinus magister
TCTTTCCTCCATTCTCTCCACTCACTTTTCCCTCCATCCCTCCCTTTCCTCCGCCTACGCAATCACTCCTCTGTCAGCCCGGGTCACGGAGGGAAAGGGGAATAAGGGAAGGGGAATAATGAGAGGAATATGGAAATAGACAATAATAACAATAAAAAAATCAATAAGAAAACGCAAAAACAATTAATGAAAGTAGTAACATCTTTTTTTTTTATCGATTAATTTTGAGCTTGCTTTAATTTCTCTGTTCTTCTTTATCTTTTCATTTTTCTTTGTTTCTTTTTTTAGTTCACGTTCAAAAGTTGTTTTTTTTCCACAAGATCATTTCCATTTTCCTGTTCTGTCGTAGATTTTATTTTATTTATTTTTTTGCGTTTTCATGTCATCTTCCCTATTTTCTTCTTGTGCGCCTCGTGTTTTCTCTTATCTTCCCATTCTCTGGACAGTTATGTGATGGTTAAGCAGGACGACTCTTTCTCTCCTCCCTTTATCTCAGACTGTTTACTTTATAATGCTAAAAGGAAGGGAGAAGGAGCAAATGAAAGTCAAAGTTTAAGTCTCACTCTTTCTTTCTTTTTTGCTCTCTCTCTCTCTCTCTCTCTCTCTCTCTCTCTCTCTCTCTCTCTCTCTCTCTCTCTCTCTCTCTCTCTCTCTCTCTCTCATATAAGTATTCTTTCCTTGTATTCTTTTGTTGTTGTTTTCACGAGAGAATAAAGAAAAAGTTGACTGAATGACTGATTTCATTATTCATATTTATATTGTTTTCGTATTATTTGTATGGCGCCAGAACGATAAATAAAAAAAATACACATTGAGAAAATACTTCAAAGAAAAAAGAAAGAAAAGAAATCAAGCGTAAAACGACCATGAAACAGAAAACGCAGCGTTATTTATGGAGGAAGGAAATGGTTTCAAAATTTCGTGGAGTTTAAAAAAAAAAAAAAATTCTGATGCGACAAAGTGAATTATTATTATTATTATTATTATTAATATTTTTATAAAGAGAGATAATCAATTGTTATGCAGATTATTAGTTAAGGTGTAAGGTGTAAAGTTTTAAGGGGAAACTATTTAGTAATGGAAGAAGAAGAAGAATGAAGAAGAAGAAGAAAAGGAAGATGAGGAGAGGAAGAGGAGGAGGAGAAGCCAAAATCCGTTTATAGAGTCTTAAACGTCCTTCTCTTCCTCCTCCTAAACCTCTTCCTCCTCCTCTTCCTCCTCCTCCTCCTCCTCCTCCTCCTCCTCCTCCTCCTCTTCCTCCTCCTCCTCCTCCTCCACTCTCTATTCATTCCTCCATCTCCTCTATCGTACACTCTTCGCTTTTAAATTCTTCTTCTCTTCTTCCTCTTCCTCCTCCTCCTCCTCCTCCTCCTCCTCCTCTTCCTCCTCCTCCTCCTCCTCCACTCTCTATTCATTCCTCCATCTCCTCTATCGTACACTCTTCGCTTTTAAATTCTTCTTCTCTTCTTCCTCCTCCTCCTCCTTTATTTTTTCTTCCCCTACTTTCATGTTTATTTATCCTTTGCCTTCATCTCCTCCAATCTTTCTCCACCCAATGTTGCTTTTATCCTCCTCCTCCTCCTCCTCCTCCGAAGGAGCGGTGGGAATTTAATTGTTTTCTGCCTCTATATACCTAATTCTAGTGAGCCTTATCTTGATGCAGCAGCAATTAAGAAGGTCAAAGAAAGGCTATGTACACTACAGGAGTAATCAAACAGACTCTGCCATCCTGAAATAGTGTATAAAAACTTGTTTTCATTATATGTTCTACTTAAACGAGTTGTAACTCCTTTCGTTTTACTCGTATTGAATTTTCAAGCAATGCTTCAAAATCTGCACCTTTTTCTGATCCTTATGGTATGTAACAAGTACTGATAAACACAATATTAAGAAAATATATATTACGTCCTCACGTAAATTAGGTAGATTATATATAATGAAAAAAGAAACTAGACGCAGGATTGGAATGGGACAGGGTTTAAAAAGAGGAGAAAAATATTTATGATTTCACAATATAACTCTTTGTTATATTTGATCGGTATCTATCTCATGAAAAATAGTTATCTACTAAAATAATGATATCATTAAACAAACAATATTAGCTTCTAAGCTAAGATACCAATTGAACAAAGTGCTGTGTTTATTAGTTGGTAATTTCATAAGGAATATCTGATATCTTTTCCATCAACATTGGTAAAGTATTAGATCCACCATACTGATTTTATCATCTGTTTTAACCCAAATAAATTCATTTATAGCAATAAAAGTTTCTGGTGAAATTAACTGAAACTATGCTGAAAGTCTTACATTATTCCCATGTACAACATAGTTTAAAAAAAACAAAATCGAAGAGGAAATTTTGCAAAAAATTTCCCGGAGTAGAAAAAATGACAGAAATACACCATATATTGAGGTCAATTCTAGACATCCACGAGGGTCTGTAAGATGGTTAAACATGTCGTAAGGCTTAGTTATGAACTACTTTGAGCTGTAACAGTCATTAAAAGAATATTCGTGGACGTTAAGACAATATGTGTTTCTTACGGGTAACGTGTCGTGTGTAGGAGTATACGCGGGTTACTGATGGCTATCATAACCTCTCGATGGAGCTTGACACTGCAATAAAAGTACTGCATTACATTTTTTAATGAAAATAAATCACTTCCATAGCCATTGACACCGGTGACAGAGTCAGTAGTGAAAATTTTGATCGGTCGGTCATGTCCGAACGAGCGGTGGGAATTGAATTGTTTTCTGCCTCTATATACCTAATTATAGTAAGCCTTATCTTGATGCAGCAGCATTTAAGAATGAAAATAAATAACTTCTATAGCCATTGGCACCGGTGACAGAGTCAGTAGTGAAGATTTTGATCGGCCGGTCATGACTAAGTGAGCGGTGGGAATTGAATTGTTTTCTGCATCTATATACCTAATTCTAGTGAGCCTTATCTTGATGCAGCAGCATTTAAGAATGAAAATAAATAACTTCCATAGCCATTGGCACCGGTGACAGAGTCAGTAGTGAAGATTTTGATCGGCCGGTCATGACTAAGTGAGCGGTGGGAATTGAATTGTTTTCTGCCTCTACATACCTAATTCTAGTGAGCCTTATCTTGATGCAGCAGCATTTAAGAATGAAAATAAATAACTTC
>JAPQNM010000048.1:14695318-14707818 GCA_029783475.1 Metacarcinus magister
AGTTGTAACTCCTTTCGTTTTACTCGTATTGAATTTTCAAGCAATGCTTCAAAATCTGCACCTTTTTCTGATCCTTATGGTATGTAACAAGTACTGATAAACACAATATTAAGAAAATATATATTACGTCCTCACGTAAATTAGGTAGATTATATATAATGAAAAAAGAAACTAGACGCAGGATTGGAATGGGATAGGGTTTAAAAAGAGGAGAAAAATATTTATGATTTCACAATATAACTCTTTGTTATATTTGATCGGTATCTATCTCATGAAAAATAGTTATCTACTAAAATAATGATATCATTAAACAAACAATATTAGCTTCTAAGCTAAGATACCAATTGAACAAAGTGCTGTGTTTATTAGTTGGTAATTTCATAAGGAATATCTGATATCTTTTCCATCAACATTGGTAAAGTATTAGATCCACCATACTGATTTTATCATCTGTTTTAACCCAAATAAATTCATTTATTGCAATAAAAGTTTCTGGTGAAATTAACTGAAACTATGCTGAAAGTCTTACATTATTCCCATGTACAACATAGTTTAAAAAAAACAAAATCGAAGAGGAAATTTTGCAAAAAATTTCCCGGAGTAGAAAAAATGACAGAAATACACCATATGTTGAGGTCAATTCTAGACATCCACGAGGGTCTGTAAGATGGTTAAACGTGTCGTAAGGCTTAGTTATGAACTGCTTTGAGCTGTAACAGTCATTAAAAGAATATTCGTGGACGTTAAGACAATATGTGTTCCTTACGGGTAACGTGTCGTGTGTAGGAGTATACGCGGGTTACTGATGGCTATCATATCCTCTCGATGGAGCTTGACACTGCAATAAAAGTACTGCATTACATTTTTTAATGAAAATAAATCACTTCCATAGCCATTGGCACCGGTGACAGAGTCAGTAGTGAAAATTTTGATCGGTCGGTCATGTCCGAACGAGCGGTGGGAATTGAATTGTTTTCTGCCTCTATATACCTAATTATAGTAAGCCTTATCTTGATGCAGCAGCATTTAAGAATGAAAATAAATAACTTCTATAGCCATTGGCACCGGTGACAGAGTCAGTAGTGAAGATTTTGATCGGCCGGTCATGACTAAGTGAGCGGTGGGAATTGAATTGTTTTCTGCCTCTACATACCTAATTCTAGTGAGCCTTATCTTGATGCAGCAGCATTTAAGAATGAAAATAAATAACTTCCATAGCCATTGGCACCGGTGACAGAGTCAGTAGTGAAGATTTTGATCGGCCGGTCATGACCGAGCGAGCGGTGGGAATTGAATTGTTTTCTGCCTCTATATACCTAATTCTAGTGAGCCTTATCTTGATGCAGCAGCATTTAAGAATGAAAATAAATAACTTCCATAGCCATTGGCACCGGTGACAGAGTCAGTAGTGAAGATTTTGATCGGCCGGTCATGACCCGAGCGAGCGGTGGGAATTGAATTATTTTCTGCCTCTATATACCTAATTCTAATGAGCCTTATCTTGGTGCAGCAGCATTTAGGAATGAAAATAAATAACTTCCATAGCCATTGGCACCGGTGACAGAGTCAGTAGTGAAGATTTTGATCGGCCGGTCATGACCGAGCGAGCGGTGGGAATTGAATTGTTTTCTGCCTCTATATACCTAATTCTAGTGAGCCTTATCTTGATGCAGCAGCATTTAAGAAGGTCAAAGAAAGGCTATGTACACTACAGGAGTAATCAAACAGACTCTGCCATCCTGAAATAGTGTATAAAAACTTGTTTTCATCATATGTTCTACTTAAACTAGTTGTAACTCCTTTCGTTTTACTCGTATTGAATTTTCAAGCAATGCTTCAAAATCTGCACCTTTTTCTGATCCTTCTGGTATGTAACAAGTACTGATAAACACAATTTTAAGAAAATATATATTACGTCCTCACGTAAATTAGGTAGATTATAAATAATGAAAAAAGAAACTAGACGCAGGATAGGAATGGGATAGGGTTTAAAAAGAGGAGAAAAATATTTATGATTTCACAATATAACTCTTTGTTATATTTGATCGGTATCTATCTCATGAAAAATAGTTATCTACTAAAATAATGATATCATTAAACAAACAATATTAGCTTCTAAGCTAAGATACCAATTGAACAAAGTGCTGTGTTTATTAGTTGGTAATTTCATAAGGAATATCTGATATCTTTTCCATCAACATTGGTAAAGTATTAGATCCACCATACTGATTTTATCATCTGTTTTAACCCAAATAAATTCCTTTATTGCAATAAAAGTTTCTGGTGAAATTAACTGAAACTATGCTGAAAGTCTTACATTATTCCCATGTACAACATAGTTTAAAAAAAACAAAATCGAAGAGAAAATTTTGCAAAAAATTTCCCTGAGTAGAAAAAATGACAGAAATACACCATATGTTGAGGTCAATTCTAGACATCCACGAGGGTCTGTAAGATGGTTAAACGTGTCGTAAGGCTTAGTTATGAACTGCTTTGAGCTGTAACAGTCATTAAAAGAATATTCGTGGACGTTAAGACAATATGTGTTCCTTACGGGTAACGTGTCGTGTGTAGGAGTATACGCGGGTTACTGATGGCTATCATATCCTCTCGATGGAGCTTGACACTGCAATAAAAGTACTGCATTACATTTTTTAATGAAAATAAATCACTTCCATAGCCATTGGCACCGGTGACAGAGTCAGTAGTGAAGATTTTGATCGGCCGGTCATGACCGAGCGAGCGGTGGGAATTGAATTGTTTTCTGCCTCTATATACCTAATTCTAATGAGCCTTATCTTGGTGCAGCAGCATTTAGGAATGAAAATAAATAACTTCCATAGCCATTGGCACCGGTGACAGAGTCAGTAGTGAAGATTTTGATCGGCCGGTCATGACTGAGCGAGCGGTGGGAATTGAATTGTTTTCTGCCTCTATATACCTAATTCTAGTGAGCCTTATCTTGATGCAGCAACATTTAAGAATGAAAATAAATAACTTCCATAGCCATTGGCACCGGTGACAGAGTCAGTAGTGAAGATTTTGATCGGCCGGTCATGACTGAGCGAGCGGTGGGAATTGAATTGTTTTCTGCCTCTATATACCTAATTCTAATGAGCCTTATCTTGGTGCAGCAGCATTTAAGAATGAAAATAAATAACTTCCATAGCCATTGGCACCGGTGACAGAGTCAGTAGTGAAGATTTTGATCAGGCGGTCATGACCGAGCGAGCGGTGGGAATTGAATTGTTTTCTGCCTCTATATACCTAATTCTAGTGAGCCTTATCTTGATGCAGCAGCATTTAAGAATGAAAATAAATAACTTCCATAGCCATTGGCACCAGTGACAGAGTCAGTAGTGAAGATTTTGATCGGCCGGTCATGACCGAGCGAGCGGTGGGAATTGAATTGTTTTCTGCCTCTATATACCTAATTCTAATGAGCCTTATCTTGGTGCAGCAGCATTTAGAATGAAAATAAATAACTTCCATAGCCATTCGCACCAGTGACAGAGTCAGTAGTGAAGATTTTGATCGGCCGGTTATGACCGAGCGAGCGGTGGGAATTGAATTGTTTTCTGCCTCTATATACCTAATTCTAGTGAGCCTTATCTTGATGCAGCAGCATTTAAGAATGAAAATAAATAACTTCCATAGCCATTGGCACCGGTGACAGAGTCAGTAGTGAAGATTTTGATCGGCCGGTCATGACCGAGCGAGCGGTGGGAATTGAATTATTTTCTGCCTCTATATACCTAATTCTAATGAGCCTTATCTTGGTGCAGCAGCATTTAGGAATGAAAATAAATAACTTCCATAGCCATTGGCACCGGTGACAGAGTCAGTAGTGAAGATTTTGATCGGCCGGTCATGACCGAGCGAGCGGTGGGAATTGAATTGTTTTCTGCCTCTATATACCTAATTCTAGTGAGCCTTATCTTGATGCAGCAGCATTTAAGAAGGTCAAAGAAAGGCTATGTACACTACAGGAGTAATCAAACAGACTCTGCCATCCTGAAATAGTGTATAAAAACTTGTTTTCATCATATGTTCTACTTAAACTAGTTGTAACTCCTTTCGTTTTACTCGTATTGAATTTTCAAGCAATGCTTCAAAATCTGCACCTTTTTCTGATCCTTCTGGTATGTAACAAGTACTGATAAACACAATTTTAAGAAAATATATATTACGTCCTCACGTAAATTAGGTAGATTATAAATAATGAAAAAAGAAACTAGACGCAGGATAGGAATGGGATAGGGTTTAAAAAGAGGAGAAAAATATTTATGATTTCACAATATAACTCTTTGTTATATTTGATCGGTATCTATCTCATGAAAAATAGTTATCTACTAAAATAATGATATCATTAAACAAACAATATTAGCTTCTAAGCTAAGATACCAATTGAACAAAGTGCTGTGTTTATTAGTTGGTAATTTCATAAGGAATATCTGATATCTTTTCCATCAACATTGGTAAAGTATTAGATCCACCATACTGATTTTATCATCTGTTTTAACCCAAATAAATTCCTTTATTGCAATAAAAGTTTCTGGTGAAATTAACTGAAACTATGCTGAAAGTCTTACATTATTCCCATGTACAACATAGTTTAAAAAAAACAAAATCGAAGAGGAAATTTTGCAAAAAATTTCCCGGAGTAGAAAAAATGACAGAAATACACCATATGTTGAGGTCAATTCTAGACATCCACGAGGGTCTGTAAGATGGTTAAACGTGTCGTAAGGCTTAGTTATGAACTGCTTTGAGCTGTAACAGTCATTAAAAGAATATTCATGGACGTTAAGACAATATGTGTTCCTTACGGGTAACGTGTCGTGTGTAGGAGTATACGCGGGTTACTGATGGCTATCATATCCTCTCGATGGAGCTTGTCACTGCAATAAAAGTACTGCATTACATTTTTTAATGAAAATAAATCACTTCCATAGCCATTGGCACCGGTGACAGAGTCAGTAGTGAAAATTTTGATCGGTCGGTCATGTCCGAACGAGCGGTGGGAATTGAATTGTTTTCTGCCTCTATATACCTAATTATAGTAAGCCTTATCTTGATGCAGCAGCATTTAAGAATGAAAATAAATAACTTCTATAGCCATTGGCACCGGTGACAGAGTCAGTAGTGAAGATTTTGATCGGCCGGTCATGACTAAGTGAGCGGTGGGAATTGAATTGTTTTCTGCCTCTATATACCTAATTCTAGTGAGCCTTATCTTGATGCAGCAGCATTTAAGAATGAAAATAAATAACTTCCATAGCCATTGGCACCGGTGACAGAGTCAGTAGTGAAGATTTTGATCGGCCGGTCATGACCGAGCGAGCGGTGGGAATTGAATTGTTTTCTGCCTCTATATACCTAATTCTAGTGAGCCTTATCTTGGTGCGGCAGCATTTAGGAATGAAAATAAATAACTTCCATAGCCATTGGCACCGGTGACAGAGTCAGTAGTGAAGATTTTGATCGGCCGGTCATGACCGAGCGAGCGGTGGGAATTGAATTGTTTTCTGCCTCTATATACCTAATTCTAGTGAGCCTTATCTTGATGCAGCAGCATTTAAGAAGGTCAAAGAAAGGCTATGTACACTACAGGAGTAATCAAACAGACTCTGCCATCCTGAAATAGTGTATAAAAACTTGTTTTCATCATATGTTCTACTTAAACTAGTTGTAACTCCTTTCGTTTTACTCGTATTGAATTTTCAAGCAATGCTTCAAAATCTGCACCTTTTTCTGATCCTTCTGGTATGTAACAAGTACTGATAAACACAATTTTAAGAAAATATATATTACGTCCTCACGTAAATTAGGTAGATTATAAATAATGAAAAAAGAAACTAGACGCAGGATAGGAATGGGATAGGGTTTAAAAAGAGGAGAAAAATATTTATGATTTCACAATATAACTCTTTGTTATATTTGATCGGTATCTATCTCATGAAAAATAGTTATCTACTAAAATAATGATATCATTAAACAAACAATATTAGCTTCTAAGCTAAGATACCAATTGAACAAAGTGCTGTGTTTATTAGTTGGTAATTTCATAAGGAATATCTGATATCTTTTCCATCAACATTGGTAAAGTATTAGATCCACCATACTGATTTTATCATCTGTTTTAACCCAAATAAATTCCTTTATTGCAATAAAAGTTTCTGGTGAAATTAACTGAAACTATGCTGAAAGTCTTACATTATTCCCATGTACAACATAGTTTAAAAAAAACAAAATCGAAGAGGAAATTTTGCAAAAAATTTCCCTGAGTAGAAAAAATGACAGAAATACACCATATGTTGAGGTCAATTCTAGACATCCACGAGGGTCTGTAAGATGGTTAAACGTGTCGTAAGGCTTAGTTATGAACTGCTTTGAGCTGTAACAGTCATTAAAAGAATATTCGTGGACGTTAAGACAATATGTGTTCCTTACGGGTAACGTGTCGTGTGTAGGAGTATACGCGGGTTACTGATGGCTATCATATCCTCTCGATGGAGCTTGACACTGCAATAAAAGTACTGCATTACATTTTTTAATGAAAATAAATCACTTCCATAGCCATTGGCACCGGTGACAGAGTCAGTAGTGAAGATTTTGATCGGTCGGTCATGACCGAGCGAGCGGTGGGAATTGAATTGTTTTCTGCCTCTATATACCTAATTCTAATGAGCCTTATCTTGGTGCAGCAGCATTTAGGAATGAAAATAAATAACTTCCATAGCCATTGGCACCGGTGACAGAGTCAGTAGTGAAGATTTTGATCGGCCGGTCATGACTGAGCGAGCGGTGGGAATTGAATTGTTTTCTGCCTCTATATACCTAATTCTAGTGAGCCTTATCTTGATGCAGCAACATTTAAGAATGAAAATAAATAACTTCCATAGCCATTGGCACCGGTGACAGAGTCAGTAGTGAAGATTTTGATCGGCCGGTCATGACTGAGCGAGCGGTGGGAATTGAATTGTTTTCTGCCTCTATATACCTAATTCTAATGAGCCTTATCTTGGTGCAGCAGCATTTAAGAATGAAAATAAATAACTTCCATAGCCATTGGCACCGGTGACAGAGTCAGTAGTGAAGATTTTGATCAGGCGGTCATGACCGAGCGAGCGGTGGGAATTGAATTGTTTTCTGCCTCTATATACCTAATTCTAGTGAGCCTTATCTTGATGCAGCAGCATTTAAGAATGAAAATAAATAACTTCCATAGCCATTGGCACCAGTGACAGAGTCAGTAGTGAAGATTTTGATCGGCCGGTCATGACCGAGCGAGCGGTGGGAATTGAATTGTTTTCTGCCTCTATATACCTAATTCTAGTGAGCCTTATCTTGGTGCAGCAGCATTTAAGAATGAAAATAAATAACTTCCATAGCCATTCGCACCAGTGACAGAGTCAGTAGTGAAGATTTTGATCGGCCGGTTATGACCGAGCGAGCGGTGGGAATTGAATTGTTTTCTGCCTCTATATACCTAATTCTAGTGAGCCTTATCTTGATGCAGCAGCATTTAAGAATGAAAATAAATAACTTCCATAGCCATTGGCACCGGTGACAGAGTCAGTAGTGAAGATTTTGATCGGCCGGTCATGACCGAGCGAGCGGTGGGAATTGAATTATTTTCTGCCTCTATATACCTAATTCTAATGAGCCTTATCTTGGTGCAGCAGCATTTAGGAATGAAAATAAATAACTTCCATAGCCATTGGCACCGGTGACAGAGTCAGTAGTGAAGATTTTGATCGGCCGGTCATGACCGAGCGAGCGGTGGGAATTGAATTGTTTTCTGCCTCTATATACCTAATTCTAGTGAGCCTTATCTTGATGCAGCAGCATTTAAGAAGGTCAAAGAAAGGCTATGTACACTACAGGAGTAATCAAACAGACTCTGCCATCCTGAAATAGTGTATAAAAACTTGTTTTCATCATATGTTCTACTTAAACTAGTTGTAACTCCTTTCGTTTTACTCGTATTGAATTTTCAAGCAATGCTTCAAAATCTGCACCTTTTTCTGATCCTTCTGGTATGTAACAAGTACTGATAAACACAATTTTAAGAAAATATATATTACGTCCTCACGTAAATTAGGTAGATTATAAATAATGAAAAAAGAAACTAGACGCAGGATAGGAATGGGATAGGGTTTAAAAAGAGGAGAAAAATATTTATGATTTCACAATATAACTCTTTGTTATATTTGATCGGTATCTATCTCATGAAAAATAGTTATCTACTAAAATAATGATATCATTAAACAAACAATATTAGCTTCTAAGCTAAGATACCAATTGAACAAAGTGCTGTGTTTATTAGTTGGTAATTTCATAAGGAATATCTGATATCTTTTCCATCAACATTGGTAAAGTATTAGATCCACCATACTGATTTTATCATCTGTTTTAACCCAAATAAATTCCTTTATTGCAATAAAAGTTTCTGGTGAAATTAACTGAAACTATGCTGAAAGTCTTACATTATTCCCATGTACAACATAGTTTAAAAAAAACAAAATCGAAGAGGAAATTTTGCAAAAAATTTCCCGGAGTAGAAAAAATGACAGAAATACACCATATGTTGAGGTCAATTCTAGACATCCACGAGGGTCTGTAAGATGGTTAAACGTGTCGTAAGGCTTAGTTATGAACTGCTTTGAGCTGTAACAGTCATTAAAAGAATATTCATGGACGTTAAGACAATATGTGTTCCTTACGGGTAACGTGTCGTGTGTAGGAGTATACGCGGGTTACTGATGGCTATCATATCCTCTCGATGGAGCTTGTCACTGCAATAAAAGTACTGCATTACATTTTTTAATGAAAATAAATCACTTCCATAGCCATTGGCACCGGTGACAGAGTCAGTAGTGAAAATTTTGATCGGTCGGTCATGTCCGAACGAGCGGTGGGAATTGAATTGTTTTCTGCCTCTATATACCTAATTATAGTAAGCCTTATCTTGATGCAGCAGCATTTAAGAATGAAAATAAATAACTTCTATAGCCATTGGCACCGGTGACAGAGTCAGTAGTGAAGATTTTGATCGGCCGGTCATGACTAAGTGAGCGGTGGGAATTGAATTGTTTTCTGCCTCTATATACCTAATTCTAGTGAGCCTTATCTTGATGCAGCAGCATTTAAGAATGAAAATAAATAACTTCCATAGCCATTGGCACCGGTGACAGAGTCAGTAGTGAAGATTTTGATCGGCCGGTCATGACCGAGCGAGCGGTGGGAATTGAATTGTTTTCTGCCTCTATATACCTAATTCTAGTGAGCCTTATCTTGGTGCGGCAGCATTTAGGAATGAAAATAAATAACTTCCATAGCCATTGGCACCGGTGACAGAGTCAGTAGTGAAGATTTTGATCGGCCGGTCATGACCGAGCGAGCGGTGGGAATTGAATTGTTTTCTGCCTCTATATACCTAATTCTAGTGAGCCTTATCTTGATGCAGCAGCATTTAAGAAGGTCAAAGAAAGGCTATGTACACTACAGGAGTAATCAAACAGACTCTGCCATCCTGAAATAGTGTATAAAAACTTGTTTTCATCATATGTTCTACTTAAACTAGTTGTAACTCCTTTCGTTTTACTCGTATTGAATTTTCAAGCAATGCTTCAAAATCTTCACCTTTTTCTGATCCTTCTGGTATGTAACAAGTACTGATAAACACAATTTTAAGAAAATATATATTACGTCCTCACGTAAATTAGGTAGATTATAAATAATGAAAAAAGAAACTAGACGCAGGATTGGAATGGGATAGGGTTTAAAAAGAGGAGAAAAATATTTATGATTTCACAATATAACTCTTTGTTATATTTGATCGGTATCTATCTCATGAAAAATAGTTATCTACTAAAATAATGATATCATTAAACAAACAATATTAGCTTCTAAGCTAAGATACCAATTGAACAAAGTGCTGTGTTTATTAGTTGGTAATTTCATAAGGAATATCTGATATCTTTTCCATCAACATTGGTAAAGTATTAGATCCACCATACTGATTTTATCATCTGTTTTAACCCAAATAAATTCCTTTATTGCAATAAAAGTTTCTGGTGAAATTAACTGAAACTATGCTGAAAGTCTTACATTATTCCCATGTACAACATAGTTTAAAAAAAACAAAATCGAAGAGGAAATTTTGCAAAAAATTTCCCGGAGTAGAAAAAATGACAGAAATACACCATATGTTGAGGTCAATTCTAGACATCCACGAGGGTCTGTAAGATGGTTAAACGTGTCGTAAGGCTTAGTTATGAACTGCTTTGAGCTGTAACAGTCATTAAAAGAATATTCGTGGACGTTAAGACAATATGTGTTCCTTACGGGTAACGTGTCGTGTGTAGGAGTATACGCGGGTTACTGATGGCTATCATATCCTCTCGATGGAGCTTGACACTGCAATAAAAGTACTGCATTACATTTTTTAATGAAAATAAATCACTTCCATAGCCATTGGCACCGGTGACAGAGTCAGTAGTGAAAATTTTGATCGGTCGGTCATGTCCGAACGAGCGGTGGGAATTGAATTGTTTTCTGCCTCTATATACCTAATTATAGTAAGCCTTATCTTGATGCAGCAGCATTTAAGAATGAAAATAAATAACTTCTATAGCCATTGGCACCGGTGACAGAGTCAGTAGTGAAGATTTTGATCGGCCGGTCATGACTAAGTGAGCGGTGGGAATTGAATTGTTTTCTGCCTCTATATACCTAATTCTAGTGAGCCTTATCTTGATGCAGCAGCATTTAAGAATGAAAATAAATAACTTCCATAGCCATTGGCACCGGTGACAGAGTCAGTAGTGAAGATTTTGATCGGCCGGTCATGACCGAGCGAGCGGTGGGAATTGAATTGTTTTCTGCCTCTATATACCTAATTCTAGTGAGCCTTATCTTGATGCAGCAGCATTTAAGAATGAAAATAAATAACTTCCATAGCCATTGGCACCGGTGACAGAGTCAGTAGTGAAGATTTTGATCGGCCGGTCATGACCGAGCGAGCGGTGGGAATTGAATTATTTTCTGCCTCTATATACCTAATTCTAATGAGCCTTATCTTGGTGCAGCAGCATTTAGGAATGAAAATAAATAACTTCCATAGCCATTGGCACCGGTGACAGAGTCAGTAGTGAAGATTTTGATCGGCCGGTCATGACCGAGCGAGCGGTGGGAATTGAATTGTTTTCTGCCTCTATATACCTAATTCTAGTGAGCCTTATCTTGATGCAGCAGCATTTAAGAAGGTCAAAGAAAGGCTATGTACACTACAGGAGTAATCAAACAGACTCTGCCATCCTGAAATAGTGTATAAAAACTTGTTTTCATCATATGTTCTACTTAAACTAGTTGTAACTCCTTTCGTTTTACTCGTATTGAATTTTCAAGCAATGCTTCAAAATCTGCACCTTTTTCTGATCCTTCTGGTATGTAACAAGTACTGATAAACACAATTTTAAGAAAATATATATTACGTCCTCACGTAAATTAGGTAGATTATAAATAATGAAAAAAGAAACTAGACGCAGGATAGGAATGGGATAGGGTTTAAAAAGAGGAGAAAAATATTTATGATTTCACAATATAACTCTTTGTTATATTTGATCGGTATCTATCTCATGAAAAATAGTTATCTACTAAAATAATGATATCATTAAACAAACAATATTAGCTTCTAAGCTAAGATACCAATTGAACAAAGTGCTGTGTTTATTAGTTGGTAATTTCATAAGGAATATCTGATATCTTTTCCATCAACATTGGTAAAGTATTAGATCCACCATACTGATTTTATCATCTGTTTTAACCCAAATAAATTCCTTTATTGCAATAAAAGTTTCTGGTGAAATTAACTGAAACTATGCTGAAAGTCTTACATTATTCCCATGTACAACATAGTTTAAAAAAAACAAAATCGAAGAGAAAATTTTGCAAAAAATTTCCCGGAGTAGAAAAAATGACAGAAATACACCATATGTTGAGGTCAATTCTAGACATCCACGAGGGTCTGTAAGATGGTTAAACGTGTCGTAAGGCTTAGTTATGAACTGCTTTGAGCTGTAACAGTCATTAAAAGAATATTCGTGGACGTTAAGACAATATGTGTTCCTTACGGGTAACGTGTCGTGTGTAGGAGTATACGCGGGTTACTGATGGCTATCATATCCTCTCGATGGAGCTTGACACTGCAATAAAAGTACTGCATTACATTTTTTAATGAAAATAAATCACTTCCATAGCCATTGGCACCGGTGACAGAGTCAGTAGTGAAAATTTTGATCGGTCGGTCATGTCCGAACGAGCGGTGGGAATTGAATTGTTTTCTGCCTCTATATACCTAATTATAGTAAGCCTTATCTTGATGCAGCAGCATTTAAGAATGAAAATAAATAACTTCTATAGCCATTGGCACCGGTGACAGAGTCAGTAGTGAAGATTTTGATCGGCCGGTCATGACTAAGTGAGCGGTGGGA
>JAPQNM010000048.1:14712818-14722818 GCA_029783475.1 Metacarcinus magister
AAGGCAGGTGTGGTGACGGTCCTCCCGTCTTGCCCAATCAATACAGCCCCGAGGAAGGAGGAGGAGGAGGAGGCAGGAAAAGGTAAAATAGGTTATGGAGGAAAAGGAGGAGGAGGAGGAGGAAAGTGATTTGGATGGAAGGCAAAGAAAATGAAGGAGGTATGAATAGATGATCGTTTCCTCCTCCTGCTCCTCCTCCTCTTCTTTCTCCTCCTCCTGTTATATATAACTGTTGTTGTCTGTTCTTCCTTTGTACTCCTTTTTACTCCTCCTAGTAAATAATATTTTGATTAAAAATACTCAACATTGCTTTCGTCACAAACGCTCTTGTTTGACAAATCTGCTTGACTTTTATAACGATGTATTCAATAATTATAACGAAACAAAAGCGGTAGATATCATTTATCTTGATTTTCAAAAAGTGTTTGACTAAGCTTCCCATAAGCAATTACTAAAGAATTGAGTCACATGGCATAGCTGGGAAAATTTTCAAGTGGCTTCCCGAGAGAAAATAGCGCGTTGTGATAAACGGTAAATCATATAACTGGCGAGACGTTATATGCGGTGTGCCACAGGGCTCAGTACTTGGTCATGTTCTTTTTCTAATTGATGTCAATGATATCGATGCAGGCCTCACCTGTACGATATAAAAATTTGTCGGCGACACGAACATCACGATTAAAGTAACTACAACCGCCAAAAAAATAGAATTACAATCCAACCTCAACATCTTAGTGGGTGGGGTGGGTGGGGAGTAGCCTTCCACTTTGCTGTCCTTTTATCTCTATCAAGTAGATATTATAG
Source organism: Metacarcinus magister (assembly GCA_029783475.1). Lineage (NCBI taxonomy): Eukaryota > Metazoa > Arthropoda > Malacostraca > Decapoda > Cancridae > Metacarcinus > Metacarcinus magister. The sequence goes on from JAPQNM010000048.1 coordinate 14,713,623, forward strand.
TAGTAATGTAGGCACACGGTCAGCCTCGTTAGGTCCAGTCGGACTGTTCTTCCTTTGTACTCCTTTGTATATCTTTGTACTCCTCCTCCTCCTCTTCCTCCTGTTCTTCTTACTGGCCACCTCACGTTAAAGCCTTTTCCTGCTGTTTGTTTGAAGAAAAAAAATGGAACGTTAATGAAAAAAGACTTGAATGGAATGGAAGTGAATGTCGGGAATTAATGCTTCCGGGAAATAAAAAAAATAACAAAAATGGAAAGGTATACGAGTTGAAGGTATAATTCCAGACCTTGATTCCTACTCTCATTTGTCTCCAGGCCAGGTGTTACAAGTGACCACGCTACCTGTCCCATTAATTAGTGTGAGGGAGGTATGATGAAGATGGGTACACACCTCACTACTATTATCACCATCATCACCATCATTATCACCATCACCATTTCATTACACGATACCTTAACATTTATCACAATTTATCATATTTTTTCTTCACTTCCACAATTCATCAGTTTTGTGACACACGGATGAGAGAAAAAAAAACCTTCTTTATCTCTATTACACACACACACACACTCTCTCTCTCTCTCTCTCTCTCTCTCTCTCTCTCTCTCTCTCTCTCTCTCTCTCTCTCTCTCTCTCTCTCTCTCTCTCTCTCTCTCTCTCTCTCTCTCTCTCTCTCTCATACATTCATACATAAATGCATACATACATACATACATACATACATCAAGAGCATAACACCACTACACATACTACGAACAAACAGGGTAGAAGGAGGGCAAAGAGCCTATATAGTTTACGTAAAACTTTATTACGAAACTACGATACGATACAATGAAAAAGAAAGTAGAAAAAACAAGACAATTAAAAGAAGTTAAACAAAGAGAGAGAAAGAAAAAACAAAGAGTAAAATAGAAAGGAAGCAGAGTCTCATGTGTGGTAGCGAGAGAGAGAGAGAGAGAGAGAGAGAGAGAGAGAGAGAGAGAGAGAGAGAGAGAGAGAGAGAGAGAGAGAGAGAGAGAGAGAGAGAGAGAGTATATATCACAGGCTGAGTCATAGAGTTTTCTTAGTGAGACTCGACCTTGACCTATGTGTGTGTGTGTGTGTGTGTGTGTGTGTGTGTGTGTGTGTGTGTGTGTGTGTGTGTGTGTGTGTGTGTGTGTGTGTGTGTGTGTGTGTGTGTGTGTGTGTTGTAAATATGGACGGATAGCCTCGTCAGTACGTATACATACAGGTCACGCTTTAGCAGGAGGAGGAGGAGGAATACAAAGGAATACAAATGAATAACAGGCAACAACAGCCCTGGTGGGCCTTACAAGGTTGCCTGTGTAGCTACTCTACTTCTATGTAGCTACTCTACTTCTAGGAGGGGAGGAGGAGGAGGAGGAGGAGGAGGAGGAGGAGGAGGAGGAGGAGGAGGAGGAGGAGGAGGAGGAGGAAGAGGGACAAAGATGCGGAGAAATATAACTAAAAATGAAGAGAAGACGAAGACGAAGACGAAGAAGAAGAAGAAGAAGAAGAAGAAGAAGAAGAAGAGAAGGAAGAAGAAGAAGAGGAGGAGAAGGAGGAGGATAAATGCTCAAATACAGCGGTGTCATGAAAGTGGAAGAGGCTATCAAGGTGAAGTAATTACCAAGAACAGAGTAATAAACAGAGAGAGAGAGAGAGAGAGAGGAGAGAGAGAGAGAGAGAGAGAGAGAGAGAGAGAGAGAGAGAGAGAGAGAGAGAGAGAGAGAGAGAGTAGGAATTACAGTTACACACCTATTCGTCAAGGGATAATACAAAGAAGATTAACACCTTTCGTGAACACAAGAAAATGAGTAAGAGAAAAAAAGAGTAAAAAAAAAGATATATATAAAGAAATTCCTAAGTTCCCTTCCTCTTAGTCATGGAATCTCACGGAAAAGTTATCGCTTATGAGAAGAAAAAAAATTATTCTCTCTCTCTCTCTCTCTCTCTCTCTCTCTCTCTCTCTCTCTCTCTCTCTCTCTCTCTCTCTCTCTCTCTCTCTCTCTCTCTCTCTCTCTCTCTCTCTCTCTCTCTCTCTCTCTCTTTATCAACGTTGCTTATGTATTATACTTCAACACATTTTTCATTCTTTTTATACTTACTTACACACTTACAATGGTGTAGTTAGTAGTTTTTTTTTTGTTTTTTTGTTTAAGTAGTGTGTATATTTACCTTCAGATGTTTGTAGTACACGCGAACGCCATTCCAAACACACACAACACACACACACACACACACACACACACACACACACACACACACACACACACACACACACACACACACACACACACACGCCTCCTGGGAACACGGCTTGATTTGATCTCTTTTTCTTTTCATTTTTTCTTTTGCAATAACGGAAAGAGGATCAAGCAACTGAATGGGTTTGAATATGACGTAATTACTATGAATAGGTGTGTGTAATGGAGAGAAAGAGAGAGAGAGAGAGAGAGAGAGAGAGAGAGAGAGAGAGAGAGAGAGAGAGAGAGAGAGAGAGAGAGAGAGAGAGAGAGAGAGAGAGAGAGAGAGAGAGAGAGCAATGAACAGTATAGTGAAGATGAACAATACACACGCGCGCCCCGATTGGAACACTGCAAGAGGTTATGAATGGAAATGAATTGCTTGCATGAATATTCAACGCAGGCAACAGGGGCGTTGGGGAGGGGGGTGAGTGTGGGACATTGCTTGCGGGCACAATTAGAGCAGGAACAGGAGGAGGAGGAGGAGGAGGAGGAGAGGAGGAGGAGGAGGAGGAGGAGGAGGAGGGGAAGGGGTGTTGGTGTGAGGGAATGAAAGGGAGGGGGGAGGGGAAGGGCGTGAAAAATGGGAAAGGGGTAAAGGGGGAGATATGTTGAAGGAGTTGCACATCATATAATACCCCCTTTTCCTCCTCCTCCTCCTCCTCCTCCTCCTCCTCCTCCTCCTCCTCCTCCTCCTCCTCCTCCTCCATACGAACAATGGTTTAGTTCCCTCCTTCCTATTACACCGCATGAGTCACCCCCAACTTATGTCCTTCTCCTCCCTCTTTCCCTCCCTCCCATCCCACCTTCTATCGCCTCCCCGCCCCCACATGACAGACGCCCCCCCCAAAGAAAGAAACAAATATGTATAGAAACACACACACCACACACACACACACACCACACACACACACACACACACACACACACACACAGACACACCACACAGAAACGCAAAGAATCTAAACCATTTCCCTGCATAAACAATGACGTCAACTATCAGTGAACGGGAAGGCAGCAGAGGGACGCCATGTTGGAACTCCACTTCTTCTTCTTCTTCTTCTTCCTCCTCCTCCTCCTCCTCCTCCTCCTCCTCCTCCTCCTCCTCCTCCTCCTCCTCCTCCTCCTCCTCCTACTCAAAAAGGTAAAATAACATATTGAAACAAGGATTAAAAGAAAATAATTGATACTTCTTATTAATTGAACCAGTTTGAACACTTAAAAAATACAAATTATCACACACTTATTTGAATTTCTTTCTCTTTCACTTGCTCTCTCTTTCTTTTACTCGGTTCAGTATTCATTAAAAACCTACACTATCTTCTCTTTTATTTCTCTTTTTATTTCTCTTTATTTCTCTATTTCTTTTACATATGTTCAATAATCATTAAAACCTACACTATCTCTCTCTCTCTCTCTCTCTCTCTCTCTCTCTCTCTCTCTCTCTCTCTCTCTCTCTCTCTCTCTCTCTCTCTCTCTCTCTCTCTCTCTCTCTCTCTCTCTCTCTCTCTCTCTCTCTCTCTTTCTCTCTCTCTTTTGCGTATGTTCGGTAATCGTACAGACGGAATGTTTGATTTGGGCAACGCAATCCTCCCTGATCTGCCTCCGCAAGCCATTAGGTGCAGCGGCGGTCATTAATCTTGCTTGTATCGCGCCTCCAGTCACTGTTTTATCGGCGGCACCCTAGAGCGAGGTCATCTGGCACCGAGGGAGTGTGTGTCGATAGTCCAGATGAGCAGAAGGAGGCTGTATGTATGTATGTATGTGTGTGTGTGTGTGTGTGTGTGGGTGTGTGTGTTTGCGTGCACATGGCCTCACCACACACACACACACACCACAGTCTGAGAAACACTGAACAAAATAAAACATGACGCAGAATGACCGAAAATTACACAGGAGTACATAGAAATACAGACCTTAAACACCTGACTTAGTGGTTTGTCCCTAAAATGCAAAGACAGTGAAAAGAATAAGAAGAAAAGAATAGAAATTACGGTAAAGTTTCTTCTTGAGTAAGTTATAACGCAGCTTACTCAGCACTTAGAGAGAGAGAGAGAGAGAGAGAGAGAGAGAGAGAGAGAGAGAGAGAGAGAGAGAGAGAGAGAGAAAAGGAAATAAGATAAGAAATATACTGGTAAATAAGAATTAATAAATAAATGAAGCACATAAATAAAATTAGATAGTGAGGTTAAAAATCAAATTGACGGAGGAAATTAGAATAAAATTTGAGATAACCATGAAAATTACACTAAATCACCAAACAAAAGACACAAAACCAAAATGAATAAATAAATGAATAAATGGATAGATAAATAAAAATAAATAATAACAAAAATCGGAATAAATTTTTTTTTAATTAATCAAGGAGCAAAAAAATAAAAGAAAAAAGATAATAAAAAAATGCAAATCAATCAAAAGAAAACGAAGAACAAACAAAGAAAACGGTGATGTAAACAAAGGGGGATGCCAGCCAGTCATTACAAACCTAGACTTCAAAATTCATTACGTTTCCACACAAAGAACAGAGGAGGAGGAGGAGGAGGAGGAGGAGGAGGAGGAGGAGGAGGAGGAGGAGGAGGAGGAGGAGGAGGCGGAGGCGAGGAGGCGGAGGCGGAGGCGGAGGAGGAGGAGGAGGAGGCGGAGGCGGAGACAGGAAGAAGAGAAGGGGATGAGGAAAGGACAGGAGGAGGATGAGAAGGGGATGGAGGATAGAATGACAGGAGGAGGAGTAGGAGAAGGGGAGAGAACAGCAAGGGACAGGAAGAGGAGGAGAAGAGGAAGAAGAAGGGATCGAGGAGGAGGAGAAGGCGAAGGAGGAGGAGGAGGAGGAGGAGGAGGAGGAGGAGGAGGAGGAGGCGGAGGAGGAGGAGGAGGAGGAGGAGGAGGAGGAGGAGGAGGAGGAGGAGGTAAAAGACTGACAAACAAGTTGAAGTCAGGAAGGCAAATGGAATGACACTATTTTATTTTATTTTTCTCCTCCATCATTATTTATTTTTTTTTTTCTTTATTATTTATCAACCCAAATTAGGGAAAGCCTCATTAGACAGAGAGACGCAGCCCAGCCCAGCCTGGCACCACACATAAAGTGGCAGAGGGTGCCATTATAGAGCAGACCTCGTGCCAAACAACCGGTGCCACTAACCCCCCCACCACCCCCCTCTCTCTCTTCTCTCTCTCTCTCTCTCTCTCTCTCTCTCTCTCTCTCTCTCTCTCTCTCTCTCTCTCTCTCTCTCTCTCTCTCTCTCTCTCTGCCAGTCCACGTTCAGCGAATTTTGGACAAAAGAAAAAATAAGACAAGGGACATTTTGCATAATTTTCAAATGAACGAAGCGAAGGAAAAATGTCGAAATAGCTGATTATGTCTCAAAATATAGTGCATACGATGGAGAATAAAGATAAGGTGGTATATTTTTTTTCTATTCTCTCTCTCTCTCTCTCTCTCTCTCTCTCTCTCTCTCTCTCTCTCTCTCTCTCTCTCTCTCTCTCTCTCTCTCTCTCTCTCTCTCTCTCTCTCTATCTCTTTGTTTGAGTATTGTAATAAATTTAAAAACTTTTGGATAGTTCTACCGTAAATTAAATAAAAGAAAACGAGGACACGCATTAATTTTCGGTGCGTGGCTCAAAGAAAATGGAACACGGTTGATTACTTTTCATCCCTACTGTAAACATGAGGAGCGAAGAGCGGGAAAACACACACACACACACACACACACACACACACACACACACACACACACACACACACACACACACACACACACACAGACACAGACACAGACACAGACACAGACACAGACACACACACACACACACACACACACACACACACACACACACACACACACACACACACACACACACATCAGGATTATTTACGTCCCTTCATGTCTTAAATCCTTTACAAATTTATTCCTTTATCTTGATTATTTATTCATTTATGTCGTATTCTTTATATTTGTTAATCTAAAAGGACATGAGACGCTTTCAAACACCCATTTATCTCTCTCTCTCTCTCTCTCTCTCTCTCTCTCTCTCTCTCTCTCTCTCTCTCTCTCTCTGGTAAACACTTGAGGCGCCCCGGTTCGAGTCTCCGGTTCCTGGTATCCGTTTCAAAAGTATTTCTACGAATGTTCTGTGTCTGGTCAGCGTCCTTCCTTCCTTCCTTCCTTTCACTCGCTCTTATTTTGTCATTTTATTCCTGCGTCTTTGGACATGCAAGAAAAAATACGGTAATTGATTTTCTTTTTTTGATTTATTATACGTGTTATTTATTATTTTCCCTTTTGAAACGATGCAAGAAATACGAATAAATTCAAGTTAATAGAAATGAGATGAATATTTTTGAATGGTATGAATAAACGTGGTTAATTCGCTCTCTAAACATACTTATTATTCATTTCATTCCTACGTTCATAATCCTGTTTTAAAAAATCCACCATAATTCACTGGTTTTACAACGCACATATTCACTAAACTACATTCCAGATCGCTGAAAACCAAGTCAAAGATATATAAAAAAAAATTCTTCCCAAGAAAAACACGAGAAGCCATTAAAATCAGACTCGCATTTCCATGAAGTTATTCCTTAAAACGCTGGAACTCAAATACGATTCTCAATTTCGGATTTCCTTGCACTACGAAGCTTTTTTTTTCTCCTTTTTCGAACCCCGATAACAGTTTCCCCGCCTCGACCTTACGATACATACATTAACTACCCCGTTCTTGCCCCACTCCACTCTACCCCCGTTCCAGCCCCGTTCCAGGACATCCAGACTTCTATGAACACTCTGGACTTAAACGTTGAGGAGGAGGACTGGAACGGAGATGCAGATTGAGGGAAGGATGGAGGAGGCAAGGGGGAGGAGACTGTGAGGGTGGAAGGAGAGAAAGGAGGGATGGAGGAAGGGAGAGGCCTTGAGGGGAGGTAAAGGTTCCAGAGATGAGCAGTATCAGGGTAAGGGAATGATAGATGTCTCCAGCAGCCTCAGTAAATCACGGAGGGTTTATCTAAATGCTCGAGAAGCGTGTCCAGTGTGTGTGTGTGTGTGTGTGTGTGTGTGTGTGTGTGTGTGTGTGTGTGTGTGTGTGTGTGTGTGTGTGTGTGTGTGTGTGTGTGTGTGTGTGTGTGTGTGTTTTCCATAATAAAGTAAACATTTGCATCTTTGTGTGTACCTTATCTTCCTATAAGTTAACATTGAAATAATAGTAACAATAATAATAATAATAATAATAATAATAATAATAATAATAATAATAATAATAATAATAAAACTCAATCACACTACTATACCTTTACCTACCACCTTCCACCTACCATCCACCATCCACCACCTTCGATCTATCCCATCCACTTCTACCTATCCACCTCACTCCACCACACTCATCCACACCCACCCGCACTATCAGTAATGACCAGTTAATCTTGAAGGCTTGTACAGGCGTGGACAGGCAGCCTCTTATCTGAGTGAGAGAGAGAGAGAGAGAGAGAGAGAGAGAGAGAGAGAGAGAGAGAGAGGAGAGAGAGAGAGAGTAGAGAGAGAGGAGAGAGAGAGAGAGAGCAGAGAGAGAGAGAGAGAGAGAGAGAGAGAGAGAGAGAGAGAAGAGAGAGACGTATATAATATTGCTATAAGTCATTGATAAGGTAATGTTACGTCCAATTCGATTACTTTTATTATTACTGTCATTATTATCATTATCTTTATCACTATCATCATCATCGTCATCACCATCGTCATTATAACCAGTGCGTCACGTTACCAACACACAAACCGTCTCAAATGTTACCAGATAAGAGAGAAAATAGATAAGAACTTAAACAAGACGCAATTTCTGAGCATGCGAGACACCACGCACTTGGAGGGGTGTTTGGGGGTGTGTGGCGGTGTGTGTTGGGGTGTGTGGGAGTGGGGTGTGTGTTGGGGTGTGTGTTGGGGTGTAGGAGCACATGATGAAGTAGAAGAGGAAGGATGTGAACAAGCAAAGAGCAGAGGAGATAAAAATGATGTGATAAAACCTTGACTCAGACTTTGTGTTTTACTTGTTTGATAAGAACGAGTGTGCTGATGATGGAAGAGGAGGAGGAGGAGGAGGAGGAGGAGGAGGAGGAGGAGGAGGAGGAGGAGGAGGAGGAGGAGGAGGAGGAGGAGGAGGAGGAGACAGAAACTAACAATAATAAGAATAACACATACAGCAAGAACAAGAAGATAAAAGAAGAGGAGAAAGAGGAAGATAATGAGGAGGAGGAGGAGAAGGAGGAAGAGAAACATGATTGATAAACAGAATTAAACATACAAACAAACTAACAAACATATTAATCATAAACACTATTTTTCACTTCTCAAATATACAGATTCATAATATAAAAAAAAATTAAGAGTAAAAAACCCAGAAGCTAAACCAACGAGTTGAAACAAACAAACAAAGAGCAACGACACAACAACACACATAAGAAGAAAATCTACATCAACACAAAAGACAAAACACACAATTGAACACAAACATGAAAGAGATAAATTTCCAAAAAGCCCCCTTAAGAGACCCCCTCCACCCCCCTCCCTTCCACACACACACACACACACACACACACACACCAAAAATAACCTAATAATTAATCCTCTGAAATCACCATCAGGCACCCCACCCCATCACCCCCCCGTAACCCCCCCTCACCCCCCGCCCCCCCCAGACCACCACAAGTCAATTGACAATAAAAAATGAGGTTAATCTTGTCCAATTGAAAAACATCTCTCCTCACTTACTGGGGACGAGTTAATGATCACAGGGAAGGGGGAGAGAGAGAGAGAGAGAGAGAGAGAGAGAGAGAGAGAGAGAGAGAGAGAGAGAGAGAGAGAGAGAGAGAGAGAGAGGGGTGGGGGGAGGGTGAGACAGGACATATAGGCCTATGGAACACCAGTGAAACAGACGGTGGGACGGAAGGGGTGGTGTCCCAG
>JAPQNM010000048.1:14727818-14732818 GCA_029783475.1 Metacarcinus magister
AACTGTATAGCCCTTAGAGATAACTGTATAGCCCTTAGAGGTAACTATATAGCCCTTAGAAATGATTTACCCTTTGAAGTAACTAGTGACCTTAAAGATGAGTTCGATGTCCTTAGCATTGACTGTCCCCCTTCGTAGTGCCTTTGACCCTTAAAGCTTCCAGTGTGGCCTTTGAAGGTGACTGTGATCCTTAGAAGTGACCAAAGGTGATTTTCTTTAAGTCGCAGTCTTTGTGTTCGCCTCTGAAGGAACGACCACTGGAGGGTCTTAAAATGTCATACCCTCCGAGGCACGGGTGTTGAGGGGCCACCACCACCACGCCCTCAACACCCCCGCTACACCCCTCCCACTCCTTCTTTCCTTCCCTCACCCACCTCACAAGATCACCACCACCAGGCCCTCAACACCCCTCTACTCCTCCCCCTTTCCTTCCTTCCCTCACAAGACACACAGACCAGCGCTAGACACGTCCTTACACCCTGTTAATGAATTCTTCCCTCCACTCCTTCCCCTTTCTAAGGATCCCAACGAAGATATGGCCTCAGTCTATCATTTCCTCTTCTTCCTTACCACCCTTCATTCATTCACTGCTTGGGTCGCCTGCCTCCTTCCCTTCACACGCACGCACGCACGCACATAAAGGAGAAAAAGGGAGAAAGGGAGAAAGGGAAGAACAAGAATCACAGCGGTCGTCTAGGAGTTGACTGAAGGTCCTCCACGACAAATGTTCACCATAGCTCAGCCTTGATCCCCATTGTGAGACCCGACGAAGGACCATCAACACGGTGACAGCCAGTGGGAAGGGGACGCCGCCCACCACCACCACCACCACCACCACCACCACCACCACCATTACTACCACCATCACCACCGCCGCCACCACCACGAACATCACCGCCAATTCAGAAGTCAATGTTCGTGGTCTAAGCCGCAGTTTTCAGTCTTTTCTTTTCTTCTCTTCTTCTCTCTTTTTTCAATGTTACGTGCTTTTCTGTCTCTCTTTTCTTTGCTCCTTTTCTTTCTTGGCTGTTGTTGTTAATGGTGAAAATCCAGCGAAAACCCAACTGATGTGCGGGTGATGTCGGCACACACACACACACACACACACACACACACACACACACACACACACACACACACACACACACACACACACAAACAGTCCAAGAGAGTCCTATCATAATTATAATCACATAGGATCATTCCCCTTACTTTATTCCCCTTCGTCCCTCCCCTTTCCTGTACAAGCAGAGAGAGGAGAGGGGGAAGGGCATGAGGCTGCACGTGGAGAGGAAGAAAATGGAGGGAGGGAGGGAGTGAGGGGACGGAAGGGGAGGGAGGGACTTCAGTATTTGTAAAGTTTAATCATCGGCTGACGTTCGTGACCCTGCCCTCGGAGTGTCAGCTGATCCGTGGCGTCTAGTGTGTTGTTATGGCTCACGTGCTGCCCTCCCTCCCTCCATCCCTCCCTCGGACTCTCCCCTCCTTCTCTATAACCCTCCCTTCGCCACCCCTTCCCTCCCTCTCTCCCTCCGCCACGCCAGCAAACCACCGCATGACCCCACAAGCACGTTCTCGTTCGCACGTGTCCTCTTCCTCCTCCATCTACTCCTCCTCTTCTAATGTTGAAGGCGTGAGAGAGAGAGAGAGAGAGAGAGAGAGAGAGAGAGAGAGAGAGAGAGAGAGAGAGAGAGAGAGAGAGAGAGAGAGAGAGAGAGAGAGAATATAATGATACAGTGGTTTAAAAATGTCAGGTTTCTTATATCCTCTAAATAATGTGTTAATGGTTTATGTTTTAATTATCTTTCTTATTTGACAAATGAAGATATTTTGATGCACTACAACCAAATTTTCATCATTCAGGGTCACATGATATTCATTCATAGGCCTTATTTAAAAGTTTAGGTTTTGAACTGTGCATATTATAGTCCGTCAATGTTTTCGCTCTGTAAGTACCACCTCCAAGCACTTCAACACAAAATGGAAAACACATATAGATACTACACTCATTTACTTATTTCAATTATCAACCTATTTATGCCCCAAAACCTGCCTTCACAAAATGAATAAGGAGATAACGTCTGAAACACAACATGCTATGGAGACAGCAACATTATAGCTTTTGTCTTGCTAGTTGCAGCTTGTTGTAATCTGAACCAACGCTTTGACGGGATACTGTACGTGGCGAGGTGTAGTACATGCTTATTCTGGTGCAACGTGCAAGAACATGATGCAGTACTGAGAGAGAGAGAGAGAGAGAGAGAGAGAGAGAGAGAGAGAGAGAGAGAGAGAGAGAGAGAGAGAGAGAGAGAGAGAGAGAGAGAGAGAGAGAGAGAGAGAGAGAGAGATGTACAGGCTGATAGAGAGCAAGACACATACAGCCTGACACACCAATGGACTGATTATATCGATAGAGGGGAACTTTATCCCTATTAATTAACCACCTGAATCGTAATTAACACACACCCTCACCAGCCCTCACCTGTTCCTTCCCTCACCCTCACTCCCCCCACCCCCTATTTACTCTCCCTCTCCCCCTCCTCCTTCTCCCTTCCACCCTACCAACACATGGCTTACGTAACACTTTTAATCTCACTCCCTCCCTCTCTCTCCCTCCCTCCCTCCCTCCGTCACTCCCTCCGTCACTCCCTCCATCACTTACTCATTCACTCACTCCTCACTTATTTATTCATGTCCTTCATCTCTTCTTCCTTCTCTGTTTCCTGGTTATATATACTTCACTTATGTAGTTATTATATTTTGTTCATCTCTTTTTTTGTTTCTTCTTCATTATTTCTCTTATCTTTCATCTATACGTTCAGGTCATTATCTGTACTTCTTCCCTTTATCCCTTTATCCCTACTACACCACCACCTTCCTATCTTTTATCTATTTATTTATTTATTTATTTATCTCTTTCTCTAAGACACTCACTCTCCCTTTACGCTTCCTTCATATCCTCATCACCCTAGAAAAAAAAAAAAATTATTATTTCTTTCACCCTCTGTATAATTTTTTTTTTCACCCTTTTTACTTACATGCACACACTTTTTTTTCTCTCTCTCTCTCTCTCTCTCTCTCTCTCTCTCTCTCTCTCTCTCTCTCTCTCTCTCTCTCTCTCTCTCTCTCTCTCTCAGCACCCTCCCCCCCTTCCCCCCCACCGTAATGACTCTCCCCCGCGGCCGCCTCTCAGGTAAGCTCTCCATCAAGGTGTAATTTGACAAGTAGAATCGCCAGAGGGGAGAGAACTTCGGAGGAGAAAGGAGGGATTTGAGGGGAAACTGGAGGAGGATCAGAGAGAGCAGGAGGAGGAGGAGGAGGAGGAGGGGGGGGTTTTGGAGGAAAGAGTGAGAGATGGAGAAAATGGAAATCCGAAAAAGAGAGAATGAGAGAGGGGAAAATAATGTCAAGATGGAGCTGAGAGAGAGAGAGAGAGAGAGAGAGAGAGAGAGAGAGAGAGAGAGAGAGAGAGAGAGAGAGAGAGAGAGAGAGAGAGAGAGAGAGAGAGAGAGAGAGAGAGAGAGAGAGAGAGAGAGAGAGAGAGAGAGAGAGAGAGAGAGAGAGAGAGAGAGAGAAAAGAAGAAAAAAAAAAGAGAGAGTGTGTGAAAGAAGTGACTGTGATGACAATTTAGAGAAGAGAGGATTCGATGGGAGGGAAGGAGGACAGTGTTGAAAGGGGAGAGAAGGATTGTCAAGGGAGAGGAAATGGTTGGAGGCAGGGAAGACGGCGTCAAGGGTGGAGGGTTATTCTTAAAATGTGAAGGGAAAAAAAATGTGGAAAAAGTTTAATGGATGGGAAAGTAAACCTTTTAAAATGGAGGACCATTGGATAAGGAGGAAGAGGAGGAGGAGGAGGAGGAGGAGGAGGAGGAGGAGGAGGAGGAGGAGGAGGAGGAGGAGGGCGATGAAAATAAAAAGGATAAAGACGAGGACCAGGATGTAGAAGATGATAAGAAAGAGAATGATGAAAAACTGGAGCAAGAAGAAAAGGAGAAAGACGAAGAAAGGAAGAGGAAGAGGAGGAGGAGGAGGAGCAAGAGAAGGAGGAAGATGACAAAGACAACAAAGAAGAGGTCGAGAAGGAGGAGGAAAAAGAGGAGAAAGAGAAGGAGCTGAAGAGGAAAGATGAAAAATCAGACACGATGAAAACAAACTTTTAAAAATATGAAGAAAAAAAAACCTTTACCGCCATGAATTGAAGAGTCAGGTCGGACCCAAAATCATTTCCTAACCATTTCCAAAAACCTTGATCCATGACCTCCCCGCCCCCCTTATCTCTCCCCTCCCCCTTCTCTCCCCTCCCTTCTTTCTTTCCTCTCATTTAATCTCAAGAACGGGAAGCAAGAAGAAAGAAGAAACGCAGCAAGAAAGATGAACAACAACAACAACAACAACAACAACAACAACAACAACAGAGGCACCCTACACACACTCTATACAATGAAACAGAAACACGTGGCCCATCCTTCACGCCTTCCACCCACGCCCTACACACCTGTACAGCGGCAGGTGTGCGATGGACCTGACGAAAAACAAATGCCTGACACCTGTATGGAAGGAGGGAAAGGGGAGGGAATGGGGAGGGAGGGAAAATAAGGGTTGAATTATAGGAGGAAAAGAACTTTATGTTTTTGAGTACATCGAGAGAGAGAGAGAGAGAGAGAGAGAGAGAGAGAGAGAGAGAGAGAGAGAGAGAGAGAGAGAGAGAGAGAGAGAGAGAGAGAGAGAGAGAGAGAGAGAGAGAGAGAGAGAGAGAGAGAGAGAGAAAGAGAGAGAGAGAGAGAGAGAGAGAGAGAGACAGAGACAGAGACAGAGACAGAGAGAGAGAGAGAGAGAGAGAGAGAGAGAGAGAGAGAGAGAGAGAGAGAGAGAGAGAAGTGCATCGAAGGTAGTGAAAGGGAGAAGGAGGGAAAGAGAGAGTGAAAGGGAGAAGGAGGGAAAGAGAGAAGGAGAGGGAGGAAGGGAAAGAGGGAAGGGAAAAAAAAAAAAGGGACACAGGT
>JAPQNM010000048.1:14737818-14755318 GCA_029783475.1 Metacarcinus magister
ATCTACTAAAATAATGATATCATTAAACAAACAATATTAGCTTCTAAGCTAAGATACCAATTGAACAAAGTGCTGTGTTTATTAGTTGGTAATTTCATAAGGAATATCTGATATCTTTTCCATCAACATTGGTAAAGTATTAGATCCACCATACTGATTTTATCATCTGTTTTAACCCAAATAAATTCATTTATAGCAATAAAAGTTTCTGGTGAAATTAACTGAAACTATGCTGAAAGTCTTACATTATTCCCATGTACAACATAGTTTAAAAAAAACAAAATCGAAGAGGAAATTTTGCAAAAAATTTCCCGGAGTAGAAAAAATGACAGAAATACACCATATGTTGAGGTCAATTCTAGACATCCACGAGGGTCTGTAAGATGGTTAAACGTGTCGTAAGGCTTAGTTATGAACTGCTTTGAGCTGTAACAGTCATTAAAAGAATATTCGTGGACGTTAAGACAATATGTGTTCCTTACGGGTAACGTGTCGTGTGTAGGAGTATACGCGGGTTACTGATGGCTATCATATCCTCTCGATGGAGCTTGACACTGCAATAAAAGTACTGCATTACATTTTTTAATGAAAATAAATCACTTCCATAGCCATTGGCACCGGTGACAGAGTCAGTAGTGAAAATTTTGATCGGTCGGTCATGTCCGAACGAGCGGTGGGAATTGAATTGTTTTCTGCCTCTATATACCTAATTATAGTGAGCCTTATCTTGATGCAGCAGCATTTAAGAATGAAAATAAATAACTTCTATAGCCATTGGCACCGGTGACAGAGTCAGTAGTGAAGATTTTGATCGGCCGGTCATGACTAAGTGAGCGGTGGGAATTGAATTGTTTTCTGCCTCTATATACCTAATTCTAGTGAGCCTTATCTTGATGCAGCAGCATTTAAGAATGAAAATAAATAACTTCCATAGCCATTGGCACCGGTGACAGAGTCAGTAGTGAAGATTTTGATCGGCCGGTCATGACCGAGCGAGCGGTGGGAATTGAATTGTTTTCTGCCTCTATATACCTAATTCTAGTGAGCCTTATCTTGATGCAGCAGCATTTAAGAATGAAAATAAATAACTTCCATAGCCATTGGCACCGGTGACAGAGTCAGTAGTGAAGATTTTGATCGGCCGGTCATGACCGAGCGAGCGGTGGGAATTGAATTGTTTTCTGCCTCTATATACCTAATTCTAGTGAGCCTTATCTTGATGCAGCAGCATTTAAGAAGGTCAAAGAAAGGCTATGTACACTACAGGAGTAATCAAACAGACTCTGCCATCCTGAAATAGTGTATAAAAACTTGTTTTCATCATATGTTCTACTTAAACTAGTTGTAACTCCTTTCGTTTTACTCGTATTGAATTTTCAAGCAATGCTTCAAAATCTGCACCTTTTTCTGATCCTTATGGTATGTAACAAGTACTGATAAACACAATATTAAGAAAATATATATTACGTCCTCACGTAAATTAGGTAGATTATAAATAATGAAAAAAGAAACTAGACGCAGGATTGGAATGGGATAGGGTTTAAAAAGAGGAGAAAAATATTTATGATTTCACAATATAACTCTTTGTTATATTTGATCGGTATCTATCTCATGAAAAATAGTTATCTACTAAAATAATGATATCATTAAACAAACAATATTAGCTTCTAAGCTAAGATACCAATTGAACAAAGTGCTGTGTTTATTAGTTGGTAATTTCATAAGGAATATCTGATATCTTTTCCATCAACATTGGTAAAGTATTAGATCCACCATACTGATTTTATCATCTGTTTTAACCCAAATAAATTCATTTATAGCAATAAAAGTTTCTGGTGAAATTAACTGAAACTATGCTGAAAGTCTTACATTATTCCCATGTACAACATAGTTTAAAAAAAACAAAATCGAAGAGGAAATTTTGCAAAAAATTTCCCGGAGTAGAAAAAATGACAGAAATACACCATATGTTGAGGTCAATTCTAGACATCCACGAGGGTCTGTAAGATGGTTAAACGTGTCGTAAGGCTTAGTTATGAACTGCTTTGAGCTGTAACAGTCATTAAAAGAATATTCGTGGACGTTAAGACAATATGTGTTCCTTACGGGTAACGTGTCGTGTGTAGGAGTATACGCGGGTTACTGATGGCTATCATATCCTCTCGATGGAGCTTGACACTGCAATAAAAGTACTGCATTACATTTTTTAATGAAAATAAATCACTTCCATAGCCATTGGCACCGGTGACAGAGTCAGTAGTGAAAATTTTGATCGGTCGGTCATGTCCGAACGAGCGGTGGGAATTGAATTGTTTTCTGCCTCTATATACCTAATTCTAGTGAGCCTTATCTTGATGCAGCAGCATTTAAGAATGAAAATAAATAACTTCTATAGCCATTGGCACCGGTGACAGAGTCAGTAGTGAAGATTTTGATCGGCCGGTCATGACCGAGCGAGCGGTGGGAATTGAATTGTTTTCTGCCTCTATATACCTAATTCTAGTGAGCCTTATCTTGATGCAGCAGCATTTAAGAATGAAAATAAATAACTTCCATAGCCATTGGCACCGGTGACAGAGTCAGTAGTGAAGATTTTGATCGGCCGGTCATGACCGAGCGAGCGGTGGGAATTGAATTGTTTTCTGCCTCTATATACCTAATTCTAGTGAGCCTTATCTTGATGCAGCAGCATTTAAGAAGGTCAAAGAAAGGCTATGTACACTACAGGAGTAATCAAACAGACTCTGCCATCCTGAAATAGTGTATAAAAACTTGTTTTCATCATATGTTCTACTTAAACTAGTTGTAACTCCTTTCGTTTTACTCGTATTGAATTTTCAAGCAATGCTTCAAAATCTGCACCTTTTTCTGATCCTTATGGTATGTAACAAGTACTGATAAACACAATATTAAGAAAATATATATTACGTCCTCACGTAAATTAGGTAGATTATAAATAATGAAAAAAGAAACTAGACGCAGGATTGGAATGGGATAGGGTTTAAAAAGAGGAGAAAAATATTTATGATTTCACAATATAACTCTTTGTTATATTTGATCGGTATCTATCTCATGAAAAATAGTTATCTACTAAAATAATGATATCATTAAACAAACAATATTAGCTTCTAAGCTAAGATACCAATTGAACAAAGTGCTTTGTTTATTAGTTGGTAATTTCATAAGGAATATCTGATATCTTTTCCATCAACATTGGTAAAGTATTAGATCCACCATACTGATTTTATCATCTGTTTTAACCCAAATAAATTCATTTATAGCAATAAAAGTTTCTGGTGAAATTAACTGAAACTATGCTGAAAGTCTTACATTATTCCCATGTACAACATAGTTTAAAAAAAACAAAATCGAAGAGGAAATTTTGCAAAAAATTTCCCGGAGTAGAAAAAATGACAGAAATACACCATATGTTGAGGTCAATTCTAGACATCCACGAGGGTCTGTAAGATGGTTAAACGTGTCGTAAGGCTTAGTTATGAACTGCTTTGAGCTGTAACAGTCATTAAAAGAATATTCGTGGACGTTAAGACAATATGTGTTCCTTACGGGTAACGTGTCGTGTGTAGGAGTATACGCGGGTTACTGATGGCTATCATATCCTCTCGATGGAGCTTGACACTGCAATAAAAGTACTGCATTACATTTTTTAATGAAAATAAATCACTTCCATAGCCATTGGCACCGGTGACAGAGTCAGTAGTGAAAATTTTGATCGGTCGGTCATGTCCGAACGAGCGGTGGGAATTGAATTGTTTTCTGCCTCTATATACCTAATTATAGTAAGCCTTATCTTGATGCAGCAGCATTTAAGAATGAAAATAAATAACTTCTATAGCCATTGGCACCGGTGACAGAGTCAGTAGTGAAGATTTTGATCGGCCGGTCATGACTAAGTGAGCGGTGGGAATTGAATTGTTTTCTGCCTCTATATACCTAATTCTAGTGAGCCTTATCTTGATGCAGCAGCATTTAAGAATGAAAATAAATAACTTCCATAGCCATTGGCACCGGTGACAGTCAGTGAAATTTTTCGGCGTCATGACGAGCGAGCGGTGGGATTGATGTTTTCGCCCTTATACCTAATTTAGTAGCCTTATCTTGATGCAGCAGCATTTAGAATGAAAATAAAAACTTCATAGCCATTGGCACCGGTGACAGAGTCAGTAGTGAAGATTTTGATCGGCCGGTCATGACGAGCGAGCGGTGGGAATTGAATTGTTTTCTGCCTCTATATACCTAATTCTAGTGAGCCTTATCTTGATGCAGCAGCATTTAAGAATGAAAATAAATAACTTCCATAGCCATTGGCACCGGTGACAGAGTCAGTAGTGAAGATTTTGATCGGCCGGTCATGACCGAGCGAGCGGTGGGAATTGAATTGTTTTCTGCCTCTATATACCTAATTCTAGTGAGCCTTATCTTGATGCAGCAGCATTTAAGAATGAAAATAAATAACTTCCATAGCCATTGGCACCGGTGACAGAGTCAGTAGTGAAGATTTTGATCGGCCGGTCATGACCGAGCGAGCGGTGGGAATTGAATTGTTTTCTGCCTCTATATACCTAATTCTAGTGAGCCTTATCTTGATGCAGCAGCATTTAAGAAGGTCAAAGAAAGGCTATGTACACTACAGGAGTAATCAAACAGACTCTGCCATCCTGAAATAGTGTATAAAAACTTGTTTTCATCATATGTTCTACTTAAACTAGTTGTAACTCCTTTCGTTTTACTCGTATTGAATTTTCAAGCAATGCTTCAAAATCTGCACCTTTTTCTGATCCTTATGGTATGTAACAAGTACTGATAAACACAATATTAAGAAAATATATATTACGTCCTCACGTAAATTAGGT
Organism: Metacarcinus magister; assembly: GCA_029783475.1. Taxonomy (NCBI): domain Eukaryota; kingdom Metazoa; phylum Arthropoda; class Malacostraca; order Decapoda; family Cancridae; genus Metacarcinus; species Metacarcinus magister. The sequence goes on from JAPQNM010000048.1 coordinate 14,742,693, forward strand.
AGATTATAAATAATGAAAAAAGAAACTAGACGCAGGATTGGAATGGGATAGGGTTTAAAAAGAGGAGAAAAATATTTATGATTTCACAATATAACTCTTTGTTATATTTGATCGGTATCTATCTCATGAAAAATAGTTATCTACTAAAATAATGATATCATTAAACAAACAATATTAGCTTCTAAGCTAAGATACCAATTGAACAAAGTGCTGTGTTTATTAGTTGGTAATTTCATAAGGAATATCTGATATCTTTTCCATCAACATTGGTAAAGTATTAGATCCACCATACTGATTTTATCATCTGTTTTAACCCAAATAAATTCATTTATAGCAATAAAAGTTTCTGGTGAAATTAACTGAAACTATGCTGAAAGTCTTACATTATTCCCATGTACAACATAGTTTAAAAAAAACAAAATCGAAGAGGAAATTTTGCAAAAAATTTCCCGGAGTAGAAAAAATGACAGAAATACACCATATGTTGAGGTCAATTCTAGACATCCACGAGGGTCTGTAAGATGGTTAAACGTGTCGTAAGGCTTAGTTATGAACTGCTTTGAGCTGTAACAGTCATTAAAAGAATATTCGTGGACGTTAAGACAATATGTGTTCCTTACGGGTAACGTGTCGTGTGTAGGAGTATACGCGGGTTACTGATGGCTATCATATCCTCTCGATGGAGCTTGACACTGCAATAAAAGTACTGCATTACATTTTTTAATGAAAATAAATCACTTCCATAGCCATTGGCACCGGTGACAGAGTCAGTAGTGAAAATTTTGATCGGTCGGTCATGTCCGAACGAGCGGTGGGAATTGAATTGTTTTCTGCCTCTATATACCTAATTATAGTAAGCCTTATCTTGATGCAGCAGCATTTAAGAATGAAAATAAATAACTTCTATAGCCATTGGCACCGGTGACAGAGTCAGTAGTGAAGATTTTGATCGGCCGGTCATGACTAAGTGAGCGGTGGGAATTGAATTGTTTTCTGCCTCTATATACCTAATTCTAGTGAGCCTTATCTTGATGCAGCAGCATTTAAGAATGAAAATAAATAACTTCCATAGCCATTGGCACCGGTGACAGAGTCAGTAGTGAAGATTTTGATCGGCCGGTCATGACCGAGCGAGCGGTGGGAATTGAATTGTTTTCTGCCTCTATATACCTAATTCTAGTGAGCCTTATCTTGATGCAGCAGCATTTAAGAATGAAAATAAATAACTTCCATAGCCATTGGCACCGGTGACAGAGTCAGTAGTGAAGATTTTGATCGGCCGGTCATGACCGAGCGAGCGGTGGGAATTGAATTGTTTTCTGCCTCTATATACCTAATTCTAATGAGCCTTATCTTGGTGCAGCAGCATTTAAGAATGAAAATAAATAACTTCCATAGCCATTGGCACCGGTGACAGAGTCAGTAGTGAAGATTTTGATCGGCCGGTCATGACCGAGCGAGCTGTGGGAATTGAATTGTTTTCTGCCTCTATATACCTAATTCTAGTGAGCCTTATCTTGATGCAGCAGCATTTAAGAAGGTCAAAGAAAGGCTATGTACACTACAGGAGTAATCAAACAGACTCTGCCATCCTGAAATAGTGTATAAAAACTTGTTTTCATCATATGTTCTACTTAAACTAGTTGTAACTCCTTTCGTTTTACTCGTATTGAATTTTCAAGCAATGCTTCAAAATCTGCACCTTTTTCTGATCCTTATGGTATGTAACAAGTACTGATAAACACAATATTAAGAAAATATATATTACGTCCTCACGTAAATTAGGTAGATTATAAATAATGAAAAAAGAAACTAGACGCAGGATTGGAATGGGATAGGGTTTAAAAAGAGGAGAAAAATATTTATGATTTCACAATATAACTCTTTGTTATATTTGATCGGTATCTATCTCATGAAAAATAGTTATCTACTAAAATAATGATATCATTAAACAAACAATATTAGCTTCTAAGCTAAGATACCAATTGAACAAAGTGCTTTGTTTATTAGTTGGTAATTTCATAAGGAATATCTGATATCTTTTCCATCAACATTGGTAAAGTATTAGATCCACCATACTGATTTTATCATCTGTTTTAACCCAAATAAATTCATTTATAGCAATAAAAGTTTCTGGTGAAATTAACTGAAACTATGCTGAAAGTCTTACATTATTCCCATGTACAACATAGTTTAAAAAAAACAAAATCGAAGAGGAAATTTTGCAAAAAATTTCCCGGAGTAGAAAAAATGACAGAAATACACCATATGTTGAGGTCAATTCTAGACATCCACGAGGGTCTGTAAGATGGTTAAACGTGTCGTAAGGCTTAGTTATGAACTGCTTTGAGCTGTAACAGTCATTAAAAGAATATTCGTGGACGTTAAGACAATATGTGTTCCTTACGGGTAACGTGTCGTGTGTAGGAGTATACGCGGGTTACTGATGGCTATCATATCCTCTCGATGGAGCTTGACACTGCAATAAAAGTACTGCATTACATTTTTTAATGAAAATAAATCACTTCCATAGCCATTGGCACCGGTGACAGAGTCAGTAGTGAAAATTTTGATCGGTCGGTCATGTCCGAACGAGCGGTGGGAATTGAATTGTTTTCTGCCTCTATATACCTAATTATAGTAAGCCTTATCTTGATGCAGCAGCATTTAAGAATGAAAATAAATAACTTCTATAGCCATTGGCACCGGTGACAGAGTCAGTAGTGAAGATTTTGATCGGCCGGTCATGACTAAGTGAGCGGTGGGAATTGAATTGTTTTCTGCCTCTATATACCTAATTCTAGTGAGCCTTATCTTGATGCAGCAGCATTTAAGAATGAAAATAAATAACTTCCATAGCCATTGGCACCGGTGACAGAGTCAGTAGTGAAGATTTTGATCGGCCGGTCATGACCGAGCGAGCGGTGGGAATTGAATTGTTTTCTGCCTCTATATACCTAATTCTAGTGAGCCTTATCTTGATGCAGCAGCATTTAAGAATGAAAATAAATAACTTCCATAGCCATTGGCACCGGTGACAGAGTCAGTAGTGAAGATTTTGATCGGCCGGTCATGACCGAGCGAGCGGTGGGAATTGAATTGTTTTCTGCCTCTATATACCTAATTCTAATGAGCCTTATCTTGGTGCAGCAGCATTTAAGAATGAAAATAAATAACTTCCATAGCCATTGGCACCGGTGACAGAGTCAGTAGTGAAGATTTTGATCGGCCGGTCATGACCGAGCGAGCTGTGGGAATTGAATTGTTTTCTGCCTCTATATACCTAATTCTAGTGAGCCTTATCTTGATGCAGCAGCATTTAAGAAGGTCAAAGAAAGGCTATGTACACTACAGGAGTAATCAAACAGACTCTGCCATCCTGAAATAGTGTATAAAAACTTGTTTTCATCATATGTTCTACTTAAACTAGTTGTAACTCCTTTCGTTTTACTCGTATTGAATTTTCAAGCAATGCTTCAAAATCTGCACCTTTTTCTGATCCTTATGGTATGTAACAAGTACTGATAAACACAATATTAAGAAAATATATATTACGTCCTCACGTAAATTAGGTAGATTATAAATAATGAAAAAAGAAACTAGACGCAGGATTGGAATGGGATAGGGTTTAAAAAGAGGAGAAAAATATTTATGATTTCACAATATAACTCTTTGTTATATTTGATCGGTATCTATCTCATGAAAAATAGTTATCTACTAAAATAATGATATCATTAAACAAACAATATTAGCTTCTAAGCTAAGATACCAATTGAACAAAGTGCTGTGTTTATTAGTTGGTAATTTCATAAGGAATATCTGATATCTTTTCCATCAACATTGGTAAAGTATTAGATCCACCATACTGATTTTATCATCTGTTTTAACCCAAATAAATTCATTTATAGCAATAAAAGTTTCTGGTGAAATTAACTGAAACTATGCTGAAAGTCTTACATTATTCCCATGTACAACATAGTTTAAAAAAAACAAAATCGAAGAGGAAATTTTGCAAAAAATTTCCCGGAGTAGAAAAAATGACAGAAATACACCATATGTTGAGGTCAATTCTAGACATCCACGAGGGTCTGTAAGATGGTTAAACGTGTCGTAAGGCTTAGTTATGAACTGCTTTGAGCTGTAACAGTCATTAAAAGAATATTCGTGGACGTTAAGACAATATGTGTTCCTTACGGGTAACGTGTCGTGTGTAGGAGTATACGCGGGTTACTGATGGCTATCATATCCTCTCGATGGAGCTTGACACTGCAATAAAAGTACTGCATTACATTTTTTAATGAAAATAAATCACTTCCATAGCCATTGGCACCGGTGACAGAGTCAGTAGTGAAAATTTTGATCGGTCGGTCATGTCCGAACGAGCGGTGGGAATTGAATTGTTTTCTGCCTCTATATACCTAATTATAGTAAGCCTTATCTTGATGCAGCAGCATTTAAGAATGAAAATAAATAACTTCTATAGCCATTGGCACCGGTGACAGAGTCAGTAGTGAAGATTTTGATCGGCCGGTCATGACTAAGTGAGCGGTGGGAATTGAATTGTTTTCTGCCTCTATATACCTAATTCTAGTGAGCCTTATCTTGATGCAGCAGCATTTAAGAATGAAAATAAATAACTTCCATAGCCATTGGCACCGGTGACAGAGTCAGTAGTGAAGATTTTGATCGGCCGGTCATGACCGAGCGAGCGGTGGGAATTGAATTGTTTTCTGCCTCTATATACCTAATTCTAGTGAGCCTTATCTTGATGCAGCAGCATTTAAGAATGAAAATAAATAACTTCCATAGCCATTGGCACCGGTGACAGAGTCAGTAGTGAAGATTTTGATCGGCCGGTCATGACCGAGCGAGCGGTGGGAATTGAATTGTTTTCTGCCTCTATATACCTAATTCTAATGAGCCTTATCTTGGTGCAGCAGCATTTAAGAATGAAAATAAATAACTTCCATAGCCATTGGCACCGGTGACAGAGTCAGTAGTGAAGATTTTGATCGGCCGGTCATGACCGAGCGAGCTGTGGGAATTGAATTGTTTTCTGCCTCTATATACCTAATTCTAGTGAGCCTTATCTTGATGCAGCAGCATTTAAGAAGGTCAAAGAAAGGCTATGTACACTACAGGAGTAATCAAACAGACTCTGCCATCCTGAAATAGTGTATAAAAACTTGTTTTCATCATATGTTCTACTTAAACTAGTTGTAACTCCTTTCGTTTTACTCGTATTGAATTTTCAAGCAATGCTTCAAAATCTGCACCTTTTTCTGATCCTTATGGTATGTAACAAGTACTGATAAACACAATATTAAGAAAATATATATTACGTCCTCACGTAAATTAGGTAGATTATAAATAATGAAAAAAGAAACTAGACGCAGGATTGGAATGGGATAGGGTTTAAAAAGAGGAGAAAAATATTTATGATTTCACAATATAACTCTTTGTTATATTTGATCGGTATCTATCTCATGAAAAATAGTTATCTACTAAAATAATGATATCATTAAACAAACAATATTAGCTTCTAAGCTAAGATACCAATTGAACAAAGTGCTGTGTTTATTAGTTGGTAATTTCATAAGGAATATCTGATATCTTTTCCATCAACATTGGTAAAGTATTAGATCCACCATACTGATTTTATCATCTGTTTTAACCCAAATAAATTCATTTATAGCAATAAAAGTTTCTGGTGAAATTAACTGAAACTATGCTGAAAGTCTTACATTATTCCCATGTACAACATAGTTTAAAAAAAACAAAATCGAAGAGGAAATTTTGCAAAAAATTTCCCGGAGTAGAAAAAATGACAGAAATACACCATATGTTGAGGTCAATTCTAGACATCCACGAGGGTCTGTAAGATGGTTAAACGTGTCGTAAGGCTTAGTTATGAACTGCTTTGAGCTGTAACAGTCATTAAAAGAATATTCGTGGACGTTAAGACAATATGTGTTCCTTACGGGTAACGTGTCGTGTGTAGGAGTATACGCGGGTTACTGATGGCTATCATATCCTCTCGATGGAGCTTGACACTGCAATAAAAGTACTGCATTACATTTTTTAATGAAAATAAATCACTTCCATAGCCATTGGCACCGGTGACAGAGTCAGTAGTGAAAATTTTGATCGGTCGGTCATGTCCGAACGAGCGGTGGGAATTGAATTGTTTTCTGCCTCTATATACCTAATTATAGTAAGCCTTATCTTGATGCAGCAGCATTTAAGAATGAAAATAAATAACTTCTATAGCCATTGGCACCGGTGACAGAGTCAGTAGTGAAGATTTTGATCGGCCGGTCATGACTAAGTGAGCGGTGGGAATTGAATTGTTTTCTGCCTCTATATACCTAATTCTAGTGAGCCTTATCTTGATGCAGCAGCATTTAAGAATGAAAATAAATAACTTCCATAGCCATTGGCACCGGTGACAGAGTCAGTAGTGAAGATTTTGATCGGCCGGTCATGACCGAGCGAGCGGTGGGAATTGAATTGTTTTCTGCCTCTATATACCTAATTCTAGTGAGCCTTATCTTGATGCAGCAGCATTTAAGAATGAAAATAAATAACTTCCATAGCCATTGGCACCGGTGACAGAGTCAGTAGTGAAGATTTTGATCGGCCGGTCATGACCGAGCGAGCGGTGGGAATTGAATTGTTTTCTGCCTCTATATACCTAATTCTAATGAGCCTTATCTTGATGCAGCAGCATTTAAGAATGAAAATAAATAACTTCCATAGCCATTGGCACCGGTGACAGAGTCAGTAGTGAAGATTTTGATCGGCCGGTCATGACCGAGCGAGCGGTGGGAATTGAATTGTTTTCTGCCTCTATATACCTAATTCTAGTGAGCCTTATCTTGATGCAGCAGCATTTAAGAAGGTCAAAGAAAGGCTATGTACACTACAGGAGTAATCAAACAGACTCTGCCATCCTGAAATAGTGTATAAAAACTTGTTTTCATCATATGTTCTACTTAAACTAGTTGTAACTCCTTTCGTTTTACTCGTATTGAATTTTCAAGCAATGCTTCAAAATCTGCACCTTTTTCTGATCCTTATGGTATGTAACAAGTACTGATAAACACAATATTAAGAAAATATATATTACGTCCTCACGTAAATTAGGTAGATTATAAATAATGAAAAAAGAAACTAGACGCAGGATTGGAATGGGATAGGGTTTAAAAAGAGGAGAAAAATATTTATGATTTCACAATATAACTCTTTGTTATATTTGATCGGTATCTATCTCATGAAAAATAGTTATCTACTAAAATAATGATATCATTAAACAAACAATATTAGCTTCTAAGCTAAGATACCAATTGAACAAAGTGCTGTGTTTATTAGTTGGTAATTTCATAAGGAATATCTGATATCTTTTCCATCAACATTGGTAAAGTATTAGATCCACCATACTGATTTTATCATCTGTTTTAACCCAAATAAATTCATTTATAGCAATAAAAGTTTCTGGTGAAATTAACTGAAACTATGCTGAAAGTCTTACATTATTCCCATGTACAACATAGTTTAAAAAAAACAAAATCGAAGAGGAAATTTTGCAAAAAATTTCCCGGAGTAGAAAAAATGACAGAAATACACCATATGTTGAGGTCAATTCTAGACATCCACGAGGGTCTGTAAGATGGTTAAACGTGTCGTAAGGCTTAGTTATGAACTGCTTTGAGCTGTAACAGTCATTAAAAGAATATTCGTGGACGTTAAGACAATATGTGTTCCTTACGGGTAACGTGTCGTGTGTAGGAGTATACGCGGGTTACTGATGGCTATCATATCCTCTCGATGGAGCTTGACACTGCAATAAAAGTACTGCATTACATTTTTTAATGAAAATAAATCACTTCCATAGCCATTGGCACCGGTGACAGAGTCAGTAGTGAAAATTTTGATCGGTCGGTCATGTCCGAACGAGCGGTGGGAATTGAATTGTTTTCTGCCTCTATATACCTAATTATAGTAAGCCTTATCTTGATGCAGCAGCATTTAAGAATGAAAATAAATAACTTCTATAGCCATTGGCACCGGTGACAGAGTCAGTAGTGAAGATTTTGATCGGCCGGTCATGACTAAGTGAGCGGTGGGAATTGAATTGTTTTCTGCCTCTATATACCTAATTCTAGTGAGCCTTATCTTGATGCAGCAGCATTTAAGAATGAAAATAAATAACTTCCATAGCCATTGGCACCGGTGACAGAGTCAGTAGTGAAGATTTTGATCGGCCGGTCATGACCGAGCGAGCGGTGGGAATTGAATTGTTTTCTGCCTCTATATACCTAATTCTAGTGAGCCTTATCTTGATGCAGCAGCATTTAAGAATGAAAATAAATAACTTCCATAGCCATTGGCACCGGTGACAGAGTCAGTAGTGAAGATTTTGATCGGCCGGTCATGACCGAGCGAGCGGTGGGAATTGAATTGTTTTCTGCCTCTATATACCTAATTCTAATGAGCCTTATCTTGGTGCAGCAGCATTTAGGAATGAAAATAAATAACTTCCATAGCCATTGGCACCGGTGACAGAGTCAGTAGTGAAGATTTTGATCGGCCGGTCATGACCGAGCGAGCGGTGGGAATTGAATTGTTTTCTGCCTCTATATACCTAATTCTAATGAGCCTTATCTTGGTGCAGCAGCATTTAAGAATGAAAATAAATAACTTCCATAGCCATTGGCACCGGTGACAGAGTCAGTAGTGAAGATTTTGATCGGCCGGTCATGACCGAGCGAGCGGTGGGAATTGAATTGTTTTCTGCCTCTATATACCTAATTCTAGTGAGCCTTATCTTGATGCAGCAGCATTTAAGAATGAAAATAAATAACTTCCATAGCCATTGGCACCGGTGACAGAGTCAGTAGTGAAGATTTTGATCGGCCGGTCATGACCGAGCGAGCGGTGGGAATTGAATTGTTTTCTGCCTCTATATACCTAATTCTAATGAGCCTTATCTTGATGCAGCAGCATTTAAGGTCAAAGGAAGGCTATGTACACTACAGGAGTAATCAAACAGACTCTGATCAGTAAACCGCTTACAATCTTATTCAATAAATCCTTAAGAGATGGTAAAGTTCCATCAGATTGGAAACTTGCAAATGTAACACCAATCTTCAAAAAGGGGGACAAGTCACAACCTGGAAATTATAGGCCAATCAGTCTGACATCAGTTGTATGTAAATTAATGGAGACAATCATTCGTGACAATGTGGTGAAATTCCTTGAAGACAACGATATAATAAAACCCTCACAGCATGGTTTTCGTAATAAACGTTCATGTTTAACTGACTTATTAGAATTCTTCCACAATGTTTTTGACGCGTACGATGAAAGCAGAGCAGTAGATGTCATATATCTGGATTTTCAAAAGGCCTTTGATAAAGTACCTCATCAACGATTATGAAGAAAGACTTAAAGAACTAAACTTATTCAGCCTAGAAAAACGAAGGATGCGAGGGGATTTAATTGAAATGTTCAAGATAATCAAAGGATTCGATAATATCAATGCAGAAGATTACATTACTTTTGATCGATCAAATATAACAAGAAGACGTCATTCTTTTAAGATTACTGGTAAAAGATTCACATCAAACGAAGCCAAGCACTTCTTTTTCAATCGGATCGTTAACGTTTGGAACTCCCTGCCCGCCAATGTCGTCGACAGTAAAACAATTACTACGTTCAAAAATAGACTTGACAAATATTTAGAAGCAAATCCACAACTAAAATACTATCCGTTAACGTAGCAAACTTTGAGTAAGTTCATCCTGATGTACCTAACTTACGAAATGTCGATTCAAAAGACGTCGCTAGTGGCCTGACATCGCTTGCCAGGAAGTAGTGGTAGCAGTAGTGGTAGTGACAGTCTGGTCTTGGTTGGCCTTCCTTTCCCTGCCAGCCATGGCTGGGGAGAGAAGCCTTCACCCTTACTATCCTGTATCCTTCACCCTAGAGTAGATAGTGTAGTCTCACAAACAGCCTCGTAAGGGCCAGCAGGCCTGTTGTTGTTTGTTCTTCCTATGTGTTCCTATGTGTTCCTCCTCCTCCTCCTCCTCCTCCTCCTCCTCCTCCTCCTCCTCCTCCTCCTCCTCCTCCTCCTCCTCCTCCTCCTCCTCCTGCCGCTCAGCATAACGTGTGAAAAGCATCAAATATGAACTTCGTCAACACGTCAACCTAATTAAGCAACATTGAAGGAACCACGAAATTCAAGGATGAAATATATTATGAAGCCAACGAAGGAGAGAGAATGAAAAGAAGAGAGAAAAAAAAAGAGAACATATAAAAGAGAAAAGATAAGAGAGAGGAAATAAAAAGAAGAGAGGTAAAAATGTATCATAAGAAAAATGAAAAAAATAGAGTATATAAAAAAGAGTAAAGATGAGAGGAAGAGGGAGAGAGAGAGAGAGAGAGAGAGAGAGAGAGAGAGAGAGAGGGAGAAGGAGAATAAAAAAAACAAGGGATAAAAATATATATAATAAAAAAAAAGTTACTGGTCAAAATATCCTTTACATGACCCTTAGACTGCTATTGTGTTGTCCTTCCCTCTCTCCTTCCCTCCCTCTCTCCTTCCCTCCTTCACCTCATGACACCCTAATTAAGCTTACCATGGAGGAGATACACCCTCCCTCCCCTCTCTCCCCGAAAGGTACCTACCCTCCCACCCTCCCCTGCCTTCCCCTCCTCCCCTCAACGCCCCTCCACCTGTCCCCTTGATTACACAGGTGAGAATACACAGGTGAGCTACAGGTGGAAGAAGTGGATGAAACAGGTGAAGGGATTGGTGGGTGGGTGGATGTGTGGGTCAACCTAATCTTCCTCCTCCTCCTCCTCCTCCTCCTCGACTCCACCCACATCCACTTCTTGCAACTCATCGCCCCGCCCCGCCCCGCCCTACCCCTCCCGCCCGACCCCGCCCACTCCAGGGAAGGAGGTGCAGCGTTCTCAGTCAACCTCATTAAAGTCTAATGAATCTGCGTTAATTAAGGGAACCAAGATGCCAGAGGGAGGGAAAGAAGAAGAAGAAGAAGAAGAAGAAGAAGAAGAAGAAGGAAGAGGAGGACTATACAAGGGAATATACAAGGGAACACAAACAGCAACAGACCCTAGGGTCCCTGCGAAGGCTGTTTGATATAACTACTCTACACTAACTACTTGAATTAGAGAAAGGATAGTACAGTGGAAGGCTCCTCCCCTCCCACCCATCCCTCCAGCCGAAGCTGGCAGGAAAGTGGAAGGAAAGGTGAAAGGTAACGGGAAGGAGGAGGAGGAGGAGGAGGAGGAGGAGGAGGAGGAGGAGGAGGAGGAGGAGGAGGAGGAGAAGGATAAGAGGAGGAGGAAGGGTTGGTTTGAGAGCTCTTCATCCCAAAGGTTTCTCGACACAACGCCATGAACCTTCGTCAAAGAAAGTGCAAAGAGAAAGAGAAAGAGAAGAGAGAGAGAGAGAGAGAGAGAGAGAGAGAGAGAGAGAGAGAGAGAGAGAGAGAGAGAGAGAGAGAGAGAGAGAAAAAAAAAGAGAGAGAACCAAAATAATACGCCCTAGGACCTGAACATCACAAAAATAGAGTGATAAAAATACAAATAAAATAACTCAATCTTTTTTCTAATAATGGTACAGAATAGAAATAAACCATAACCTCCTATTACGAACACACACACACACACACACACACACACACACACACACACACACACACACACACACACACACACACACACACACACACACACACACAGAAAATAAATGCACCCATAATAATTTCTCACGCCTGGATCAAAAAACTGCATTATGAAAACATTACACATCTCGACTTCCCTTCTATGGCATTCCCTTGAGGCATGAATGAGGAGGAGGAGGAGGAGGAGGAGGAGGAGGAGGAGGAGGAGGAGGAGGAGGAGGAGGAGGGACATAGGGAGGATAGACAAGAAAAGCCAGAGGAAAGGAGGGAAGGAGGGAGAGGATTGAGTAAGGAGGGAGGGAATGGGAGTCAAATGAAAACAAACAAGCGGGTCTCGTTCACCCCAAGTAATGAATGACTGACTTTTGGCGCCAAACACAAGGAGGGTGGCGACACAAAACGCGAGGTGTGAAAATAGAATAAAAAATAAAAACTATACAAATGTTTGGAGAAGTTTAATGAGGAAACACGTCATTCTACCCGCCTCTTCCTCCTCCTCCTCCTCCTCCTCCTCCTCCTTTTTTTTTGCTCCCTCCCTCCGATACGACACGACATATTTTTTTTATTTCCTTCTCTTTCTCTCTCTTTCTATTTACTTTCTCACCTGCCGAGCTGAATAAACACGAGCCTATATGTACTAGGCCTTCGCTTCGCCTACCTGGCCAGCGCGTGAAACAAAAGAACATCAACATCGAGGCGCCAAAGGAACATTAAAGCTTTTTTTTTTCTTTCAAGGGATGGAGTTGTGTGTGTCTTTAATCTCTCTCTCTCTCTCTCTCTCTCTCTCTCTCTCTCTCTCTCTCTCTCTCTCTCTCTCTCTCTCTCTCTCTCTCTCTCACTCTTACTTGCTGTGCTAATCAACTCAGGTGTACACAGCAGGGAGGCATTTGGAGGGGAGGGGTTCAGGTGAGAGGG
>JAPQNM010000048.1:14765221-14775221 GCA_029783475.1 Metacarcinus magister
AGCAAGAGAGAGAGAGAGAGAGAGAGAGAGAGAGAGAGAGAGAGAGAAAGAAAGAAAGAAACCAAACCACATATCCTTCACCATCCCTTACACATCCTTAACATACATCCTTACCACACATCCTTTAACTCACTCACTCATTCATCCCTTCACTCACCCCCATCACACCTTACACACCCCAGTCCTTCACACCCTCACCCTGCCAGGCCCACTTTCACCCTAGGAGGCTAGTAAAGGCAGGGGAAGGCTAGGGACAGCAGGAGAAGGTTGGGGAAGGGTAGGGGAGGGCAGGGAAAGGCAGGGGAGAACAGGGGAAGGCAACGAAAGACAGGGAAAGGTAGGGGAGGGTAGAGAAAGGCAGGGGAAGGTTAGAGGAGGCAGGGGAGGTCAGGGGAAGGCCAGGGGAAGGCTAGGGACAGCAGGGGAAGGCTAGGGACAGCAGGGGAAGGCTAGGGACAGCAGGAGAAGGTTGGGGAAGGGTAGGGGAGGGCAGGGAAAGGCAGGGGAGAACAGGGGAAGGCAACGAAAGACAGGGAAAGGTAGGGGAGGGTAGAGAAAGGCAGGGGAAGGTTAGAGGAGGCAGGGGAGGTCAGGGGAAGGCTAGGGGGAGGCAGGGGTGGTAGGCGATAGCAGGCGATAGCAGGGGAAGGCAGGGGAAGGCAGGGGATGCGAAGGAATATAATGGACTCACAGTAAGTTTTAAATCCTTTCTTTTTTCTTTCTTTCTCTTTCTCCTTGCGGTCATTTAGCAGCGAAGAGGAGACGGGGAGACTTAACAAAACCTGGCCCTTACCTTATCATTTTTACTCCTCAACCTACACAAAAGGAGAGCTACACGAGTACACACACACACACACACACACACACACACACACACACACACACACACACACACACACAGACACACACACATATACATACAAAAAAAGAGACGCATATACATAGGATACATACATACATACATACATACATACATATATAATACAGCCATGCACGTATAGTAGCTCGCTCTTCATGCATTCACTTCCTTTATGTAGTACAGAAATGGTATGGTTTTTTTTGGGTACTCTCTCACTCTCTCTTTCTCTTTTCTTTCTCTCTCTCTCTCTCTCTCCCTAATTGACACAAGGAGAGAGAGAGAGAGAGAGAGAGAGAGAGAGAGAGAGAGAGAGAGAGAGAGAGAGAGGAGAGAGAGAGAGAGAGATAAGACTATTAAATAAACAGATACCATTTTTATTTTTCCTTCTTTCCTCCTCAATGGAATGAATAGACGACCCCTTCCCCCCCTCCCCCCCCTTTGCTGGAGTCCTTACCGGTGATTGGCTGACCCGAGACACCACCACCTCCTCACCTAATTGGCTTGTTAATTAGCGCTTGGGCAATTTACTGTGACGGGGCTTAACAAGTGCGGTGGGCGGCTCTCTTTTGTTTATACGGCAGGAGGAGGAGGAGGAGGAAAAAGACCAGGAGCCTCTAAATAAATTACTTCGCTCGTTTCAATAGACTTTACCTAATAAAAGGCAGAGAAAAAAAATACCTCTTCCAGTGAGCTAAAGAGAGAGAGAGAGAGAGAGAGAGAGAGAGAGAGAGAGAGAGAGAGAGAGAGAGAGAGAGAGAGAGAGAGAGAGAGAGAGAGAGAGAGAGAGAGAATAATTACACCCAAACATTCCTTCCTCCCTTCCTTCCTTCCTTCCTTCCTTCTGAAACCACGTAGTCATATCAGATAATAAAGTGTTAGTTGCGTTCTGTCACCCCGCAGTGCCAGTATTAGTGCCAATGTCCCTAATTCCTTGTTTGTATTACGGTTATGGCACCACCTACACCTCGTTTGGTCATAACCTCACAACCCTAGTGCTTCTGAATGCGTTCCCGGCTCTAATTGCAGTGTTGGAAGCCATGTTGAATGTGTTAATAATAGTGGTGGTGCCTCTTAATGTATTGCGGTGTCAGCGGCGTACTCCGAGGAACGTTAGCAGTGCCATAAAAAGGTATAGAGGTAAGTAATGCCATGGTTCTCTAATTATCTGTCAGTGCCATGAGTGATATGCAAAAAAAAAAGAAAGGAAAGGGAAAGGAAGGGAGGGAAGGGAAGGGAAGGGAAGGGAAGGGAAGGGAAGGGAAGGGAAGGGAAGGGAAGGGAAGGGAAGGGAAGGGTCTAGAGGTAATTCACTGTTTATACATATTAGTACAGAGAGAAGAATAATGTGTAATGAAAAATATCAGTGAAAAAATAAGTTAATGTTGAAAGATCAAGAAAAGAATATATATGAATAACGCAAGTGGATTTTAGTGTGTGTGCCGAGAGAGAGAGAGAGAGAGAGGAGAGAGAGAGAGAGAGAGAGGAGAGAGAGAGAGAGAGAGAGAGAGAGAGAGAGAGAGAGAGAAAGCCAGACGACAGGAATGCATAAAAGAAATAAGGATGAGAGAGAGAAGTAGGAAGGGGGTGAGAAAGGGAGGGTAGAAAAAGGATAAAAAGATAGACACAGCACGGAAAGGAAGGAGGAAGAGGAGGGGAAGAGGGGAGGGAGGTGCGTGAGTGAAGGGAATGAAGTGAGGGGATTGGGGATGGGGGGGGAAAGGGGAGGGAAGGGGGCGGAAGGGGAGCTTAAGTAGTTACGGACAGTGATTATGTCGGTAAATTTTGGCACTTAAGTAACCTGAACCCACCTCTCTCACACCTTTCTAATTAATTACCTGATAAGCTGACTCCACGTAAACAAAAGTACCCGCTCTCTCTCTCTCTCTCTCTCTCTCTCTCTCTCTCTCTCTCTCTCTCTCTCTCTCTCTCTCTCTCTCTCTCTCTCTCTCTCTCTCTCTCTCTCTCTTCACCATTATCCCCTCTTTCCCTTCCCACACTATCTTGAGATGGGGCTTAGTAGAAGAGGTGGAGGAGGAGGAGGAGGAGGAGGAGGAGGAGGAGGAGGAAGAAGAAGGGTAGAGGAAGAGAGAAACATTATGGATAAGAGGATCACCGTGGATTGGCCTTCCCGAAAACGCTTATTCCGACAATTTTTTCCCGCGCGAGGACAAGACAAGACAATACCGGGCACGAGACCGTCCCTTGTTTCACTACTTAATACCATTCTAACACAAGAAAAAAAAACACCCACCCCGGTTATCCTTCCCCTTCCCCCTTACCCCTTACCCCTTACCCCTCCCTTCACTGTTTATATAATTGAGCTGCTACTCGTCTGTCTGTATACGTAAGCTATAGAGAAGGAAAGGGGTTAGAAAAAAAAAGAACTATGTGAAGCCTTTAACAATAGATACTTGAGGAAGCCACGAATAGTCAGCCCACAATAGCTCTATGCACGAGATTCTAAAACAATGAAAAAATTAAATTCACCGCTTCCCTCCACCTCCACCTCCTCCTCCTCCTCCTCCTCCTCCTCCTCCACCTCCTCCTCCTCCTCCTCCTCCTGCTCCCCAACAATGCCTAGCGAGGGGCCAATATCGCTAAACAAAACAAATAATGCAGTGAACGCAATCAAGGGACGGTAAACACAAGACAATAGAGGGATCCGCGAGGACTTGACGTGAGAGAGGAACGAAATACACACAGCTAATACCATTTTCCGACACGTTTGGCTTATAAACTTTAACCATTGTAACATCAGAAGTAGAAGAAGTAGAAGTAGTAACAGTAGTTGTAGTAATAGTGGTGTAATAGAAGTAATAGTAATAGTAGCAGTAGAAATAGTAGTAGTAGTAGTAGTAGTAGTAGGAAGAGGAGGAGGAGGAGGAGGAGGAGTATAAGCTGCCATCCTACACACACGTTAATACAAATCAAGAGTCACTATGCAGGAGACAACAAACAAACCCTCTATCAATATCCTCCTTAACTTCTTGAAAAATACCATCATTCACGAGGCAAGACAATGGACGCAGACAACAGCTAGACCCGTGGAGTGCATTGGCCTGGGATCCCCGCCAGCCGCAGTGCATTGTGGATCACTGAGGCAAAACAAACGCCAGTGTACCGACCCCGAAATCGACAGAAAGAAGGAAAAAATGCAGTCCCAGAAAGGAAAAAAAGTGGTACCCTACCCTTCCTGTATAGAGAAAGGGAGAGAGGCGAGCAGCTTGTGGGACGAGGAGTGGAAGGGGAGTGGAAGGGGGAGTGGGTGGTGTGGAGGGAGTAAGTAATTAATACCGTCCAGTGTTTTAATGGAAGAGTTTATTTTGAAGTATGAAGTAAGGATCGTATACAGTTGAGTGTTCCGTGTTTGTAAATTATATATGTCTCGTTTTTTTTGTTTTTTTTTCACCATTACAGTCACGTTATTAATACTTATTTTATGAAAGTAATACCAATAATGAGTGAGACTGAGGCGTTGGAACACTTCAAACCAGATTTAAACCTTTGAATATAACATGTTTTAGCAATTCCTGAAAAATTTTTTGGTTATGTCTTAATCAGGGAAGTGATAAGAGGGAAGAAAATCATTTGAGGATATAGAGAATAAAAACCAAAAAAACAAAGAATAAAGTGTAGGGTTTTAGTAAAGAGTAATTAACAGAATGAACAAAAAGTGTGTCAATATAAATTAAGTTATATACAAAAAATAAATATAGCAAAGTAATAAGAGACTGAAAACTAAGATTATATATATAGTGAGTGAGTGAGTGAGTGTGAGTGAGTGAGTGAGTGAGTGAGTGAGTGAGTGAGAGGAGTGAGTGTGATGAGTGAGTGAGTGAGTGAGTGAGTGAGTGACCTTAATCAGCACATCACCTCCCACACCCTCTTTTCAATCAAGACAATAATTACACAACACGGAATTAGTCATTAAAATTATAGCGGCGGGGAGCAAGGATTGGTAATTATCATTGTAGTGTGGACAGCCATAACACACACACACACACACACACACACACACACACACACACACACACACACACACACACACACACACACCACACACATCATCTCCTGTCCCAGTCTTCCGTTCGTATTTCCCTTCCATCCTCTTGATGTCCTTGTCCCATTATTTTTTTTCTATTTTCCTCCTCTCCTTCTATCTCGTTCTCCTTCTTCTTACCTATTCTTCCTTCCATCCCAGCCCATCCTTCTGTTGTCTCAATATCCTATCTATTTTCCATCCTCCTCTTCGTATCCTCATCCCATCCTCTTTCCCTCCTCCACTATCTAACCCAAATTCCCTTCTCCTTCCATTACCTTTCCCATCCCATTCCATCTCATCCCATCCCATCCCTCTTCTACTCCCTTCCCATCCCACCTTGCACTCACCCGCCACGTAAAGTACCCCCCATACCTACCCACTACATTGACAAACCTATCACTCCCCCATCCCCACCAGCTCTCCTCCTAAGGGCGCGGGGGTGAGGTGGTGTCCGCAGGGGTGACGTAAACACCACCCAAGCCTGAAAAGTCACTGTGATTGTCGACACCCGCGTCCCTACGTTAATTGGTAACATTATACTACCTGAGAGGAAGGGAAGGAAGGGAGGGAGGGGCTGGAGGAAGAGAAGTAATGGAGGGAGGGATAGAGGGAGGGAAGGAGGGAGGGGTGGAGGGAAGAAGGGAGGATTAATTAAAGAAAATACTGGAAGATGGAAAGAGATTAGGTACAATGGTATATGTGAGAGAGAGAGAGAGAGAGAGAGAGAGAGAGAGAGAGAGAGAGAGAGAGAGAGAGAGAGAGAGAGAGAGAGAGAGAGAGAGAGAGAGAGAGGAAAGGGGGGGAGGTAGTGAACATGTATTGACATTTGGCTAACCTTTGTGACGAGAGAGAGAGAGAGAGAGAGAGAGAGAGAGAGAGAGAGAGAGAGAGAGAGAGAGAGAGAGAGAGAGAGAGAGAGAGAAAGAAGAAAAAAAAGAGAGAGAAATGAGGGAGAAATGAGTCCTCAGATTATGATTTATATAAAGAAAGGGAAGGGAAGGGAAGGGAGAGGAGGGGAAGGGAGGAGAAGGAGGAGGTAATCTCTCTTCACCTTCCCTCCCATCCCTCTTTCTTTCCCCTCTTTTAGTATCAAGGAGGAGGAGGAGGAGGAGGAGGAACAAACAGTGAGTGAATGTTAGAAGAAAAAAAGATATGTAAATGATGAGAGAAAGAAAAAAAAAAAAAACAGATAGACAAATGCGACAAAACATGCAATAATACACACCAATAAAATACCACAAGAAAGAAAAAAATCAATTAGAGAAAATAAAATACAAAAAAAAACGCAATAACGAATATGTAAGAAGAGATAAAGAGCAATAATGACACACTACAAAGAGGAATTACGAAACGAGTGTGAAAGAAAACGGTGAAAAGAATAAGACGCTAATTACCTTATGAACGAGGGGTAAAGAGAACACACACACACACACACCACACACACACACACACACACACACACACACACACACACACACACACACACACAGACGCAAGTGGCAATAACAAACGAGGGAATATGTCAAATGAGAGAAAAAAAGAAGAAAAAGAAAGAGAGAGAACGTTAAGAAGGTATAAAAGTGAATAAGATAATGAAAAATGCAAGAGGAGAAAAACAAAGATTTAGAAGAAAGGAAAAAAGAAAGAAAGCAATGTGGTTATAATGAAAGAAAATGAAGATAGAATGTGGAAAATTAAAGAGTGAACGCAGTGAGACATCTTTTTTTTATCGATACATACAATCATTAATCATCAGTATCTTTATCATACAACTATTGGATCCAGTATAAAAAAAAAAAAATAAAAAAAAATAAAGAAAGAAATATAATCAAATTAGTGTAAATGACCATCTACCTTCCCTGTATTAAGTTTCCATGGTAACAAACTCTTCTTGTACACCGTCTTATAAATGATCGTTAATGTGTCAGTCAGTCAGTCAGTCAGTCAGTCAGTCAGTCAGTCAGTCAGTCAGTCAGTCACCTGAAATTCACCTCCTCACCTTTGCATAATTAATCAATACCCACATCAAAGGTAACCAAACACTTATCTTTTTTTTCCAACGCCTTACAGAGTTAATCGTATCTGTTTAAACATGTACAGTAATTAATGTCAGCTCTTTTTTATTTGGTTTGGTTTCGTTAGGTTAAGTTAGGTATGTATGTATGTATCAACGGTGTGTGTGTGTGTGTGTGTGTGTGTGTGTGTGTGTGTGTGTGTGTGTGTGTGTGTGTGTGTGTGTGTGTGTGTGTGTGTGTGTCAACAAAGTCACACGCGAATATACAGTCAGTACACATAACAGAAACATACACCATACATCCCACCTCACTATCAGCATCACCATACCTTCCCACCATCCCTCCATCTCTCCCTTCTTCCCTCCCTCCCTCCTTCCCTCCCTCCTTCCCTCCCTCCCTCCTCCCTCCTTCTTGCAGCTGGACGTTGGATATGCGGGTCTGTTAATGGTTGTCAAACATGAAGATAATGGGGAAGGGAGGGAAAGGAGGGGAAAGGAAGGAGGGAAGGAGGGAGGGAGGGAGGGAATACCACTCTACCTACCCCACTCTCCCTCCTTCCCTCCCTCCCTCCTTAGCTCGCCCTCCTCTCCATTTTCTTTTTATAGTTGGAAGCTGTCGCCTCTTTCTCCGTTTTCTATGCAGGAAGTTTTGAAAGTTTTTATATACATTTTTTATTTTTGTCTTTTTTGGTGTGTCTTTTATTGTTACGAGTTGCTATTATGTTTTGGTTTTTTTATTATTATTATTATTAGCTTTTCTCATTCTCCTCGTTTTAATTTCACGGTTTGTCGCTCGTGCACATGATTATTATAGTGTGTGTGTGTGTGTGTGTGTGTGTGTGGTGTGTTTCTCTTTTTCTTCTTCCTCCTTCTTCTTATTATCATCATTCATTATTTCCTTATCCTTATTTTTTTCTATTTTTTTTTCCTTTTTCTCTTCACCTTCTTTACGTTGTTCATCTCATTAAAAAAAAGACACCAATTTGCTCTTTTTTTATTCTCTCTCTCTCTCTCTCTCTCTCTCTCTCTCTCTCTCTCTCTCTCTCTCTCTCTCTCTCTCTCTCCTCTCTCTCTCTGCTTGTATTCTAAGTGAGTATGAGGGAGTATAAGTGAGAGCATGTGTGTGTAATTGGTATAAGTAACAGGAGGCTCACGCGGTAGAACACACACACACACACACACACACACACACACACACACACACACACACACACACACACACACACACACACACACACACACACACACACACTAATCCCTATTATTCAGGAAATTGATAAAGAAAGAAGAGCGTGGCCACAGATGTGTAAATATTGTTGAGTGGAGGAGGAGGAGGAGGAGGAGGAGGAGGAGGAGGAGGAGGAGGAGGAGGAGAGGAGGAGGAGGAGGAGGAGGAGGAGGAGGAAAAGGAGGAGGAGGAGGAAGTAGAAGGGAAATAAAAAGCGATTCAAGAGGAAAATATTACTATGTACAGAAAACTTATGTGTGTGTATGTACGAGGCACCGATCTCACACACATACACACACACACACACACACACACACACACACACACACACACACACACACACACACACACACACACACACACACACACATGCGTCTCTTCCCATCAAGAATCAAACAGGCGAACATAAACCATTTCCTCTTTATTAATTCTATCCGATCTCCCTTTTTTCTCCTCCCTTCCTTCCCCTCTTTCCCTTCCCCCCTCTAGGATTACCTGTCTCCCTCCCCCTCACTTTACCTTTGCTCTTCCTCCTCCTCCTCCTCCTCCTCCTCCTCCTCCTCCTCCTCCTCCTCTTCCTTCTCCTCTCTCTCCAAGGTGTTCTGATATGCACTGCTCTCTCTCTCTCTCTCTCTCTCTCTCCTCTCTCTCTCTCTCTCTCTCTCTCTCTCTCTCTCTCTCTCTCTCTCTCTCTCTCTCTCTCTCTCTCTCTCTTTCTCTCTATCTATCTATCTATATATCTATCTATCTATCTTTTTCTTTCTCTCTCTCATTTCACATATTCATATCTCCTCCTCCCCTTCCTCAATTTATTATTCTCTCCCTCCATTCTTCCCTTCCCTGTCTCCTTCCCTCCTTTAGTTTTAAATATGCACATTTCCCTCCTCCCTCTCTCCTTCCCTCTCTCCCTTCCTTCTCTCCCTCTCTCCCTCCCTTTCTCCCTCCCTCTCTCCCTCCCTCCCTCCCTCGCCAAGTATCAACAGACAATAATCATCACCAACATTCCTGCTGCCAATTCAAGTATGTAATGGCACCTCTTTGATCACTCACAGGTAACTCTTCTAATTACTGCATCCTCTTTTTTTACCTGGCTGCTCCTCCTGATATCCTGTACTACCAAAGGCAACCACGTGTTCACCTTATCTCACCTGAACTTCACCTGTCATTACCATCTACCTGTACCTCATTCCCTCATACCTTACTTTCACCTGGATACTCATACTTCTCTTAAACCTTACCTGTCCCTCTTATACTAAACCTTATCTTGCACATCCTTCTACACATCCTTCACCCTCACATACTCCTTAAACATCCTATCTAACATCACACTAACATCTCCCCTCAACATCCAGTGCTTCCCTTCTTCCCTCGAGTAACTCCCCCTCACATTCGACTTGCACCCTCCTCCCCTCTTCTCCCTTCCCCTCCCCTCCCCTCCTCTCCCCTTTACGGAATATTCAGTAGAGCAGGTAAGTCAGGTAAGGTAAGTCACTCTCCCACGCGCCGCTACCGCCCGCCCCCCTAAAATCACTGCATTTATATAGGTCACTCGTCTTGATTGTCCACAAGCCTATGTAATTTTTAGGAGCCACGCTAACCGCCCCTTCCGTGTCCACAATGGGCCACGTGCATAGGCCTATAGACTAAGGTTGAAGTATTGATGTGGGAAATGAGAGTCAAAAGTCAGAGTCAAGGGTCAACTGCAGGGAAATGAGTGTGTGTGTGTGAAAGAAAGAAAGAAAGAAAAAAAGAAAGAAAAAAAAAGAGATAGAGAGAAAGAGAGCGAATAAGAGAAAGGAGAGAAAAAATCCACAAAATTTACATACTGAACCTAAACAAAAAAAAGAAAGTTTCAAA
>JAPQNM010000048.1:14780221-14785221 GCA_029783475.1 Metacarcinus magister
GTGTGTGTGTGTGTGTGTGTGTGTGTGTGTGTGTGTGTGTGTGTGTGTGTGTGTGTGTGTGTGTGTGTGTGTGTGTGTGTGTGTGTGTTCTTCAATCTTACAGCTTCCTCTTTGTCCCTCCTTTGCCATATTCCCTTGATAGAAAATTTTTGGGTGGGATGAGATGGCAAAGAGCTTTTTTTTTTCCCCCTCTTTTAAATATATCGCATTTTTTGTGTGTGTTTGTTCTCTCTCTCTCTCTCTCTCTCTCTCTCTCTCTCTCTCTCTCTCTCTCTCTCTCTCTCTCTCTCTCTCTCTCTCTCTCTCTTTCTCTCATCTCTCTCATTTCAATACACCTTTTCTCTCCTTCATCTCCCTTACCTACTTCCAAGACTCTCCTTCTTCCCTCACCCTTTCCTTCCTTCCTTCCTTCCTTCCCTCTTTCCTTCCCTTTCAAAAATTTCAAAAATACATAAATCACAGCTCACTCCCGGCACAATATGAGGAAATTTTCACTAGGTTCTTGTATGCAAATGAATCTCCTCTGAACACCACGCTAATTGGGGGGAGAGAGAATCAAGGATGTGTTGGGGGAAGGGGGGGTAGGGGGAGGATGGGTTCTCTTGGCGATGCAAAACCTCATTACCGACGCTGGACGGAATAATTAGCAGCACAACACAAGGTAAACCACGTAGCTACCTGGGTGGATGTGGGGTACGTCTGTCTGTCTGTCTCTCTCTCTCTCTCTCTCTCTCTCTCTCTCTCTCTCTCTCTCTCTCTCTCTCTCTCTCTCTCTCTCTGTGTGTGTGTGTGTGTGGTAAGGTGTTTCCTCTCTAAACTGGTGTCCGTCGCGCGTTCAACATTTTTCTCTTTCTTTCTTTCTTTCTTCCTTTTCTTTTCTTTTTTAGTCACTGAAATTTTTTACAGGCACACAACTACCACTAACTTTAATATTTCATCGTTTTTTTTTTTCTTATCAACTTAAACTTTACCGACAGAAAAAGAAAAAAAACAATAATAATAATAAGTATAAATAACCATCAAATGCGTATAATTTCATCACACTTAATAAATGCGTAAGTAACGTCACCATACCGTCCCATTTCAATACCATTATCTACCTACGCACAGTATTCTATTACATTAGCTCTCTTATCTTTCTCTTATCTCTCTCTCTCTCTCTCTCTCTCTCTCTCTCTCTCTCTCTCTCTCTCTCTCTCTCTCTCTCTCTCTCTCTCTCTCTCTCTCTCTCTCTCTCCATTCGTGCTCCTGTGCCTACTGTTATCACGCTTTGTCTTATCGCACTATCTTCGTCTCGCCCTTATCTCCTTCCTCACTTACTCAGTATCGTCTTCAGATTAGTGCCCAGGGAGGTAACACGGCAACAGCGCCTCCTACTGTGTGTATAGGAAGGAGGAGGAGGAGTTGGAGGAAAGAGGGAAGGGAGAGAAGAAACGAAAACATAGAAGAGTATAAAGATATATGCAAAACAAAAGAAAATCACACATAAAACAACAACATTAGCGGTTAAAATGAAAAGATATATATTAGTCCTACTGAGTTATGCTAAAGAAGAATTTGATATGTTAATAGTAATAATAGAAATAAACTCACACACACACACACACACACACACACACCACACACACACACACACACACACACATTCAATTACCCTCGCCCGGGCTCTACAAAGGAGACAACCCACCTACATGAAGTATAATAGCAAATCGTATTGAAACATCTGTTCTACTTGTCTCTTTGCTTTCCCTTCTCCCCCCCCCCTCTTTTCCCTCCCTTCCTCCCTCCCCTCCCCCTTCCCTTCCTCCCTAAGCTCCAGGAGTTAATAGTAATAGGCCTTGTGATCTTTCCTCCCTCCTCCTCCTCCTCCTCTCTTCTTTCTTCTTATTCCTATTCCTCATTGCCATTTTTTCCCCTCACTCCCTCTCCATGTTTACCCTCCCATAGGCCTATAAAATAAAAAAAAAGTAAAAAAAAGCGGGAAAGAAAGAGACCAGAGTAACAATTTCCATGTTCTTTCTTCTTGGTCCTCTGTGGCTCCTCCTTGTTTGTCCCGACTCGCTTTATTCTCCCCATTTTCTATAAGGCCAAGGGAGACGAAAGAAAACGGAATGCTGATTGGATGGATGTTGCATATACGCGGCGTCTGAAGGGAGATGGTAAGGGAGGGGCGGCGGGGTGACGAAGGGGGCGTTGTGCTAGGGAAGGGTGACTGATGGAAATGGAGGATCTTATGGGATTGGTGATCTTGGTGATGGTGGTGGTGATGGTGGTGGTGGTGGTGGTAGAAGTAGTAGTAGTAGTAGTAGTAGTAGTAGTAGTAGTAGTAGTAGTAGTAGTAGTAGTAGTAGTAGTAGTAGTAGTAGTAGTAGTAGTAATTGTAGTAGTAGAAATACTGTAAGTGTTGATAGTAGTAGAAATAACACACACACACACACACACACACACACACACACACACACACACACACACACACACACACACACACACACACACACACACACACTTATACAATACTATCAATGCTCCTTTCTCTCCCTCCTCCTCCTCTTCACTCACTCACTCACACTCACACCCTCACTCTTACATCCCTACATATATATATTTTTACACACTGTTTACAAGCTAGATAAGAGTTCTCGATCCCAGGTCGGCACCATTGAGTGTGTGTTTGCCCATCGAGGGAGCCTGAGCGAGGGACAAAGGCCAAGGGAAGGAACCAAGGGCCACTAGGAAGAGCCAAGGGCCACTGTGACCCTCCCTCCCTCAGTGTGTGTAAAAGGGGGGGAGAGTGTCGGTCACGTGTCTTGTAGAAGCGAGAGGTCAGGCAGGCAGTGGTAGTGGTCAAGATTCTTTTGTTTAGGAGTTGTTAAGGGTGGCGTCTCTTGGGGTTATAAGTGTGTGTGTGTGTGTGTGTGTGTGTGTGTGTGTGTGTGTGTGTGTGTGTGTGTGTGTGTGTGTGTGTGTGTGTGTGTGTGTGTGTGTGTGTGTGTGTGTGTGTGCTGCTCTCTCTCTCTCTCTCTCTCTCTCTCTCTCTCTCTCTCTCTCTCTCTCTCTCTCTCTCTCTCTCTCTCTCTCTCTCTCTCTCTCTCTCTCTCTCTCTAAAGCAATAAATTGATAAATACGTAATAATATGGACAGAAATCTGTCTTAACGTTATTTTTTTTTCTCAATAAAACTTGCGAAAGAAATGATGGAAGTTTGAGAGAGAGAGAGAGAGAGAGAGAGAGAGAGAGAGAGAGAGAGAGAGAGAGAGAGAGAGAGAGAGAGAGAGAGAGAGAGAGAGAGAGAGAGAGAGAGAGAGAGAGCAGGGGGTGAATAAGAAAATGAATAAATGATGAATGTGGAAATGAAACACTGAATGAAAGAGAGATGAATGAAGTGAAAGGATAAAATGATGTGTGTGTGTGTGTGTGTGTGTGTGTGTGTGTGTGTGTGTGTGTGTGTGTGTGTGTGTGTGTGTGTGTGTGTGTTAGTGGACAGGTCAGCCCAGCCTTGCCACGTCGTACATAAACTTTTAAAACACCTTTACAAAAACAAACAAAAAATAAAACTACACACAAAAAAAACACAAGAAAAAACACCAATAAAAAAAAACAGAACTACCTAACACATTTTTTTCCAGTCCCAAAATTCGTCTTTATGAATAAAATTTTCTTTTCCTTTTTCTTCTTCTTTCTGTTCACAAGGGAAAGTTTTCAACAAGTATCGTAAATATATCAAACTTCTAGCATTCTTTGTTTGTTCTCTCTCTCTCTCTCTCTCTCTCTCTCTCTCTCTCTCTCTCTCTCTCTCTCTCTCTCTCTCTCTCTCTCTCTCTCTCTCTCTCTCTCTCTCTCTCTCTCTCTCTCACACACACACACTCACACACACAAACACACATGCACACACAGAAACGTTCAAACACGAGCCTTTCAACACCCAACGACTCTGAAAGCGGCACGGCAAGGTAAGAGAGGAGGAGGAGGAGGAGGAGGAGGAGGAGGAGGAGGAGGAGGAGGAGGAAGGCAGGAACACCAAATACACCTGACCTAACCTACCTGGCGGCCCGTGCACCTTCCCCTTATTAAACCCAGCCAGGTGAATAGGGTACATGACTGACACACACACACACACACACACACACACACACACACACACACACACACACACACACACACACACACACACACACACACACAAGACACACACACACACACACACACACACACACACACACACACACACACACACACACACACACACACACACACACCTGGCTTCACCTGAGCACTGATTACACGGCATTATTCATCTCCTCGGTTTCAGTCTCCCTGGCCTGAAAAATTAGGAAACGAACCTCGTTTTCTGTTGAATGAAGTAGAGCGTGGAAGGAGGAGGAGGAGGAGGAGGAGGAGGAAAGGGGAGGTGGAGGATAAAGAAGAAGAGAACTAGATAGGATGTGATTAGTTGGGAGAGAAAGACAGAGACAGACAGACAAGACAGACAGACAGACAGACAGACAGACCAACAGATAAATCGAGATAACAATAGAAAAGAGGGCATGTAATGAAAAAAAGAAAGAAAGAAAGAAAAAGAAAGAAAGAAAGACACAAGGAGAAAATAAAATCATAAAACAAAAATTTTCTCAACCTTTCCCCTGCTTTCCCCTGCCTTCCCCTGCCTTCCTCTCTCCTCCTCTTCCTTCCCTCCCTCCTGAGTCTTAATTAGAACAAAGAATGACAAAAGCACTGGACTCAACATTTACTCTTTTTTTCTCCACAATTTTCTTTTCCTTCCTTCACATATACGTAATAATACCGCCGAGCAACGAGATTAGTAAAAAAAAAGAAAAAATAGCGAAAGAGGGAGAAAATTAAAGAAAATATACGTCATACACTTCACCTTACCACGAGAAATGAACATAGAGATTGAGATGGAAATAGAGATAGATATAGTTAAAAAAAAAAATAAATAAAATTATAGACACGACAAAAAAAAACCATAGGCCTAAAAATATC
>JAPQNM010000048.1:14790221-14795221 GCA_029783475.1 Metacarcinus magister
AGTGAGTGTGCATGTGTGTGTGTGTCTGTGTGTGTGTGTGTGTAATAAAAAACGTCTCCACCAATATTTATTTCAATGGCATCACTGAGGGTGATGGCAGCCTGCCCCGGCCTCACCGCAGGTTGCTGTGACGTTCAGCCTGCTGGGGAAGGAAAAGTAGAGTGTTTGTGTATGTGGGTGTATGTGTGTGTGTGCCTAAGGAGCGTCGGGGTCTAGTGCTTGGGGGTGGTTGGTGATGGCAGCAGCATTGCCTCGCACCACAGCCAGGCTGACCCTCTGTCGCAGCCAGCAGGTTTCCCGTGTGTCTCCTGTCTCTGCTGCTATCCGCTTACCCAGCTTGCGAAACGCTGGGCCCAGCACTCCCGACGTCTCGACCGCCAGCGGCTCGAAGCGGTAGCGTGTTGAGAGTGCCGCGTAGCGATGCCGTTTGCGCTGTTCGGCTGCTTGGGCTGCGGCACCGGGTTTTGTGGCGCAGTTGGTGACGTGCGTGGTGCCAAAGGTGTTGGTGCACGTCACGTCCCACAGCAGCGATCGGCCTCCACTGAAGGGGTAAAGGGTGTGTGTGTGTGTGTGTGTGTGTGTGTGTGTGTGTGTGTGTGTGTGTGTGTGTGTGTGTGTGTGTGTGTGTGTGTTAATTATTAGTATTTGATGGTGACAGAGTGGATCTCTGTCATGTTTTGTTACCAATGTTTACACACACACACACACACACACATACACACACACACACACACACACACACACACACACACACACACACACACACACACACACACACAGACACACACACACACACACACACACACACACACGCACAGAACCAGTGTATGTGTACGTGCGTGTATGTGTATGTACCCACCTCACCCTTTCACTCACCACCAAAACATACCGACACTCGTAAACACACACACACACACACACACACACACACACACACACACACACACACACACACACGCAACCATGCATTGCTCACCCATTCACCCATTCTTCCACGAACACAGTAACTGCCATTTATAAATAAATAAGGAATCAGGGGTAACGAACCTGGCACACGATAATCCTTCCATCACGTAAAGTACACTGACGCCACTGTGTGTGTGTGTGTGTGTGTGTGTGTGTGTGTGTGTGTGTGTGTGTGTGTGTGTGTGTGTGTGTGTGTGTGTGTGTGTGTGTGTGTGTACTATACCAAGAAGAAGGAAGGAAGGTAGAAGAAAGGAAGGTAGAAGGAAGGAAGGTAGAAGGAAGGAAGAAGGAAGGAAGGAAGGAAGGAAGGAAGGAAAGAAGGAAGGAAGGAAGGAAGGAAAGAAGGAAAGAAGGAAGGAAGAAAGAAAGAAAGAAAGATATTAAGGAAGGAAAGAAGGAAGGAGGGAAGGCAAGAACAGAAGAAAGAAGGAAATGGAGGACTAGATGGAAATATAGAAAGGAAGAGAAGAAACTGAGAGAGGGAATTAGAATTAGAATTAGAATTAGAAGAAAGGTGAAATAAACTGAAGGGATAGAGGGAGGGAAGAAGAGGATTAGATAGATAGATAGAGGAAGAGAAAGATAATACACAAGAGAAATGAAGAGAGAGAAAAAGTAACGCAGAAAGAAAGAAAGGGAGAGAAAGAAAGATAGAAAATGAGAAAGCAAGCAAGAATGAAATAGATAGAGAGAAAGAAAAAGAGAGAGAGAGAGATAGAGAGAGAGAGAGAGAGAGAGAGAGAGAGAGAGAGAGAGAGAGAGAGAGAGAGAGAGAGAGAGAGAGAGAGAGAGAGGTGAAAAATACGCTTTCGGCACTCATCTCCAAACCTCACGCTAACTTGCCTCTTTGTTCCTGGAGCCGATATCGAGCGGAGGCCGAAATGGACCGACCACCCGGGGCCGTCCATGGTAAACACACACAGGCGGCAGGTGCAAGGGAGGAGGAGGAGGAGGAGGAGGAACACATAGGAACACATAGGAAGAACAAACAACAACAGGCCTGCTGGCCCTTACGAGGCTGTTTGTGAGACTACACTATCTACTCTAGAGTGTAGGATACAGGATAGTAAGGGTGAAGGCTTCTCTCCCCAGCCATGGCTGGCAGGGAAAGGAAGGCCAACCAAGACCATACTGTCACTACCACTACTGCTACCACTACTTCCTGGCAAGCGATGTCAGGTCACTAGCGACGTCTTTTGAATCGACATTTCGTAAATTAGGTACATCAGGATGAACTTACTCAAAGTTTGCTACGTTAACGGATAGTATTTTAGTTGTGGATTGGCTTCTAAATATTTGTCAAGTCTATTTTTGAACGTAGTAATTGTTTTACTGTCGACGATATTGGCGGGCAGGGAGTTCCAAACATTAACGATCCGATTGAAAAAGAAGTGCTTGGCTTCGTTTGATGTGAATCTTTTACCAGTAATCTTAAAAGAATGACGTCGTCTTGTTATATTTGATCGATCAAAAGTAATGTAATCTTCTACATTGATATTATCGAATCCTTTGATTATCTTGAACATTTCAATTAAATCCCCTCGCATCCTTCGTTTTTCTAGGCTGAATAAGTTTAGTTCTTTAAGTCTTTCTTCATAAGGTTTATTTTTCAGCCTTGGAATCATTTTTGTTATTCTTCGCTGGACTCTTTCCAGTTTGTCAATGTCCTTTCTGTAATATGGGGACCAAAACTGTACGCAATACTCAAGATGGGGTCGTACTAGTGAATTAT
Source organism: Metacarcinus magister (assembly GCA_029783475.1). Taxonomy (NCBI): domain Eukaryota; kingdom Metazoa; phylum Arthropoda; class Malacostraca; order Decapoda; family Cancridae; genus Metacarcinus; species Metacarcinus magister. The sequence goes on from JAPQNM010000048.1 coordinate 14,792,920, forward strand.
GCAGTTTTAATATGACTTTTTCTGATTTATTTTCGAAAGTACGCCCAATAAAGCCGACCAATCTGTTAGCAGTTTTAACTACCTCTGAACAATGTTGACTGGGTTTTAAATCGTTTGATATTGTGATTCCCAGATCTTTTTCTTTATTTACTGTAGAAAGTGATTTACCATTCATTGAGTACTGAACGTGATCATTATTTCTTCCGATGTGTAGTACCTTGCATTTTTCAACGTTAAATTTCATTTGCCATTTATTGGCCCAAGACGTTAGTCGATCTAGGTCTGATTGTAAGACTTCTCTGTCAATTGTCGTAGTTACTTTGCTGAGAATTTTCGTATCGTCAGCGAATTTCGATATTTTGCAAGTGATCCCATCATCTATGTCATTAACATATATCAAAAATAAGACAGGACCAAGCACTGAGCCTTGTGGTACGCCACTTTTAACGTTTAACCATTGAGAGGAGACACCGTTTAAGACTACTCTCTGCTTACGTTCAGAGAGCCAGTCCAGAAGCCAATTGTAAATGCTACCAGAGATACCATGAGTCATTAGTTTATCAAGCAATCGTGAAAGACTGTTTCGAGTGTTGTAGTGTTGAAAAACAGGGTGTGGGATGTGACAGGGTGTGACAGGGTGTGACAGGAGGAGGAGGAGGAGGAGGAGGAGGAGGAGGAGGAGGAGGAGGAGGAGGAGGAGGAGGAGGAGGTAGTAGCTATTTCAGTAGTTGTTGTCATGTAGTAATTATAGTAGTAGTAGTAGTAGTTGCTATTTTTTGCTCCTAGTTCAGATAAATAACTAGTTTTCCTTGACGCTAAAACACCTTCTCCCTCATTACCTCTCTCCTCTTTACCCTCTCTCTCTTCTCCCCATTCCATACATACGAGGTGATGGTAAGAGGAGGAGGAGGAGGAGGAGGAGGAGGAGGAGGAGGAGGAGGAGGAGGAGGAGGAGGACCCGCACCTGATTCCACCCTTTTACTTATGCATGAGGTGGTCTGGCCATGAGCGCTAGGGACCACGCTACCCCCTCCCCCAACCACCACCACCACCACCTCAACCCCACCACACCTCTCTACTTACGCTCTATCCCTCTATCCCTCCCCAACCACACCACACTCGCCTCAGTAGACTGCCTCCTTTATGTGTACTGTACCCTGCCCCTTCGTCCCCTTCTTCAGATATACACCCATCCCCCCTTTTACACCTCCTCCCCCCCCACACCCCCGTTAAGGTCCTTCACTGCTAAAGGATTCTTGACACATCCTTTCTCTTCTTAGTTTCTCTCAGTGGTTTCATCTTTACTGTCACCTTCGTTAAAGTTTCTATCCCTATGGTGTTCTAAATGTTCTTGAAGCTAGTTTGTTGTGTGTGTTCTGTGTTGTATATAGAAAGTTGCAGTCACTCACCTAATCTTTGTATATTTAGTATATTAGCCACATTAAAAAGGCCTAAAAGTGTATGATATATCACTATACGAGGTACACTTTTGTTTTATATTTAAGCTGTAGAGTATTAACTAACTAACTAACCAATCAACAGGACACGAGAGTTGTAGTATTCGATGCCACAAACACATACACCTTTATGGGCTTTTCTGACCTATCATGCCACCCATCAAGGATTCATAAGGTGGCCTATTCACCTACAATTGAAGAAAAAAAAGGAGAGAAAAGTGAGGAGTAATTACTGCTCAACTCTAAGAACATATTAATGAGCCCAACGTTACAAATGAGTGGATTTGAGTAGGTATAAAAGTACATTTGCTTTTTTTCATCTTCCTACAAGTTAAATGTTTTCAAAAGAGGAGTATTGAGTCACCTACAAAACTAATTAACAAATTTTACCTGTCCCTACACACCCCTACCCCTAAATACCCCTTCAAAAAAAAATAATAATAATAATAATAATGACCAGAAGCCTCAAAAAAGGTTCAAAATTTATCAATATAATAAATTCCTCCTTCTCCCTACACACCCACCTACCCCCAAACCCCCTTTCAAAATTATACAAAAAAAATAATAATGATCAGATCCTTATACAACCCTTACATTATGCCTTGAAAACAATTGAAAAAAAACGAAAATGTAAAGATTCCCAGAGACTCTATATGACAAAGGACATCACCGGAGACTTTGATATGGACTTAAAAGACTTCCGAAAAACTTCATACTTCTTCCTCCTTATAGAGACAGAGAAAGAGAGAGACAGAGAAAGAGAGAGAAAGAAAGAGAGAGAAAATCTTGGCATCTGTCCTAAACTGCGCCAAAGGACGTCTTCATAAGCCTGTCAGCCGTCACTC
>JAPQNM010000048.1:14812721-14820221 GCA_029783475.1 Metacarcinus magister
ATAATAATAAAAATAACAGTAATAATGATACTAATGATAGTAATAATAATAATAATAAATGGTGATAACGATGGTAATATGATAATAATGATGATACTAATAACAATAATAATAATATCAACAAAATCAGTTAACTGTGTATTGAGTGTGTGTGTGTGTGTGTGTGTGTGTGTGTGTGTGTGTGTGTGTGTGTGTGTGTGTGTGTGTGTGTGTGTGTGTTTGGCTTTCTTGCTGTGATGATGATTCTCTCTCTCTCTCTCTCTCTCTCTCTCTCTCTCTCTCTCTCTCTCTCTCTCTCTCTCTCTCTCTCTCTCTCTCTCTCTCTCTCTCTCTCTCTCTCTCTAAGTAATCCAATATTCTCCAGACTAAGAGGAATTCCTTCACTGACGATCATTACAGAGAGAGAGAGAGAGAGAGAGAGAGAGAGAGAGAGAGAGAGAGAGAGAGAGAGAGAGAGAGAGAGAGAGAGAGAGAGAGAGAGAGAGAGAGAGTGAGATCCCTTTACTCACCCGGCGTGAAGGACATTTAATTTCCTTTCACTGCTTTTACTGTTCTTTCTTCCAGCTGTCTGAGAAATTGTTTAAATCTTCCTTCCTGTGCGTGTGTGTATGTGTGTGTGTGTGTGTGTGTGTGTGTGTGTGTGTGTGTGTGTGTGTGTGTGTGTGTGTGTGTGTGTGTGTGTGTGTGTGTGTTGTAACATTAATGTCACTTGTTTTTCTTTTTCTTACTCGGCACATTTTCTGGTGTCTGCCTGTCTGTTTGTCTGTCTCTACGTCTGGCTGCCTGTCTGTTTATCTGTCTATCTGTCCGTCTATCTGTCTGTCGCAGCATCCTTCCTATAAAACAGATGCCTCAGGATGTACGCAGCTCCGTGATATTTTGTAGATTTCTTTGTTGCATTTGTTTTTTTTACACAAAGTCAGTCTCTCTCTCTCTCTCTCTCTCTCTCTCTCTCTCTCTCTCTCTCTCTCTCTCTCTCTCTCTCTCTCTCTCTCTCTCTCTCTCTCTCTCTCTCTTCTCTCTAATCCCCTCACGGTTTTCTCTCCTTCTCTACACACTTCACAACGAGGGTCGGAGAGAGGAGGGAAGAAGAGGGAGGAGGAGGAGGAGGTAGACTTCGTAGGATTAAGCGTCTTGTAATCCTTTAAATACGATCGAATCTCCTCCTAAAGACGCTTCAATCCCTTTTAAGAGGCGATTGGATTCCTTGCTCGGATCCTTTTTTCCCCGCCCGTAACAACTCAAGATAAACAGACTAATGAGAAGGTTGGAGTCTAAACACTTTCTCGCGTTTCAAAATAATGGATTAGGGATAAATGGCTTTGTTTACTCTCTCACTCACTTCTCCAAACGTGACCTGCTGCCATTACACTTCATCTGCCGTTTCGTTTTTTATTTATTGTTTTTTTTTCCTTCTTGTTTTTGCATGTATTTGTTATGGTGGTAGTGGTGGTGGTGATGGTATAGTAAGGTCGTTCATCCCAGTAGCCAAGAGGACAGGGAGGATTTGAGAAGTGACCCTCACAGATGTCCTCGCGTGCGGGGTGAGCGGCTTACAGAGGGCTCGGGATGAGGGAAGGAGGGAGGGGAGGGGAGGGAAGGGAAGAAGTAAAGAAGAGGAGTGAGAAAAAGAGAGACTGAGGACTGAAGGTTGAGGAGAGACGAAGCGAGGGAGGAAGGAAGGAAGGAAGGAAGGAAGGAAACGGGAGAGAGGAGAGAGAGAGAGAGAGAGAGAGAGAGAGAGAGAGAGAGAGAGAGAGAGAGAGAGAGAGAGAGAGAGAGAGATGATTTTGCACACACACACACATACACACACACACACACACACACACACACACACACACACACACACACACACACACACACACACACATACACACACTTGGTCACACCTGGTCAAAGCACCTGTATCTGATTAGCGTACCCGAGACAACACCTGACACTCACGCACACACACACACACACACACACACACACACACACATACACACACACACACACACACCTGTTGACCCTTCCGCGTGAGGTCAGTCCAGAATTATACTGTGGCAACACCTGGCGGGCGTTGACCTTGGGAACACTAACAAGACTCACGGTAGACAGAATGATAACACGCAGATCAGGAAACTAGAATTACGTTAGGTTAGGTTAGGTTAGGTTAGGTTAGGTTAGGTTAGGTTAGGTTAGGTTAAGTTCGGTAAGATTAAATTAAGAATGTGAAGATAAAAACAACCAGCAGCTCTAGGAAGAACAGTATAATTAAATGACAAGAGCGATGAGAGAAGATAAGACGAGATTAAGAACATGTAAGGCTTCCTCTCACACCTTCTTCATCGTGTCCTTGATAATATATATTCAATGTATTATTTGCGCTTGATATGGCTCCCTCTCCTTTATATGCCAGAAAATCCTATACATTAATTGTAATAGTAGTAGTAGTAGTAGTAGTAGTAGTAGTAGTAGTAGTAGTAGTAGTAGTAGTAGTAGTAGTAGTAGTAGTAGTAGTAGTAAAATCATCATTAACTTAAAATATACCAAAAAAATGTATTGCTGATATAAATCTTACAAAAATAAAACATAAAACTTGGAAATGTCTGCTAAAACTATATGTATAAGATATTCCAATAGTGAGTTATTCATAAAATCAAGTCACTATGTTGAATAACGCGATGAAGAATAACAACACAAAGGAAGATAGAGTAACAACTTCAATAACTTCAATACGCTTAGGGAAAGGAAACTGTTGTGATAAGCTAAGTCCATAAAAAAAGATAGATGAATAAATAAACAAAGAAGCAAAACTAAATCCCTCATTAATCACACACAAAAAAAATAAAGTTATGATTTTACCACCAAATAAAGTATAACCAAATAACAATTAATAGTCTCTTAATAATATACAACTTATCTATTTATCTATTTCATCTCATTTCCATTTATTTATCTACTCCTTTACTAACATTTTCTTTTTTCCTCCAATCCCAGACATTTTCCTAAACGGCATAAGAAAAATAAAAGCGCATCTGCAGTGAACTCATAACCTTGACCAAAGTGTGTCTCTCTCCACCAGCACACAGGCGAGGCGAGGCAAGGCGTGCGTGGTGGTGCGTGCCGCCCACTCAATCACCGCCGCCTTCAATACTGACGTCACTAAAAGGATCAAGTAAGCTTCTCTCTCACTCCTTACAAAGAGCAGCAAGATTGTGACTGTAAGCGAGGGTACTGTAAACACACACACACACACACACACGTTGATACTTGACTGGCTCTCTTGATTAATGATTGCTTACTCGTGTGTGTGTGTGTGTGTGTGTGTGTGTGTGTGTGTGTGTGTGTGTGTGTGTGTGTGTGTGTGTGTGTGTGTGTGTGTGTGTGTGTGTGTGTGTGTGTGTGTGTGTGTGTGTGTGTGTGTGTGTGTGTGTGTGAGAGAGAGAGAGAGAGAGAGAGAGAGAGAGAGAGAGAGAGAGAGAGAGAGAGAGAGAGAGAGAGAGAGAGAGAGAGAGAGCACGTCAGTAAGGTGATGGAGGGAAGGATGGAGGGGCAAGTGGTAAGGGAGGGAGGGAGGTACTGAGGATTACTTCACCGTCAATAACATTAAGACAGTCGCTTGAGGGGCCTTCGACTTCAACCTCGAGGCTGTTCAGGACCTTGAGGAAGTAAATCAGTTGGCGGTAATACGATATCATCACAGCGTATGACAACACCAGACTGATTATGGAAATTTCTCCCCTTCGTCCGCCCTCGTCACCTCCCGTCACACACCCTCCCTGCACCCTAGCGGCGTTACGTTACACCCACAACCTGTCCACCCTGACTGATGCAATAAAAAGAGAAGATTATTATTTCACAAAGCACTGAAAGCAAAAAAAATTACCTAAATAATATGAAAAATAACGAACGCCCAAGTCAAGGCCGCGGGCGAGAGTCGGGATGAAGGGCGCGGGATCAGGAGAGAACGCAGCTTCTGAGATTCAAGTAATAAAAAATAGGAAGCAGGGAGGATAATGTAACAGAACACGGCCCCGGGTTGTACGCCAAGTCTACGCGTCATCTGAGGGTTAATACGCCGAGCTAAATTGAAAAATGTGCGTATAAGAGAACATCGTGGGCGTGAAGTGAGGGAGAGAGGGAGGGAGAGAGGAAGGGAGAAAGACAATGCGCGAGGCTGTGATTCAATAAGTCTAAGAGTCGTGGAGCTTCGAACATAATCTATGACACTCTCGAACATTGGTGAAGGGAATGAACACTCGAACAGAGGAGTGACGGGCGCCTCCGTAACTGTGATATACGTACAAAGGGTGTGCGAGGTGGGGCGAAGGCGTTGACGAAGTGATAAAATGTGAAGACAAACAATAAAATGAAATGTCAAATATCTTTATGGCGACAACTGTAAAAAGAAAAATGATAATAGAATAGATAAATACATAAATGATATAAAAAAAAACTGAAATGATAAGACATGTAATGAAGTTATGACAGGGTATTAATTATCATTATCATTATTATTATTGTTATATGAGGAAGTGTGTTTTGAAGTGCGCCATGTATATCTGCAAGGGTGAGCTGAGTGACGGTCTTATCCATCATACTGTCTGTGTGTGCACTTAGCGCCCACACACACACACACACACCCACACACACACACACACACACACACACACACACACACACAGATTACTAGGAACACAAAAAAAGCTTTAACTTATTTCACCCTGTACTCTTTTTCTTCATTCTGCCAAATACGTAAACAGACCACAGTGTTTTAACTTTTCATGAATTTACTATTTGAAGTTTTTGGAAATGCTACGAGGAACCTTTTTACTTTTCAATGCATTTTTCATACTCACGCGTCAACATTCCTGCACGCCCGAGTATGGAAGAAAGAAGAAAAAAAAACACACACAAAAACACACACACACACACACACACACACACACACACACACAAACACTACCACCACAACTTCTTGGATTCCGACATTCATCTTCCAATGTCGGATAATTCTTCTTCTTCGCCTCTGTCATTTCCTTCCTCTCTCCTTCTCTACTTCCCTCTGTTCGTGTTCTTGCTCCACCTCCCTAACGTTTCTCTGTCCCTCCCTTCTGCTTCACCTCTTCCCTTCATTCCATCCTCTATTCACTTTATTTATTTTTTTCTTCCTCTCTCTCATTACACTATTCCTTTCCTAATTTCCTCTCTCACCTCATTCTTCCTGACATGCAATCTACCTTTACTTCCCTTCCCTCCTTTCTCTTTCTTTCTTTTCCTTGCTTTCTGTCTCGCTCTATTCGCCACCCTGCCCCCCTCTGACACGCTTTCCTCCCATCACCAAAGTTTTGTCATGTGAGGAAGCTGTGAGTCTCCCGCCCTTTCCCTTCCCCTTCCCCTTCCTCTGCTCCCCTACCGAGGCGCGGAATGCCTTCACAAGGGAGCCACGAAAATAAACAAACGTGCCGTGAAGGACGGTGGTGACTTTTGTATATAATAATAATAAAAATAAATAAAAAATAGAATACAAATAAACAAAAAAATGATAAAATTGTAATAATAATAATGATATTGGAGATTATAATAAGTGGTTATATTAGTACTTATTGTTATTATTATTATTATTATTATTATTATTATTATTATTACTATTATTATCATTATTATCAGTGGTAGTAGTAGCAGTAGTAGTAATAGTAGTAGTAGTAGTGCGTATTGGTATTGTTGTTGTTGTTGTATCAGTAGCAACAGCGTATGTACCCAGCAGTACACACACACACACACACACACACACACACACACACACACACACACACACACACACACACACACACACACACACACACACACACATACACACAAGGCACTGAGCACCCTTGATGCTGCACAGATGCACGGGAAGGCAGCGGATCACCCTCGTTATCAAGTAGTTCTGCCTTACTTAACGAGTCCAACAACACTACCCACAGATACAGTACAATCCGCCCCCCAAACACACACACACACACACACACACACACACACACACACACACACACACACACACACACACACACACACACACACACACACACACACACACACACACACACACACACACACACACACACACACACACACACACACCAATTTTTACACATTTCCACCTTTGTTCCTCCTTTATTTCAGTCACCCTCTTCTTCACGTCCTTCCCGCCACTCCCCCTAACCCTTCACAAATCCTTCCTCACCCTTCACCAAGTAGCCCTCACACCCTGCCCCTTCCTGTGTCTCCCTGTCATACCCTCATCCCTCACCTTTCCTCCCCCTCACACCCTTACTCGCCACAGGTTGCCCTCATACCCTCACACCTCATAATTCCTGCCTCACACCCACCACCACCCTGATACCTGATAGTTGTATCGGTGTAGAAGCAGTGCCACTTGACACCGGCCACACGTGGTGCCAAGGAGAGAGAGAGAGAGAGAGAGAGAGAGAGAGAGAGAGAGAGAGAGAGAGAGAGAGAGAGAGAGAGAGAGAGAGAGAGAGAGAGAGAGAGAGACTGTGCGTGTCTTGCCAACATAATATTTGATAACAAGCATCGTGGGGCCACTTTGTAGATAAATCAAAACGATGAAATATATAGCGAGGAACTAGGAAACACACACACACACACACACACACACACACACACACACACACACACACACACACACACACACACACACACACACACACAAAGGCTCCCCTCATCTTGGTGACGTCACGGGCCGCAAACTACCAGATGTGCGGCTTAACGAGCGATAATGAGTCGACCACAGACCAAGTGTGTCTGAGGGGACGGCAAGGGGAAGGAAGGAGGGGACTCGCGACGGCTGTAAAAGTGTTGGGTTTGTAAGTGTTGCGGAGAAGCGGCTGGAAAGGGTCGACTGTGTGGCCTTATGGGAGAGTGTTGCGAAGTGTTGAGTACCGTTGTTGTTGTTGTTGTTGTTGTTGTTGTTGTTGTTGTTGTCGTTGTTGTTGTTGTTGCTGCGTGTGTTTGCCTCCACGCTAGGAAAATAATTCAGGCGATAGTTTAGACTGTAATAAAATGTTTAGTAGCGGCGATATCTCAAGTGTCAAGTAGCAAGAAGAATGATTTGATTTATTTAAGTGACGTTTGGTGAATCTTGCAAATTTGTGAATTAGATGAGTGGTAGTAATACGATATCATCTCGGGCTACGACAACACCAGACTGATTATGGAAATTTCTCCCCTTCGTCCGCCCTCGTCACCTCCCGTCACACACCCTCCCTGCACCCTAGCGGCGTTACGTTACACCCACAACCTGTCCACCCTGACTGATGCAATAAAAAGAGAAGATTATTATTTCACAAAGCACTGAAAGCAAAAAAAATTACCTAAATAATATGAAAAATAAGGAACGCCCAAGTCAAGGCCGCGGGCGAGAGTCGGGATGAAGAGCTCGGGATCAGGAGAGAACCCAGCTTCTGAGATTCAAGTAATAAAAAATAGGAAGCAGGGAGGATAATG
>JAPQNM010000048.1:14825221-14880221 GCA_029783475.1 Metacarcinus magister
GTTGTTTTGTTCTTCACTCACTTACACAACGCTTACTAATCATATTTACTTATTTATTTATTACCAATTCATTTGTTTGACTTGTATAATAATGTTTTCCTTAACTACTTGGATAGCAATTGTTTATCTTATTGATTTATTAATTTATTACGCATTCTCAACTCTCTATTGTTTAATTAATAACTCTTGAAATTGGAAAAAAGCTATTATGGTTTTGGAAAATTTATGTAAAAAAGTATACACACAAATATGTATATATGTGTACATTTATACATACATACATACATACATACATACATATATATACATACATGCATACATACTTGAACATACCTTTCGCCCTGTAGCTAAAGGAGATTCTGAAGTCCTGGAATAAAAAAAGAAAGTAAATATGTATTAATATCCCTCGTTTTGAACACTTGATCAGAACCCAAAAATTACAACGAAAAAAATGGAAAGAATGAAACAATGTTCAAACAAGCAAATCATTAATGTAACTGCTGCGTACTGTACCTTAATGATGATGATGATGATGATGATGATGATGATGATGATGATGAAAATGAAGAAAAAGATGAGTAAAGGAGGAATGAAAGAAAGAAAGAATAAAAATACAAATGAATGACAGAACCAATAAGAAGAAAAAGGGAAGCTGAATAAAAGAAAAGGAAGAGGAGGAGGAAGAAGATGAAGAAGAGGAAGAAGAGAAGGAAAACAACGACGACAAAAGGTTTGAGACATTCAATAGAAAGAGAGAGAGAGAGAGAGAGAGAGAGAGAGAGAGAGAGAGAGAGAGAGAGAGAGAGAGAGAGAGAGAGAGAGAGAGAGAGAGAGAGAGAGAGTAAAAGAGAGAGATAATAACCTCCCACAGCAAAATATGATGACACAATATCCCTAATTAGCCCAGGTAGCGAATTGGAACCTGTCATTAACTTGTCCTCCAGCAGGTAAGAACCGCACCACAAATTATGATAACTATTACTGCCATTATTATTACTGCCATTAAATTATTAGTTATATTATCATTAGTGGTGGTGGTAGCAGGAGTAGTAGTGGTAGTGGTAGTAGTAGTAGTAGTAGTAGTAGTAGTAGTAGTAGTAGTAGTAGTAGTAGTAGTAGTAGTAGTAGCACCTGACTACTGTACAACTCTAGCCAGGCTCATCCATACTTCCCCTCCACCTCCTCCCCTATCCCCTACCTCCTTCCCCTAACCCTCCCCTACACCTTATCTCCCTCTATCTCCTCCCTTACCCCTTACCTCCCATCCCCTATATCCTCCCATGCACCTTACCTCCACCCATTACCTCCTCTATTCCTTACCTCCACCTCCCCCGCTCCTCCCCTCTCCTACCTCCTCCTCCCCATCCTCCCTCCTTGGCTGGGTGGGTGAGGTAAGACGTGAGCGCCAACAGTCTGGTTCAGGTTACAGGCTGGAGGAGGGTTGGGATAAATGACCTGCTAATCACACCACCCATTACCTCCCCAGCCTCCGCGTGGAGAAATAACAATAATAATAATGATGATACTAATAATAATAATAATAATAGTAATAATAATAATAATAATAATAATAATAACGAAACACTCATTCTGCAAAACATATTTAAAAAAAAAGTATTAGCTATCACATTAATTTCAGGAGCCACAAAAAACTAGTCCAAAATTCTGCATTACACACATATGGCTACAAAGATAATACAGTAATCTCTCCACACCTAAAAAAAAGACATAAATAAAACCATTCATAAACCCGCAATAAACTAACATTTACTCAAACTCCTCAACATGTACACCAGATCACGATTCTAATCTGTTTGGCGACTCAGGACTTGTTTGCTACGAGACGAGAAAGGCGAGGGAGGGTAGGGTGGGAGGGAGGTAGAGGGAGAGGAGAGAGAGAGGGAGTAGGCAGAAAGAAGGAGGAGGAGGGTGAGGGGAGGGAAAGGTCGCAGGCAGGTCAGCTAAAGTGTTACGTTCCGTCTCTTGTATCAGTTTAAGCCGCAGTGGGGATCGTTATCTTAATCTCCCTGTTATCGTTAAGGACGCTGTGGGGCGGGGGTGGGGGGGGGGTGGCAGGTAGGTGATGGTTGGGGAAGGGTAAGGGCAGCTGAGGGGAAGGCAAGGAAAGGTGAGGAAAAGTGTTGTAGGTAATGGTATATTGTATTTAAGAATTTGGTTTATTTTTCATTTGTATTTCATATCATTTTCTGTTTAGCTCTTTTATTTTTGGGTGTGTATGGGTATGTGAGAGTGTGCAAAGGAAATAATATGAGCACATGGAAACATACACATACACACACACACACACACACACACACACACACACACACACACACGACTCAGATAGCAATCACTCGCTACCGTAAGACCCCATAATGACAGTTCACGGGGTAAGGTAGACAGACAGGTAGAGAGGGAAGGAAGGAGGCGGAGTGAACGACCGACAGAGAGAGAGAGAGAGAGAGAGAGAGAGAGAGAGAGAGAGAGAGAGAGAGAGAGAGAGAGAGAGAGAGAGAGAGAGAAAGAGAGAGAGAAGAGGGAAGGACTGGGAGGGTTTGGGAAGGCTTACCCACACCGATAAACACTCAAGGGATACATGTCGATAGTGTAGCAAGCGTCGTGGAGATGGAAGAGATAAACAGGGAAAAGGAGAGGGTAGGATGCGGTGTGTTTGCGTCAGAACCGCTACCTTCTCTCCTTCCCTCTATCATCAATCCCTTCTCCATTCTGTTCTATCTTACTGTCCTACCCTACTCTTGCTTCTATCTGTCAATCATTAGTTTTGTTTGTTTTCTCCTCCGCCTATGCATATTTTTCTTATTCTCTTTCTTTTTTTTTTCTCTCTCTGACGATTACCAGTTCTGTTTTCTTTCCTCCTTTTGTATATATTTCATATTATTATCTTTTTTTTTCTCTCTCTCTCTCTCTCTCTCTCTCTCTCTCTCTCTCTCTCTCTCTCTCTCTCTCTCTCTCTCTCTCTCTCTCTCTCTCTCTCTCTCTCTCTCTCTCTCTCTCAATGTCTAATTCCACCTTTCATTTACCAATAATGAAGCTCACCTGATCCCCCGTACAGGTAAGGGATCCTTTAATTACCCAGGTAAACTCCTACGCGGCTTTACCTGTGTTTGCCATCTGCTTAAGGACACCTGTAAGCTCACCTTGTCGCTTACGATCTCCACCCAAGCACCTGTGAAGGACGGGTGTTTGGGGGCTTGTGTGGTGGTTATCAGTGAGGCCAGTTTGGTGTTTGGGGGGATGGAGGGGTTGGGGGGGGGGAGGAAGTTATGACTGGGTGATTGATGATGATTGATGGTGGTGATGATGATGATGGTGATGATGATGGTGATGGGGATGATGATGATGATAGTACTGCATCCATATTACAGTTATACACATACACACACACACACACACACACACACACACACACACACACACACACACACACACACACACACACAACTGAGTCCTCGTCAAAGTCATCCAGGCAAGAAATCCGACACACACAAATCCTACATACAATCTCAACGACTATTCTTCCCTCAAGGTCAGGTGAATTATACCTGAGGAGGAGTAATTGGAGGTAGCAGCAGATCCACCTGGAGGAAAAACAGCGATGGAGAAAAAGGAAAAAGGTGGAACAAATGTAAGTTGTTGGAAGGGAGAAGAAGAATATGTAAGAGAAGTAGAAGGGGGAATAAACATGCTCGAGGGATGAAGAAAAAAGGAAGAAAGAGAAGAGAATGAAGTGGAGGATAAGGACAATGTTGGAGACGTGAGGAAGAGCAGGAGGAAAAGAAAAAAAATACGAATATATTACTTAAGAGACACAAGGAAGCAGAAAAAAGATAAGCAAGAATAAGAAAGGAACTCAACACAAATGCGACTTGAAAATGAGTAGATATGACAGACAGACAAACAAACAGACAGATAGAAAGACAGAACGAGACAGACAGACAGACAGGCAATACAAGAATGATAAAAATTAGATCTAAATACATATACGAACAAAAGAGAGAACGATAAATAACAAAAAAAAATAAGTTACATTGACTGGAATGAATAAGTGGAAGAGAAAGATAAAATAAATAAAAATTTTTGCGTATTTTTACTCTTTCACACAACGTTAATTCCATTTAGGACGAACATGATTTGCATAATTCCCGCCAAATGTTTGTCAGGATACACTTTCCCTCACTAATGTTCCCTCCCTCTACTTTCCCTCTACTCATAAACATTCTTTTTCCCTATCTTACGATTGTCTTTTTTTTCTCTTTTTTTTACGAATTGAACGTATACATGAAAAGCTGTAGTATGGATGTTTGCGTTTTTGTTTACAATAGAATATGTTTGTATGTATGTATGTATGTATATGTGATTTTTGGATTTAGATATAATATGGACTTTCGCTTTTTTATTTTTTTTTTAATCGTGTGACAATGAACGTCCTTCTTTTTTCTTTTCTTCTTCTTCTTCTTCTTCTTTAGTTTTTCTTCTTCTTCATGTCTTTCTACCATGTATTATATAAACGCTTACTTAGCCTGTCCCTAATTTGGTACTTAAAAATAAAAAATAAATAAATAAAAACATTCATGATTCTTTCCTTCTCATCTTCAGTATAAATCCGTCTCTCTATGTCTGTCTGTTTGCCCTTTGCTTTGTTTGCTTTTATTTGCACTCACTTTTACTCAATTATCTCCACCCTTGTGTGCGTGAGTTCTCTTTTCTATTTGTTCGTTGATCTTTACAAACTTGTGCTCTTTTTTTTCTTCAACTCCCCCCATATCTCTCTCTCTCTCTCTCTCTCTCTCTCTCTCTCTCTCTCTCTCTCTCTCTCTCTCTCTCTCTCTCTCTCTCTCTCTCTCTCTCTCTCTCTTCCCTGAGGCTGTAATGTGTATATGCTAATTCTCCCCCTCATAACCCTCTCCCCCCGCCCCCTCCCCTCCCCCCGCCCCCTCCCCTCCCCCCAACCTCACCCGTCGCCCTTCGCTGTTCAATGTTCATTTGTTTTCTCCTTCCTCTACTGTGTCATCATGCTTACTGAGTCTCTTTGTGTGTGCTCTCTCTCTCTCTCTCTCTCTCTCTCTCTCTCTCTCTCTCTCTCTCTCTCTCTCTCTCTCTCTCTCTCTGTTTTCTACTTTGATCCAGATTCGCTTTAAACTTATGTATATTCTTTGTTCCCTTTAATTTCGCCTCTAATGCATTTCAAAGATTAATGGTTCAGTTTGACAAGCTGAATTTCTTTATAAATTTTTTTTTTTACACATCACATTTTTCATTGAATAAATTTACTTCTAACTCATTTACCTATTTACTTATTTGCTAATATTCAAACTTGTCTTTATATATCATCATTTGAATATAACAAAAATTATGCGCACTAAATTTTTGCATTTTTCTCGATAAGAAGAAAAAAAACAGTAATCACTTCTTGTTTTCTGATCACAACTAAGAAGCAGCACTGCGGCAAAGCGCCACCTGGTGTATGTCAACGTTACTTACACCGTTACGTCGTTAGCTATAACGTTAGAGGGTAAAGGGTGCGGGGAAGGGGAGAGGAGGAGGAGGAGGAGGAGGAGGAGGAGTGGGAGGAGGAGGAGGAGGAGAGGAAGGAAGGGGAGAGAGAGCAGGTCACGTGAGCTGTCAATAGAGGGAAGGTGGTGGTGGTGGTGGTGGTGGTGGTGGAGGGGAGGAATAATGGCGATGGATGTCCAATTAATGACACAGGTAACATACTCCATGGCAGGTTAATGACGTCAATCCGATAGTTGGTGGCAGTAAGTCTTGTCGTATGGTTTGCCTGAGTGTAAACATGAACATTATAACGCAATCACCGTGACCACATGTTCGTATGTCTGCTAGACTCACTCTCAAACCTCCATCATCATCATCATCATCATCATCCTCTTTACGAGCTTCTATGTACTTTTCTCATTATCACTATTATTATTAAGCGCTATTACAATCCACACTTATAATACTCCAAACAACCTACACTATTCTTAACCATTACCTCTCATAACCACTTATCTAACGGAGATTCTAACACTCAGCTTCCCGTTTCAACTTCTTAAACTCGTCCAATAAATGAAAACAGTCAGCTATAAAGACGTGAACCTTCCTGTGTAAACCTCAACGTTGGGGTCCTTATAGAAGGCAGCTGGACTTATCAGTAACACACTTAAGGGAGGTGACTGTGGTATCCTGACGCTGTGATGGTCAAGCTAGGATCAAAGGTTTCAAAGTAAACAGAATCTCACGTCATGGAGATGAACACCGCTGCCAACTAACCTGTTTTTCTGTTATTTTTTTATTAATTCTCTCTCTCTCTCTCTCTCTCTCTCTCTCTCTCTCTCTCTCTCTCTCTCTCTCTCTCTCTCTCTCTCTCTCTCTCTCTCTCTCTCTCTCTCTCTCTCTCTCTCTCTCTCTCTCTCTCTCTCTCTCTCTCTCTCTCTCTCTCTCTCTCTCTCCAACACCCCCCCCACAAGAAGCTATACATGAATTAATAATCTTGACTCGCCTTGGCTCCCGAGGGCACGGCTGGGTCAGACGAGGCCACGAGACGAAGAACAGGTTGGAGAGTGGGAGGGAAGGACGGAAGGACAAGGAAAGGGAAGGACGGAGGGAGGGAGGGAGGGTGAGAGCAGAGAATGGTGAGGTGGAAACAGCGAACGGTGAAAGAGAAGAGAAAAGAGAAGAGAAAGAGGACAAGGAAAGAGGGAGAGTAGGAGGGAGCGAGGAAGGGAGGGGAGAGGGGAGGGATAGAGGGGTGACCTTTGACCCCTGGAGGCTACTCGCGCACCTGCCTCATTAGCCGCCATCCTCACCTTGGGGGCCTCACCGGCGACCCTCAAATTAAAGAAAGAGAAACAGAAAATTTGGAGAGTAATATCACTTTTCCTCGACAATTCCGCTAAATAGAAATACTAGACATTACAATTAACTTTAAATAAATCACGTTGCCTCCTTCTGCCGCTGTGTGTGTGAGATGTGGCGGGAGGGGTGGGCGGGGGGGTGGAGGTGGTAATAGTACACTACATCAGATGGTAATTTTAGCTTCCAGTCGAGTAATTCCCAGCTTAAGCCTCTTTTTCCTCCCTCCCTCCCTTCCTGTATTCACTTTTTTTGTTGTACCCTTTTCCTTTACATCCTCTCACTCCTTCAATCTTGTCCTGTCTTTTCCATCTCACTCCCTCACTCTTAGTCCTCCTCCCCGCCTCAGCACCGCCCTCCGTCCTAGCCTAGGCCTACGTGACGACATTATAACTACACACCCCCGACCCTTCTCACCTGCCGCTAATGACCGCTAACCACACCTCCCTCCGCCAAAACAAAAGAAAGGTGAATTATCAGCCAGGACGCCATTACACCTGGCGGGGCGGGGCACAGGTGCTCATTAAATTCATCTAATGTGTTTAAGGAAGGAAAATGTGGAGGGTTTTATGTATGTGTGTGTATGTGTATGTGTGTGTGTGTGTGTGTGTGTGTGTGTGTGTGTGTGTGTGTGTGTGTGTGTGTGTGTGTGTATGTGTGTGTGTGTGTGTGTGTGTGAGAGAGAGAGAGAGAGAGAGAGAGAGAGAGAGAGAGAGAGAGAGAGAAATAGTCAGTCAGTCGATCAGTTGGTAAGTAAGTCAGTCAGTCAGTCAGTCAATCAGTCAGTCAGTCAGTCAATTAGTCTACGGCCCTAACACGCTTCTCTTCACTTCACCCACACATTAAACGTTCCTTGGTCTGCACTTTTTCCTTTTGTTTTTTTGTTTTTTTTCTTTTCTTTTCTTTCATTATTGTCTTTCATTCCTTTTCTTTAGTGTGTTGTTGTTTATGACCTGAAGCAAAATTTTCCCTCGTTCATTAATGCATCGAAAACATTGACTAGATAATTTGTCTTTGTTCCGTGGTTTTAAAGTTTCATTTTTGAGTGTATGAGAGAGAGAGAGAGAGAGAGAGAGAGAGAGAGAGAGAGAGAGAGAGAGAGAGAGAGAGAGAGAGGAGAGAGAGAGAGAGAGAGAGAGAGAGAGAGAGAGAGAGAGAGAGAGAGAGAGAGAGAGAGAGAGAGAGGTAATGTATTCCCGCTCAAACGAAGAAGCAAAACAAAAAAGAATCAGATAAAAGGCAGGAAAAACAACACACACACACACACACACACACACACACACACACACACACACACCACACCCACACACACACACACACACACACACACACACAACACTCTACATTTTCCGTCCTGTACAGAAAATAACACATAAGTATCACATAACTTTGAGTGATGAACAATTTCCTCTGAAACATCTATATTTTTTCCCCTTTTTGGTACGCGAGTCAGTAACCCAGACAGGTGATGCGTGTGTAGCGGGGCGAATGGGTGGGTGGGGGATGGAATGGGTGATGGGGTGAGTAGGTGTGTGTGGGCGAGGGGAATGGGTGCAGTAGACAGTTATATCACCTTCAAACAAATACAGCAAAACCATGATGTTAATGTTAGATAACGCTGCTCTACTGTTTCAAAACTCTCTCTCTCTCTCTCTTTTTTATTTATTTTTTATTTAAACTCAAGTACTGACATATATACAGTTTTTGGGTTAGTCACTACATGCTAAAATTACTTATGTACTCTCTCTCTCTCTCTCTCTCTCTCTCTCTCTCTCTCTCTCTCTCTCTCTCTCTCTCTCTCTCTCTCTCTCTCTCGTAGGCCCGCCTCTACAGTGTGTAAGTAAATATAATAAAATGGTAATTCATTCACATGAGTGCGCACAAACGACCCATTAACACAATCGCTCCTGTAATCACCACTCCGTTCTCTATGGTCTCGTCAAATCCTGCATGGCGGTGTTGAATCTTTTATACAAGTGTTGTTTATTCGCTCTGAGATTGATTTCCAGACTTAATCACCTTCCTCACGTTAGCCCCGGACGCTCCATGTCGATTACTACTATTCTTTGCTATTCTTTTTTACTTCATGTTTGTGGGTGAGTGAGGAACTTTACGGTTATCATCGATCGCTTTCACTCAATTATCAGCTAGCGAAGAGAGGGGTTGGCGTGGACCTCAATGCGACTTGCTGCTAATTGTGACCAAGTGCCTGGGTGTTCTGAACTTTTACTCCTGCGAACTCATGAAACATTAACTTTAAAACCCCCCCTCTGGCCCCTAATGAAGCCACTCAGCCGGAGTTAGAGCTTGTTACGTCTGCTGGTAAATTATGACGGTTTCGCTATACGGGTGGTCATTAGTGGGAGTGGTGAGGGGAGCTTGGTGTGTGAGGTGGGTGTTGGGGGGGAAGGGATGCTCATTACATGCTCACCTCTACCTGTGCACTCGTGTCCAGCCTTTCACAGGTACCTCAGTGTCCTTTAAAGGGTATTCAGCATAGGGGAGGTTATGAAATGTGTTTGTATCTTGGTATAATAAGGTAGAGAAGTGATGAATGTGACTTTTCAATGCAAGTATATGATTTTTCAGCACGAGTTAAAGTGCGTGTATGTGTTTATAATAACAGGCTTGATAGTGATGAAGGTGAACCATAACTACATGTATAATAATGTTATACATTCATACCGTATTCATAATGACAATATAGGTGGCTGAGGCCCGTGGCATTTTGCCACTAAGGCCACCCTATTGTTACGCCTCTGATGACAATGCATCATAGTGATTACAACGAAGGTACACCGCAATCAGTCAGGTTGTACGATGATTACAGAAGAAACATATTTCAATGATACAAAGTATTGCAAAGGATTACAAACAGCAACAGGTCTACTAGTACCTACTTATACAAATATTTTTTTTCTTTTGTAAAACTCTTCAAGCATCACCACAGCGACAACACTCACATACTTGTGCGCACTCACAAAAATAATAAAGGAACATGAATGACCCAAGAAGATATTTTGACTATCTGATTAACTTATATATCTTATTAGTTCACACACACACACACACACACACACACACACACACACACACACACACACTTGCGTGTGTCAGTGGTTAACGCCTTCGCCTGCCAACCGGCAAGTCGTAGATTCGAATCCCGCTCAAATCGCTAAGGATTTATCACTGATTGGGAGTGGTTACTGTCCCATTGAGCAAGGGGATGGGTGTATGTGATGTGTGAGATGTCTCAGCCTTACCCATAGAACCGTCTCTATGAGCTCTGAGCTCCTTCGGGGAGGGTGATGGCTGACGATCACGAGTCCAGCCCGTGATCCTCCAGACCATGGTGAATAACCCACGCGCGCACGCCCGTGTGTGTGTGTGTGTGTGTGTGTGTGTGTGTGTGTGTGTGTGTGTGTGTGTGTGTGTGTGTGTGTGTGTGTGTGTGTGTGTGTGTGTGTGTGTGTGTGTGTGTGTGTGTGTAATTCCTATTTTAATTGCATGTGTAGGCGGGAGGGGGATGGACCTGCTTGGTACACACGACCTCCACGACACGCCCTTCCATCCTCCTCCCTCACTCACGTGCGCGGGAGAAAAAGATGATAAATATCCAAGAGACGCGTGTGCTTCACCTTTCTCAGCTGCACAACACTTTAATAAAAGTATTCTGCCATAATTTACCAGACCACACCTGCTAATTAACACACACCATCTATTGTACCTGTACGCCGCGACCCTCCCGCCGCCTGGCACACCACCATAAGTCAATAAGAGTTCACTTCGGAGGGGGAATCACACGCTGCTCTTATTTGCGTTATCAAAGTGCATTAGAATAACCGCCTGTTACACCCCCTTTTCTACTTTCCCCCACCCAGCCGTCCCGACCTCCCTGCTGTGCTTCCACCCTGCCCTACCTTCCCGCGCACCCTCATCCCGCCTCCTGCAGCCAGATAATGAAGGGTCCATGCAGGGTGTGTGAAGGGTATATCGGGGAGTCATTAGCAGACACACCCTCGCGTCCACCGATACACGAAGCGCATCGCCATCACCACCACCACCACCACCACCACTATCATCATAACTTCCCGCCAAAAACAAGTGGAAAGAATAGAGACAAGAATAACGTGTTCTGGCAATACTCGTTTATATGTGTGCATTCGTGTCATCTGTTAGGAGTCCAGTAGCATCATAACGATATAATAAAATGTAACAATAACGACAAAAATTAGCAGTAGTGATAATGTAATGCCCAAATGTATTACTTTTTCGGTTACACATTACATATTCATAATTGGACATCAAGTATATAAGGAGCTGCTGGGATAATATTTAGACAGCCTTCCTCTCAATTACCAATACAAAACTTCAAGTAAAACTCATCGCTTGCTTGTTGGTAGTGTAGGTAGGTCACGACACGCGAATTATTAATGCATGAAAAATCGTTCAGAAACATTATATAAGTAAGCACTATTACCGAGTCTCACATCTTTAACTAAAGCATGTTTTTTGTTCTCTTTTCTTCTTCTGTGAGGGGCTCTCTTTCTTCTTAACATTTATTTTTCACGCCTTCCATCACTTTTATTGCCGCCGTGTGTTCCCAATGATATTCAGGCCCCACCTCTTCCGCCGCCCACCATATGACAGGCAAACACAAAAGGGCACAGCAGCAGCCTGTTATAATAGTTGGAGGCATGGCACTTCGTCTGCCAGCTCATAAACAATACTAAGGCGGCTACTACTTCTAGGTACGGAAACAATTACGAATGCTACAGTTTTTTTAAGGTTCGTGCTTTGTTACCGAGATGACGCCTTTTGTTACGGCGAGACTTGCAATCTAGCTCCTGTGACGGATTTTATGCTTAAGTTACCTAATATATGCCTTTTTATCTTCATACCACAACCTGTGTTACCGGGAAAAGCGAACTTTCATGAATATTCGGAGACGCTTTGACGAGTGAGTGAGTGAATGTGACGAAAGCTGCATACTAGAGTCCCGCCTGGAATGAGTACTATTTCATGTGGGACTACTGTAGATAACACGGCGCTGCTCCAGTCCAATGATTATGTTAGTATTATGTTTTCTGCCTGGCCTTGGTGATCTGCTAAAAGGAAAATAAAGTAGAAGTGTTTCAATTAAGCAAAGTGTGGTGTCGGATCGGCTTTCACTTCCACTGATCCTAAACACAATGGTCAAAGGAGGTGTGTGCAGCTAGAAAACAGACCTGCGTGTCACAAATGGTTTTCTTCTCGCTTTCCTTCTATTTTTCTTCCTTACATATTTTCTTTAGTCTCTTCCTTTCCTACTGACTACCAAACATATTTGACTTTATCATTTAGTTTTATCTATCAATTCAATACACTAATATGTGTACGTCTGTCCATGTATGTATATCTATGTATCAATTCATATTTTTTTCTTCTTTTATGTCATCTCAAATACAAGAGGGAAATGAACAGTGCTCCCCACCAGTAAATGTGTATAGGCTTGGCATGGAAGAGGCACGACATGAGAAGCGTGGCATGACATGGGTGTAGGTGGGTATGGGTAGGGAGGGAGGTGGAAAACGACACTCGCACAATTCCGACATGCAACACGTGGACGCCCGTCAGCATCCTGCTGGTTCCCTTGACGCGCGAGGGATGCGTGTTGGGAGGGAAAAAAGAGATCTGGGAGAAGTGTTGGAAAAGAGGGAGCGAGGAGAGTGAAGATAGATGAAAAGGTATGAGGAAGAGAGGATAGGAAACACTAAGAAATTAGTTATTAGATCAATATCTCTAAGAAGAATCTGGCATTATTCTGGCGACCAAAGATGAAGACATTATGAAGTTGAGGAACAGAGAAAAATGGAAGTTGCAGTAACAGAAGAGGTACTATTCCTGAAAAGAAAAACCTATAAATCTACTTAGTGAACACTGATCTTAATTTTAGCAACAATAATATAAATACATGAATAAATTAATAAATTAATAAGTAAATAAATAAATAAAAATAAATATAAAATGTGGCATTAGAAGGTTAAATGGGCTGCAGTGCTTCAAAATCAATGGTAACAATATAAATGTGTCTGATCGAGTCAAGAATCTTGGAGTGATCATGGATAAATACCTAAGCTTTGATGATCAAATTAATGATGTCACCAGGATAGCAAGATATCACCTATGGAATATTGCCTTCGTCACTAAGTACCTGGATAGTAACTCAGTCAAGTTGTTGGTACATAATTATGTCATCAGTAGGCTTGACTATTGTAATTCATTATATTTCAATTTGCCAAAATATCAGTTGAAGAAATTACAAGGCATAATGAATAGGGCAGCCAGATTAATAAGGAGAATGCCAAGGTATGAGAGAATCACACCAGTCCTCATCGACTTACATTGGTTGCCAATAAAGGCAAGGATTATCTTTAAGATCTGTATCTTGACTTATCAAGCTATGAACACTGGGAAGCCGGGATATATAAGGGATCAGCTACAGAGATTTGAGTGCAACGCCAATGTTGGTGTGAGGCATGCGTATGATGAACACAGACTTCTTGAGCCAAGGTGCAATACAGAGATTGGTGCCAGGTCTTTCAAATACAGTGCTCCTAGATTATATAACAGGCTGCCTAGCCATGTGAAATGTAGTGAGAATATAAACATATTTAGAAAAAGACTAAAAACATATTTATTTGTTGATTGCTATGATATGGAAAATATGTGTATCAGTGACTTCTATGTCTTGTGATTTGTACAAATAAGTGATTTAGACAAATAAGGTAAAAAGAGGCTAATACTGCTAATAAGGAATTCTATGTTTGTGATATGTTACTGTTGTTCCTTATTTCACTTATTTTATATTAAGAAATTGGAGATATTGCTAATGGCGAGAAGGCCAAATGAATATGAGAGTAAATAATATAAAGTATTGATATTCATTATAATTTTATTCCTACACTCAATGAATATTCTGCATTAATCAGTATTTCACAATCAGAAACACTGCATTTCCCTATGAAATGCCAATCAAACTTTATGAAAAATATCCTGTATTTGGCCAAAAACATTACCTATGCTTAATATAAGCCAGCCAAAATTCACAAATTAAATTTTATCAATGTCCATGAGTTTAGAGTTGAAATCTTGTGAAATTGGGAAGTGAATGTTCCCTTTTCTCATAACGATGACCAGAAAACTTAAATAAGAGTGCATACTGTATGAAAAATATCCCGTAAGACACAGGCAGCTTAATTAAATACGAGTTTAATGATCTATGAGTAGAAAATAAAGTTTGACTCCAATTATCCCCTTCTTTTCTGAGTGGATATGTAGAGGACATTGTTTCCTCTGATGAATGCATCCCCATATTTGTTCTTGAGCTGCCCATTCAGGTACTCTTCACTCTGCTCCAGCGCAATGTTCATGTAGCCATCAAGACAGGCAAGAACACCTGCAACAAAATGCAATACAAGACTCTTGCAACTTCCATTTTCTTACATTATTGTTCCCCAAAAAATGTTTTCTTATTAGTATCACATGGAAAAAAAGTTGCACTGTCTTACGTTACAAAAAAAGGATAAGTACAGTCATTCAAGGAAGTGGTAGCGCCTCTTATGGAGATTATTAGATTATGGCAACCCTCACAAATGGAAGGAAATATCCTTATAACTTGTCAGGAATGTCACTATATTCGCGAATTGTTATTGTAAATAAACTAAAAAATAAATTACAATTGGTAATTAAATCTAGTTATTGAGAAACAACCATCTAATCATGATATTTCATTAAGATTTGTTGAAGCATTTTGACATTGAGGTTTTTGCTCACAGAGAAATTCAGTCAAAAGAAATTCACTTTTATAAGTAAAATTTATACATGCATAAGACTATGTATTTATGATGATCTTAAATATCAAGCAAAATACACCTCAAAAAAATATGTATGAATTGTTTAAACATTCTCGATTAAGAATAATGATAATATAAAATCTACATTTAAACGCTTGCTTGATGATGACGTGATCAGGCAGGACGTTCCTTAAGATATTGGGAATAGGCTATTCAACGTAATAAGATATAATTATTATTCATAGTCTTCACATAATGGTCAGTAATAGGCAATAATTAGTATATCTTCAAATACCAGTAATATGTTATAATTAATATATCTTTAAATAATGATAATAATAATATTTTTGAGTTAATATATCTTTATATAATGATATAATGTTATAATTAATATATCCTCATATAATGAAAATACTGATAATAGGTTATAATTTATATATCCTCAAATAATAATAATAGGTTATAATTAATATATAGTCTTTGAATTATGATATTATAATGTTCAACGGTTGGTGCACGACACCATGCAAGTAATATATCATCTTCAATTACTAGTAACTAAACTTTAGTTAACATAACGTCTTCTGTACGTATTGTTTCCTCCTATTATGAAACAAGACATAGAAGGGCCTGAGGATTGGCTAATTCTTCATGAACCCTAAGGATCCCTTGTCTCCGCTATCCCCTTTAACGGGGATGTATAAGCAAAGAATATAGATAGTGAGATTATACAATCAATCTTCAATTTAATGGACTAACTAGAGAATCTACTTGTCCTTTACTAGAAAAAGTCCGTTCCTTGGTATTCAGCAGCAGTATCAAGAAACTGGATTCGCAAAGGTGTGTGCTATAAGCGTTCTAACATTGTTTAGACCCTAAAATAGCTAGTGTGTCCTCCCAGTCTCCCTCCGCTGTCCATATATAAAAAGCTGGTGTTGCAAGGTGCTGAGTGCTCAGGGATCCATTCACACAGCGCTAGCCGTGCAGGGGCAAGGCACAACATACGCAGTGTGGGGTACAACAGCTTGGTGAGCCAAGGGGTCAGTATCGTGGTGGTGATTTTACCCATCTCGACAGTCTTTTCGAGAGCTCAGATCGGTGTGTCTCCAGCCCTTCCATGGAATGTGCAATTTAGGAATTAATTATATTTTCTGCATTACATTAAGGTTAACATACTTCTTTTTCCTAGCCTCGAGGAGTATTTTCTTGAGCACAATAGTGAAATAAACAGAAAATAAGAACAAAAACAACTGGGCCATGTGACTAGATTGGGAGGTAAGCAGTGACTGATGTTATATACATACTTGTTTTGACAGTAACTTCTCACCACCAACACCAAACACTCTGCCAACAGGAGGACACATTCTTTCAAGAAACAGACATTTTAAATGGACAAATCGAGATCTTTTAAATTGAAGGTCAAGTGTAATTGAAGAGTAAAGATTATCTTGTGGTGGTTGGTAGCAAGAATACCACTACCATATTCCCTGTTAATTGTAAAAAGTGATTGTGAGGAACTGCACCTGCCTCGTCTTCCCCTAATTAGTGGTTGAACTACCACTCTCGTCTGCCGGCACTTGTTCACCGGCTTCCCCGCCACTACCCCACCCCCTTGTCCAGGGGTAGGGGGGTAGTCTAACCGAGCCAAGCTCCACGCCACCGGCTTGGAGCTTGGGCTCCCTTCCAGTGTGCCCTTCAACTGTACCTACACCATTCGACCCTTCCTGCTGTCTGAGGAGCAATCTACGTTGCCGAGTGTTGCTGTCACGCATCTCACCCTCCAGACAGCTGTACAGGGAATTATTTGGGTGTCATACCCCTGCTCTGGTAATAGTTTACGAGCAGTTCGTCGTTGGTGATTTATTTTGGCTTTTAGCCTACTGTTTGCTATTTGTGTGTGTGTAAATATATTCGGGGTATCATACTCCATGATTTTTCTTCCCCACAACTCTATAAAAAGATAATATTAATTGGTAGTCACCTCGGCCCTGACATATTGGCGACCTCACCAGGATAAGAACTACCAATTAAGACCCAGATGAAGGTCTTGCAAGACTTTTATTGGCCAGGGATGTGTGCAGACATCCGGGATTACTGCCGTTCCTGCGACAAGTGTCAACGTATGTCAACTAAGGGAAGGGTACGTCCAGTACCTCTTCAACCGTTACCTGTCGTAACTGAACCCTTCTCCAGAGTTGCCATTGACTTGGTAGATCCCTTGTCTCCACCTTCTTCTGAAGGGCACCGTCACCTTGTAACTTGCATTGATTTCTTCACTGGTTTTCCTCTTAATTACTACTTCTACTGCTACTACTATTACTACTACTATTACTATTATTATTACTACTACTACTATTATTACTACTACTTCTATTATTATTATTACTACTACTGCCACTACCATCACATCCATCTCCAGCACTACTACCAGGAAGAGGTTGAACAGATGTTGAGTCAAAGAATCATCCAACCTTCAACCTCTCCATACTGCTCTCCGGTTATCATGGTCAGGAGGTCCGACGGTACGTATCGGATGGCCATTGATTACAGGTTACTCAACTCAGTTACTATTTTCCATGCTGAACCATCCTGCAGTATTGAGACAGAGCTGCATAAGTTCGTTGGTGCTAAGTTCTTCTCAGAGCTAGATTTGAGTAAGGCATATTACCAGGTTCCACTTTCTGCCAAAGCTCGACGCTTCACTGCGTTTCCCACTCACAAGGGCCTGATGGAATTTACTCGGATGCCTTTTGGTCTTGTTACGGCCTGTGCCACTTATATTCGCTTAATGAGGATTGTGCTTGCTGGCTTGGCCAATGTTTCTTTTTATTTTGATAATATTTTTGTGTATTCATCTGATTGGCCCACTCACATCTCTGCCCTCAAGTCTGTTTTAGATAGACTACAACAAAACGGTCTGACTGTCAAACTTAAAAAGTGCCGGTTTGGAGCAGAGTCCATCAACTATCTGGGATTTGTTTTGTCCCGCGACCATCTTCAACCACAAGTTGGCAAGTTGACTGCCATCACCTCCATGACTCCTCCTACCACCAAGAAGTTACTCCGGAGTTTCCTAGGTTTGATATCATTTTATAAAGCTTCATTCCTCAGGCCTCTGAGCTTACCGGCCCCCTCTCTGACTTGTTGAAGAAGCCGGTACGGGATCCCCTCCAGTGGACTGAAGATCTGCTTGAACGGTTCAAGCTGCTGAAGCAAGCCTTGACTTCGGGACCTATTCTGCGTCTTCCGGACCCCAGCCAGACCTTCGTCCTACGTACCGATGCTTCAAACTATGGATTAGGTGCTGTACTCCTACAGTACCATGATGATCGTCCACATCCCATCTCTTACGCCAGCCGGAAACTACTGGATCGGGAACGACGATACTCTACCATCGAGAGGGAATGCCTGGCCATCGTATTCGGCATTCATAGGTTTGACTTCTATCTTCGAGGTAAGGAATTTATCCTTGAAGTAGACCACAAGCCTCTAATATACCTTCAGAAATTCAAAGGTAAAAATGATAGAGTACTACGATGGGCTTTAGGTCTTCAACCCTATAAATTTAGGGTTGTTCATGTTGCCGGGACAGACAACATTGGAGCCGACCTTCTCAGCCGGCAATAGCTTTTCTTTATTTTGTTTTCCTGCACTCCAGTCTTTTACAAGTTTTGTTTCCTGCACTCAAGTATTATAAGTTTGTTTATGTCTCCTGGTCAGCTGCAGTTCTTCGACATCAGCTGTGCAGCAGATGTTTTAGTGGGGGCATGTGTGAGGAACTGCACCTGCCTCGTCTTCCCCTAATTAGTGGTTGAACTACCACTCTCGTCTGCCGGCGTTTGTTCACCGGCTTCCCCGCCACTACCCCACCCCCTTGTCCAGGGGTAGGGGGGTAGTCTAACCGAGCCAAGCTCCACGCCACCGGCTTGGAGAAGGACAGAACGCCTCAGCTCTCACACCTGACAACACCTCACCACCTGCTGCTGGTTCTCAACATTCCGAAGGCATTTCTGGAGACTTGGGCTCCCTTCCAGTGTGCCCTTCAACTGTACCTACACCATTCGACCCTTCCTGCTGTCTGAGGAGCAATCTACGTTGCCGAGTGTTGCTGTCACGCATCTCACCCTCCAGACAGCTGTACAGGGAGTTATTTGGGTGTCATACCCCTGCTCTGGTAATTGTTTACGAGCAGTTCGTCGTTGGTGATTTATTTTGGCTTTTAGCCTACTGTTTGCTATTTGTGTGTGTGTAAATATATTTGGGGTATCATACTCCATGATTTTTCTTCCCCACAACTCTATAAAAAGATAATATTAATTGGTAGTCACCTCGGCCCTGACAGTGATCAAAAGGGATGGAGCAAGGGGTCTGGAAACCCCTTCCTCTGTGTTCCCTCCTACGAAAAGACAGAGAAAAAAAAATATTGATAATTCCACAAGTGATCACCCATAGCCTCAACACAGAATGTCTTACTTGATATCAATTTCTGGTTGCTTTAAGACTTTCTGTATGTACGTACATCCAAGTGACTTAAGCTTTCTCTTCATTTACATCTTCATTTACTCCTAATTTTCATGTTCTATACTGCATTCTACCATGAAGACAAATGCTACTACAAAATCACTGGCAATTAGGTAATTCAATTATCTTAATTAAGATGAGCAGAAAAATTATACATCTTCACCAAGTCAATTAAGAAATTACTCCAAATTTCTGTCAAATCTCGTGGTGGTCAATGAAATAAAACAGAAAAAGAATAGACATATCTCTATATAAACTATCAGGGCTACCTCGCATTGCCTAAATGAAGAAACCATTACTGTCCCCAAAGGCAAAGAATGAGTTTTGAAACATCAAATACTGTACATTGTTACCAATACACTCATACCTGGCTGGATGTCAAATATCAACACTATTGATCTTATACACAGGAGATGATGTATTCTCAAATGTTTTGTTTTTTCTTCTTACATTTCAAGGTTTAATGTATAGGAAATTACATATTTAAAAATGTGTAAATTAAAAATAAGGTCAATTTGATGTATTTACATTTCCTTTGAAGCAACCCACTGGTGTTTCATTCAAAAACTTTTAATGCAAGCAAAAATCACCACATAGTTATAATAATAACAAATACAAGATGAAACATACCTCTGTAGTCGACACCTGAGTTAAGCTTTACTACAACTGGTCGACCAATAATTTGTTGCAGAAACTCATTTGGAGTTTGTCGTCGACTCATGGTTGAAAGATGGTGGGTATCTAAATAAAAATATGAATGGTTAGAAAAATCTACACAACTTGTCATATTAGAAGAATGCTAACTAGTTAATAAAACAGAGTAAAGCAATTTTGTGTGCTACTTATGAAGAAATACATATTTCACAAATAATTCAAGGTTCAGCAAATGGCTTTTTTTTTGTGCTGTTTCTATTCATATATGGACTAATATACAATCAGAAAACATAGATTTAGAATTATAGGACACAATAACACTGATATTTTGTTAAGTTAAGTTGCCTGGTAGAGGCTAGGTCATGCCACACATGCCTAATAAGCTCATTGGCCTCTGACCCAAAGGGTTTATAAAGGGGTCCAATTGTGTAAATATTGAGTATTCTAAAGTTGTTGTTTTCAGTTCCTTTCAAGTTGTCTGGAGGTGTGTGATGGTTATAATAAGGGGCCACAGCCAACACACTATTGTCTGTTATACAGGGTCACCACATTAATGGAAGACATATGTTTGGGGCATGACTTCAATTTATGTAAAGTGAGGTTCCTACTTTCGAATGCTATTTTGAATAGTGTAGGAAATCTCCTCAATATAGGTAAGTTATGGATGTACATGAACTTATGAGACTGTACATGGTAGAAAGCGTCTGTTAAGTAAGGTTATTACGTGGTAGTTTGATTAAATAAAAATATGCTATAAGATTATACATGGCATTTGATTTAATTCATAAAATATCCTGGTCAGAAGTGAGTTAAGCCACAGACATGTTGGCCAGTGACTGGCCCTACTGGACACGGCTCAGGTAATATTTTCTCCTCTTTTAGATTTGAGACAATAGTTCAACACTGAAACCATTTTTCTTTTTTATAACTTATGATGTACTTCAAATTAATTTGATAATAATTCCAAGTAAATCACTTATTGAGGGGAGGTCCAACATCCACTTAACTAAATTAATACAATTTTACCGAAAAAGGATAATCTAAATATATAACACAAAAATCTATCAGAAAAAAAAGTTTCATCTTGAAAATAGTAGGATGCCAGACAACGAAAATTATGAGTAAAAGTAATTTTTTTAAAAACATGCCAGATGGTCCATCCATTATCTTTGGACACATTTTAGATGGTTTAAATTGCAAAAATACCCACAATCATTAACCATACTCCAGCTCTTGTCTGAAATAGGATATAAAAACAGACCATTGATAATATAAGGAGACATAGGCTCTCTGTAGGCATTACTTAGTTCACCTTATCCAAGTGCCGGACCCCCACATGCATTGGCATTACTAATCAAGTTTCACACATAATTTGTTTTAGTGTATAGTGTGAATACTATCCATATGATTCGGAGGTAAAATAACTCAAACCTTAAAATTAAAGTGCCCATATATCCTTAATAATTATTGAGTCAACACCAAATGCTTCACGAAATTCGAAGTGCTTAGAGATACGGCAGTCGTACCGCGTTGTCATCCGTTATTCACCTGCTATTCCTACGGTGTGCCTTTTTATTTACCTGTGCACGTGAGTGAAGATATATATCCCCCTGAACTACTATATTTCTGAAGGAATTGACCTTGAACTTGCAATACACATAAAAATCCTTGCTATAATCAGTAACACTTGCATCTAAACAACGAAAGCCAGCATGACTTACCTCCCTTACTCTTCTTATTCTTATTATGACTTCTGTCGCTTTATGTCGCTTCTTACGTTCTCCTTCTACTCCTGCTATTTAATCTCTTCACTTGAACACACTTATTCTTTAATATAGTTTACTTTAAAGTTTATACTCTTCTCAAATTCTCACTCGCATCCGGCGTCTCTTCGATTTGGACTCAGACTTGGGATATGAGATAAATGTCACAGGAGGCTTGCGAGGAAACGTAAGCCTGGCTATCTTATTAACAGCTTCTGTAAAGGTTATAAGAAACAAAAAACTTGAAAAAAAGAATCCGAACATTCTACATACAAAAGTTAATTTCTACTCCTAGCAAACCACATTTTCTCGAGGAACTCTTTCACCGCGTCAATCACTCGTACACACAGTCCCAGCAGCAACACCATCCACTCACTGGCAGTCCTCTCAGTCACTTCGACTTCATCCACTTCACATCCTGTCAGTCAGAACTACACACAACATTTCCATCCTATCGCACTTATATTTCTCACATTGATTGTAAACTGTAGGTGTACCATTTTGATCGGCATTTCACACACACCTGCTGGAAGAAGCAGGGCAAGAACTACTACTATTACTACTACGTTCTACTACTACTACTACTACTACTACTACTACTACTACCACCATTACGTACTACTACCAATACCACTTCTACTATTTCTGGTGATGGTGCTACTGCTGCTATTACTATTACATATTTATTATTATCATTATTATTATTATTATATTATCATCATCATTATTATTATTAATATCACTATTATTATCATCATTATTGAATGGTTCCTGGTTAAAATTAATGAAAGGTGCTCTGCTCACAGTCGAGGTCATAAATCATAATCCTTGTTACAGACCGTGATTAGGGTTTGAGTCCTACTGGTGGTTGTTCATAATAACTTGTTTGATATTGATAAGAAGTTGTCAACCCCAGCTACTATGCACTAATAAGAGAGAGAGAGAGAGAGAGAGAGAGAGAGAGAGAGAGAGAGAGAGAGAGAGAGAGAGAGCTATTACATATGATTAACACAATATACTTGAGATAAGTTAAGATGGATTACCTTAAATAGAGATAAGAAGCATGCACCTAACACACCCAGGGCAGCTTCCTTGTTGCAGGTGAAGGTAGCACTTACGTCATGCAACAGCTGGCGGTGAAGTAATGAGAGGCGGTACTCGGACACTGGATATTATTGTTTACAAGGCGAGCCGTGTACCGCACTCCCACTTGTTCTGGGAAGCCTTCTAACAACTCTATGTGGCTCTTTGGGTAAGTATTATTTTGCTTTCCTCTGCATTAATTTAAACTTTCTAATGCCTATGTAATGCCTTTTCCCTTTA
The DNA here is from genome assembly GCA_029783475.1 of Metacarcinus magister. Lineage (NCBI taxonomy): Eukaryota > Metazoa > Arthropoda > Malacostraca > Decapoda > Cancridae > Metacarcinus > Metacarcinus magister. The sequence goes on from JAPQNM010000048.1 coordinate 14,848,191, forward strand.
CTGACTTAAAAGAAGAGAGTGATGCTTAAGTAAGTAGTTTCAGTTCTGTGCCAAAGGTATTTTTCCTACACAGCAATTATATAGTTCGAGGTCTTGGAAAACAAATAGTACTTAAGTATTATTTGATTCTGCAACGTTACTTACACCTTCGCAGCACTCGTTAAAACCTTGCATTGAAATATAGTTTGTAATCTATGTCATTCAACTTTTTGATTTGCTGATGAGAATTAGGGGTTGGAAATATACATTATGACTATACGTAGGGAAGGCCATTTGGTGGAGATCTGTTTCATTTACTAGTCACAGAAAATTTGGTTGATTTAGCTTAGAGAAATATGTGGAACCAGAAATCATAGGACATTTGCTTGTAAAAATAACGCTATTTATTAAGTACACCACTCTCACAGCGGTAGTTTCTACATCTCTCATAGGATAGAGCTTGTCATTCTGAACATTTTGAATCCCATATATATGCATCGCAAATAAATTGTAATGAATTATTAGGTGGAGCATGACATGTAAATATGGCAGGATGAGAGTTGCATGCCATTGAGCGAGCTGAGTCTGGCAGGTCACCCTTCTAATGCTCAGTTGAAGACCATTACTGGAGATATGCCAAAGTAGAATTCAATTCAATGGTTTAGGGTCAGAATGATTTTGTTTTGCATCTTCACTGATGTCACCATGGAAAGTGGTCTCAAGAAAAAGAAAATTACTATTTAGGACAGGAATTAACCTGACCTAATTTAACCCATAACTGGTCAAATTAGTTTTAATGGGCATGTACAACTTCCCCTGATCATGAGAAGTTTATAATTGGCAGTAGGCCTCAAACTCTAAAACATTATAACTCAAAAATTAAGTAAACGAATAAATGAAAATAAAATTGAAGAATTCTGTGTTGATGTTGAAATTTCCTGTGTGGCATTTGAAATGTTAGTGACAATGTGGCTTTTGAAATGTTAGTGACAGTAATGTGGTGCCAATCATATTCCCTCATGGAATGCAAAACTACTTATATTTACGTTTTCCAAAAAATATATAAACTTTGACTATGCAATTCTATGCAATTGTACCATTAGCTATATTGCAGATATATAAGTATGAAGAATTACATAAAATCGTATTTTAATAAATAAACGGTTGGTTTTGTTCTGGTTATGTTGTGTGATAACACAGCATAAGTTGTGGACTAAGGGAGAGGAAGGTAGTTGAATGTTAGTATCACTATAGTGTTAAAAAAAAAGTAGCTGAGGTTATTTGTGCATGTTAAGAAAATGACAGAATGATTAGGTAAAAAGAGCTAATGATCTGAACATAGTTGGTTGAATTTTTAGAGCGAGACCCAAGAAAGTTTGGAATGAAGTGGTTTAAAAGGACTTAAAGATGCAGACCTGTGCATGGAGGCTGCTGGAAACCATGCAGCCTGGCCAGCTGTCATTACATGAAAAAGGCCGATACCTACAAGCATGTTTGGAGTCTTTGAAAATAATGCTGATGATCAGTCATAATCACCATGGGGTTGACAAGTGTATATGCAAACATTGAATTATAAGATAAGATAAGATAAACTATATTGTCACATTAAAAACATAAGAACATAAGAATTGAGGAGACTGCAAGAGGCCAGTTGATGACCTACATGAGGCAGTTCCTTGTCCCCCACCCTTGGAATAATCCAATATTTAGCCATCCCACCTGTCATCCCTATCCATACTCTCATAACCACATTGAATACAGATACAACATGAAATTCGTTTTGGCATTCGAGGGAGAAGTACGAGTGTAGTAACAGGACAGTCAATTTCAACCAAACTCCACTTAGACCTTGGTGAACATTATGGCCTGATTGGTGAAGTGCCGGTATATTGAGTGTATTGTCAGGTGTTTGATTCCTAGCTGCAGCCCTCTCATGGCTACTTATTTTCTCCTTTTTATAATTTTCTCAGTGTTTAAAAACATGAGACATTCCAGTGGTGGCAGGAGTGGGATCTCAAGTAAAAGTTGCACAAGTACTGCCTGTTGTATTACTGGTTATCTAGGACAGTAGCCATTACCTGAAGAAAACACTACCAGTTAAAGAAAAGGAGAGAAAATGGAAGAAGTGTATTTAAAGCCTTTCAACACCAGCTGGAAAGGTCCTGGTGACGCTTCCTGATAGTTATATGGTTGACAGTTTTGTTTGATCTGCATTATGATTTATGACATTTAATTTAAATATACTTTCTGTTTATGTCTGAATTTGAAGCATGTGTCAAATTATTATTATTTTGTTCCCTGCTTCTTTTAAACAACATTATCTTATCTACACTAATCTATAATGGAAAGCTTCATTTAATGACATTAGTACATTTTCAAATTAAATTGGCTATTCTATTTTCAAGTGAAAAATTCTTTTGTTTATGAAATTTTGTCTCAACCCCCAAAAGTTTTCCATTTTATTTTCTAAGCTATACAAGACATAATTTGTTTATTATCTTGCTTTGTTGAATTTTAATGAGAATCATTAGCCAACACATAACTTACATTTTAATATAGTTTATAATAATATGGCAGAAAAAAGTGTCACACTAACCCAACACAAAATCTCAGAGTAACAGGATGAGTTGTGAGGCATACGTGTGTATGATGTTTATTCCGGCATGTCAGTTTCAGATGGCTGTGAGTGCTGCATCTGTCTAGTGGCCCAACACACAACTTACCAAGGTTAGGGTAGGTCAGGCAAGGTTGCTTAAGTACATAAGAGTGACCCAACCATACCTTTCCTAACCTAATCTCTGTAAGCCAAGGTGCTGTTTGAATATAACCTTGGCACAGGTATTGGATTATCATATTAGAAGGAAATTTCATTGATCACTTGGACTCAGGATACTTGTTTATTTGAGACAAAGGTGTGTTGTTATGTCAAGGTATCTTGGACTCACTGTGGTCCTATTGTATTATGTATAAATGTGCATCATAAACTGATTTATAGTATACTTTATGATATCATACTATAATATGTACATGCATTTAAAGTTCTAATAATGAAATATTTGTCATACTGCAGTTTATGAAGGTACAGGTTGATGATTATCCATGTAACTGTTTCATTGTTTTACATAAGATTGATGAATGATAAACTATCACAGCAGACAGCAGAAAACTTTGGCACTAAATCATTCCACAAAAGTATCATGTGTCATAGAATCACATCTCTTTGTATTTACTTTAGTCTCCAGAATTGAAAGTTTGATAGAACACCTAAAAAATTTAGAAAAGTGTGGAGAAGCAGAAAAACATATTATCCTTCCTTCACTTAGTAATGCAACAACACTTTTTTTCTAGGAGGTTATTTAAGTCAAGTGCGGTGAAAATGGGTGATGATGAGTACAGCATTACGCTGTGCCATGGCACCTCCCGACATGATGTGAGGGTAAAGGGTGCCATGACCCTAGAAGAACTGTCCAGAGTGGTGAGTCACCTTCATTAGAGTATCTTTCGTACATGAAAACGTTGTGGTTTTGCTCCAATTAGTATTAAAAAAAAGGCAAAGGTTGGTGATATTAGAATAAACCTGATTGATTATGATTCATGCTATGCATTGAAGTGAACTGTAATTAGCTTACACTTACCACTTCATCATGCCAGTGGACTGCCCCATCAGCTTAGTAAGTTAATACCTACTGTAAATAAGATAAGGTTTCTAATCCTGAAATGTTTTTGAAATGAGTAATTTCCTAGTATTGTAGATTGATGATTTAATGGAAATTGAATCTCCAGGTTACATTTCCTTAATGTAAAGGCTGTAAATCTGAAATTTAGGCTACACATTTATTACCAAGTATGAAATTTGACCGTTATCTTTCAGATTGAGGAATTGACTGATGTGCTTCATAACAGCCAGAAAATCATACACCGAGGAAAAACCCTGTTACGGAGCGAGGCAAATCTGGCATCATGTGGCGTGGGTCCTGGCGCCAAGCTGATGGTGCTGGGCAAGAAACACGAACACGAAGACAACAATGTCAACTTTAAGGCCGTCCTAAAGGTAAGCAGCATGGAAAGGGATGTTGTAAGAAACAAACCATCATGTTCTTTCAAGTCAAGCTATATCTCACCAGTCCCACCTATTCTGTAAAAGACTTAAGTTCACATGCTTTGTCTCACAGATTGAGGAATCATGCATCAAAGTAGAACGACGCCTCAATGATGCCATTCCAGAGGTGGAAGGAATCTCACAGGGGTACATGGAGCCCCGACTTTGTGGGGAGGCACTCACTAGGCTGAGAAAGCAGCTTTTGGCTGTTAATGAAGACTTCATGCGTCACCTGGAGCAGCTGGATGGAATTAACTTCCAGGTGAGTCACTAGAAGGAAAATTATGTCTGAATGTTTCCAGTTATATTTGTATAGGGGAAGAGCCTTTCTGAATATATGAATAGTTTTAAGTATTAAATCACATATAATGATGATGTCTTTGTTTTCCTGCATCAGGAAACAGATGTTCGTGCTAGGCAGCGACGGAAAACATTAGTGAAAAAAATCCAAGAGTTGATGGAACGGTGTGATCAAGTGCATGAACATATTAACAAGTTGATGCTGAATTACACCTAGTATCAGGGAGGCATCTTATAATACAGCCTTTTGCAAGACGCTTAACACGGTTCTCATGCTAACACTCAATTATAGATTTTAATTAGCAGAGTGTGTGTAATATATGAATTAATTTGTGCTATAAATGAGTGACCTTAAGATTTAAAAGAGTGTTTTTTCAGCATTTGGGCAAGCTTCTTGCATTGCATGCTTGCAGCTTGATATGAGCAAAACCTTAGATATTGAAAAGCTTAGAGTGTTTTGACATGTAGAAAAGTTGTTAATAACCTTCACAAAAGTATGAAATTACATAAGAATTTTTCATTTTTATAATGCAGAAATTACCTGAAGTAATTTTACAGCCAAATTTCTTTACTAAAATAGAACACACCAGTGACTTCCTTAATGGCCTGCTTTTCATGTAGTTTAAATTAATCTTGGTGGGCTATCCAGTCATTAACACTATGTGGCATGCAACCTGGCAATTTTCTTGTCCAAAACCAAATGAATAGCAGCTGCCTTTGATGCTTTCCATGTATTGAATGTTAAGCAATTAATAATACCCAGTTAAAAATCAAATAATTCCAGTGTTTCATCTCATCAAATTTGCCATATAATGGTAATGAGACAGAATTTATATATCCACATTAATTTTTATGTACTAAATGTTAAATTATGTGTTGATAATATTAACTTATATTTATATATATATATATATATATATATATATATATATATATATATATATATATATATATATATATATATATATATATATATATTCTGGATAGTTTAGAAAGTACTAACATATTAAAAATGCAGGTTTTACTGTATTTGCGCTACAAGGGATATACACCAGAAATTGTGGCATAAGTTGACCCTGAAGCTTATATTTTTGTGTAAAAAAAATATTTTGAAATATAGCAATACGTAGAAAATGATAATGTTGAATGTAAGTTTGAGGCTTAAATGACCTGGTTTTAATGGGCTGCAAATTGATATGCTCAACACACAAAACTCATGATTTACAAATGAGGAGTGAGGAGACATTGTGGGCTTCTATGGTGGCATGGGGCGAGGTTAGAACAAAGAGCAGAGTCACAGCTCATTCATTGCATGTTCAGACATTTTAGTTAATGCATTTTCTGTGTTATATGGTACTGGTACAACTATTTCCAACTACCACATTTTGTAAGTATGGGTTATACTCTACCCAAATTGCACAATATTTCATTGTAAGTGCAAGATGCAATGGGCTCTCCGGAGCAGATATATCATTGATGCATTAAGATATTAAAAAAGGTGATTAATGAATCACTGAGCTAGGTCACTAAGACTATATGGCCCTGCTAGGGTTAACAAGAAAGAGCTACTCGTCTCACTAAGAAGCTGCTGTGAGCCAGGATCAAACTCACAAGCTTTCAGCTGCAAGCTAAACACTGTACTGCAGCCACCCAGCCCCCATTGCTGCATTAAAAGATATAAATTTATGACGTGATAATCAAAACAGTTATTACCTCATCTACTATCTATCTATTTATCTATATATATATATATATATATATATATATATATATATATATATATATATATATATATATATATATATATATATATATATATATATACCAGGCAGTAGCCAAGACAAGGCATGCATACACATACTATTCACACATACATATACACTCCTTTTACTTTCTCAGAGGAAAGGATAAGCACACCCCGCTCAAACACAGCATGTCAGGTCAGTTTCGCAAATGGGGGCGAGGGCGGGGATCATATCCACATCAGGGTCTCAGAGTTTAACCTTACCACTTCATATTTAACTGGTGCCCTCTCCCTCCCCACGCCCGATATGATCCAAGGGTCACACCAGATGTTCGGAAACCTCCTCCAAGGGTCGTCAAGGCTCATAATACTAGCACATAATACAAAGGACTTGACACAGACATTAAATATTTTGCAAAGAAACAATTTATCATTGTATATGTTTTGGCTAATTATAGTAATATGTTGATGGTTGTTTTGATGAATTCATTTTTAAAAATTTTAAACTTGCTTTCATGCAAATATTATTGTTATTATTATTATTATTATAAGCCCTGTGGTGGGGACTGCAAAAGTACTACCAACGTATTTCCTGTGGATTATAAAAGGTGACAAAAAGGATGGAATGAGGGATCTGGGAAGCCACTCATTTATATTTTCTCCTACAATAAGACAGGGCACAGAAGAGGAAGGAAGAGTAAAGTCTCCCTGAACCCTAAATGCCTTGTCTTGGATATCTCCTTTTAATGGGGATATAGGCCAGGTAGAATTATTATTATTATGATGATGTAAACATTCTACCAATATTTTTTTTATTTCTAGTAGTAGTGGTAGTAGTAGTAGTAGTAGTAGTAGTAGTAGTAGTAGTCTGGTAATAATCTATCTATATACCTAGTTTATATCCCCATTAAAAGGTACATAAGACAAGGCATTCAGTGGTCAGAGAGAGTTTACACTTCCCTGCTCCTCTGCACACTTGTCTTTTTGCAGGAATACAGAGGAGTGGCTTCCCAGAAATCTCGCTCCGTCACTTTTGGTCTTTGCATGAAATACGGTGGTGGTATTCTTGCAGCTCCATCACAGGGCTCACCTAGAGGTAGTAGTAGTATAAAAGTAGAAGTAATAGTGGTATGAAAGAAGTAGTATTAAAAGTAGTAGTAGTAGTAGTAGTAGTAGTAGTAGTAGAAGAAGAAGTAGTAGTAGTAGTAGTAGTAGTAGTAGTAGTAGTAGTAGTAATAGCAGTAGCAGTAGTAATAGTAGTAGTACTAATATCAGTAGTAGTAGTATGTCCAATTTTGATTATCATTATTTTATATAGGGTCATACTTACAATATCATTCTAGTGAATGGAAGTGAAAAGTACTTTTAACATCTGGTTCACTGAGAGTCAATTTATATGGTGGAAAAACCTTTTAACATTTTATACACCATATGCCACAATTTTTCGGTACAGAAGAGGTACACATGCAAATGTAAACAATAAATGTCATACATTAATGCTTTTCATGTTAATGATTTTCACTATATGAACTACTTAACTTTTACAAGTATGTATACTGATATTTGCACATTGGAACAAAGAAATGTGAATATTGATTAGTTGTTCATATGATAGAATCAGTGATTCAAAGAACCTTTGATAGAATATTTGACATTTAATATGTTTAATGAACAACACCTGGACTTACTTTATTCCTTGCAAAATCAAAGCAAAAATAACAATACTCTAAATGGTACAGTAAAATGAGAAAACAGTGGCTGTTAATCACCTATCTAAGGTTCTTTTTTTCCAATGATAAACATTACTTATATTGTATGACATTTATTGTATGATGAAACAAATTTTTTTTTTCTTCTTTTTTTTCTTTTTTTGTCTTTAACCTGTGGCGCCGGTAGGCTTAATGGAGGCATTAGATAGTCAGCCTCCGCCCATTAGTAGTGCAGGTTAGATTTTTTAAGTGACGCCTTGTTTCTTATTGAGAGGCTCATGCTGCCAGCGGAAGCTCATCGTGCATATAACTTTGCAGTCCCGTCAAGGATAGTGTTATGGCAGCATGTGGGTGATCTATGGCCACTCGGCGGTATTAGCAAAGAAAAGTGGCCAGCACATGCTGGGATTCGAACTCAGGACTCTGAGCTTGTATGCCCGACCGCTAGTCACTAGGCCACCGCCTCCCCATTATTTTAAAACTTTAAAATTAAGGTTCAAATGTTTAGTATATAATGAACTTTATACAAAGCCTAATGCATTGCCTTTTCAAGAGAGCTCTACTGTACATAAGTTTACATAGCATATTTATTTTTCCTACACCATACATTTTTACAGACCCTTATAGACTTGTTACCAGTGACCAATGTGTCCTCAGAAAACATACATGGATTAATATATATATATATATATATATATATATATATATATATATATATATATATATATATATATATATATATATAAATAAAAAGTTATGCTGGCAAAGTGCATCAGAAAACTCTGGCATTTCAACAAGGTACACCTCTGAAATAATCAAAATGTTTCAATCACATCTAATGCCATGAATCATAAGGGAATTTTTTTCTAAATTGAGACGTGAATAATTTTACTGCCATGAAGAGATATCCACCATCACACTTAGAAAACTGATGCACTAACACAGCTTACTACTTTTATTTAACAACAATACTCAATAGATCAAAAGTATGTATCCATATTTGTTGTTTCCAAATGTTTTGACAGATACCATCAACGTTTGGTCATGTTTCCTTTAACTCCTCTGTTCACCATCTACAGCCTTACGTCATTGTCATCAGTATGTGACACCCTCCCACCTCAATTTCCTGATCACTACAAAATACTAATAACCTCAGGAATTAATTTTGTGTGGTTGCTTAGATAAGTAGTGGCAGAGATTTCATGGAGACTGTTAAGTTTTGTCATATTTTGCAAAAAAAGAAAGGGTTTATTTGATCTTTATTGTACATAGTAGCTTCCTTAAGATTATTATTATTAAAATGTAGCTTTTGAATATTTTCTGCTAGAAATAAAAAGAAAGTGTTGACTATTTAATTGAATACACCTCTGTGATGTTGTGTGTCCTGTAGGTGACATATTTGCTGTTTTCCTGCCAATGACTAGCACAGTCACCACAGGATCTGGCCAGGTTGTACATCCGTCACACTTTTATGATACAAGGTAATATTTTTCTCATATAAGCTTGTGATCCAGATAATCTTTCTAATAAAAATACTTTGTGCAATATTTAGTCATTTTACCCCCTTGTTGGTCCTGTAGTGGTGGCTGCAAGAATACTTCCACCGTATTCTTGGCAACAGAAACAGAGTGAGGGATTTGTGAAGCCAATCCTTTGTATTCTCTCTCTGCTACGAAAAGACAGGGTGCAGAAGGGGAGGGGAAATTAGAGTCTCCCTGAACCCCAATTGTCTTGTCTTGGCTACTCACTTTTAATGGTGATTAGGGTTTTTGGAATGTTCTGAAAATTTAGTGTTAGAGAACAGTTGTAGGCAGGAGTTGAGACATATTATAGAGAGTGCGTGTGTTAGGGTGGATGGAGAGCTAAGTGAAAGTTTTTTCTATGGGGGTCAGGTTGAGACAAGGATGTGTGATGTTGCCATGGTTGATAAATATTCTATAGAAATGAAAGCTAAATTTGGAAATGTAGGTGCAAGACCAAAAATTGATGGAATGGGTGGGCAGTGGGCATGCTTGTTTGCAGATGACACCATGTTTGTTGCAGAGTTAAGAGGAACTTCAGAGAGTGGTGGATCTGTCTGTGGCAGAACTGAAAAGAGCCCTCTTAGAGGGGGATAAGAAGGTTCTAAACAAGCTACTCTACTTCACAGCTCCTATTCCAGCAACAAAACAAAATCTGAGGTACAAGACTCATCAGGCAGTATCCTTCACTCGATGGCTCAGATTGTCTTCAGACGACAAGGCAATGTTTAACTACTTTCAAACATTCTTGGCTGCCGACATCCATTGGGATGACCTCCACAGGCTACTACCTGGATCCGAGAGGTACTTATTAAAGACAGTTGTGAAAGACATGGAAGGACTTTCTTTCCTGAGCGAGCAGTTTGGGTATGCTGGGTGAGTTTTTTTAATTTCACGGTCACCCAGCATGTCTATTTACTTGATTTATATCTCCTTTGTTGAAACCCTTGACCCATTTAATCACTTTTATCAGATCTCTCCTTACCCTACGTCTTTCTAAAGAGTGTAGATTGAAGTGTTTTAATCTATCCTTGTAAGTTAAGTTCTTTATCCCCTGAATCATTTTAGTCATCCTTCTTTGTACTGCTTCTAGCTTATCTATATCCATTCTATAGTACAGAAACCAGAACTGCACAACATAATCTAAATGAGGCCTAACTAACACTAAGTAAAGTCTTAGTATTACATCTACTGATCTACTGATCTATTACTTACACTCCTAGTGATAAAACCCAGTACCCTGCTAGCTCTGTTCCCGGCGCTAATACACTGCTCTCTAGACCTCAGGTTCTGACTCACCAACACTCCCAAGTCTTTTTCTGAATTCAATTTATGTATGTCTACTCTGTTTAGGGTATATCTATTTCCTGTATTGTGTCTACCTACATGAGGCATACTACACTCGTTGATATTAAAGTCCATCTGCTATTTGACTGCCGACTCATGCATTCTGTTTAGTTCACCCTGTAATACCATAGCCTCCCACTCTAAATTGATTTGTCTCCCTATCTTAGTGTCATCCGCAAATTTACTAATGTTGCTACTTATCTCAGAATCCAAATGATTTATATAGATAATGAAAAGTAATGGGCCAAGTACGGACATCTGGGGAACTCCACTATTTACTGTACCCCAATTAGATTTCTTACCATTTAATTAAACCCTTTGTTCCCTGCCACTAAGCCACACTTTAATCCAATTATAGACATTACCATCTATCACGTGGCCCTTAACTTCCATCAACAGTCTCTGGTGAGGCACCCTTTCAAACGCCTTACTGAAATCTAGATGTATTACGTCATAGTTTGAGCCTTGATCTGCTGTCTCATAGACTGTCTTATAAAAAGATTAGTGAGACATGATTTACCTTTAGTGAACCCATGCTGAGAGTCTGTAATTAATTTATGTAGTTCTAGATGCTCTCGTACTTTCTTGGAAATAATACTCTAACATTTTACCTATTACTGATGTCAGACTAATTGACCGGTAATTGTTCATCATGCTTTTATTGCAGATAGAAAAAGATGACAGAAAGGGACGGAGTGAGGGGTCTGGGAAGCCCTTCCGCTGTATTCTCTCCTATGCAAAGATGGGATGCAGAAGAGGAAGGGAGAGTAAGTCTCCCTGAACTCTAAATGACTTGTCTTGGCTACCCCTCTTTAAGAGAGATATGAGCCATGTATCAAATATATAGATAGAATAATAATAGAATAATAGATAGATACTATATGATTATGTTAAGAATAAAGTGGATATCTAGGATAATTGAAACATTATTTAGTAATTCATGGGTACTTCAAGGGTAAAGAAATTTGAAATGTTGTGTATCATCATTATAATGAAAGTAATATTATAGAAAATTACAGGATACAAAAATAGGTGCAAAAATATAATACAATACACAGTACTGTACAAAGTTACATTAACATACAGTTTCATACTATAATTAATTAAATTCACACATATGCATAAAAGACACAACCATAGAAATAAATAAATAAATAGATAAATAAAACACTAGCTAACACATCAGCCGGAAAGCTGTCAGGGTGACAAATGTGTCAAGAGTACTACTAGGTTCAGACTGAGCTATGTCAGAAGGAACGAGGTGGTCTAGAGATCAGATTATCTGGGGGATCAAATCAGTAAAGGGCAAATTAGTAATTAACCAGTATGTAGATGATGGTGAAGTTATTGTATAATTATGTAATGAGTGTGTGATGTAATAAAAGTACATTAGTCAGAGTGTTCCATATTCTTGCCTCTGAAACTATTACTTCACCATTAGTACCAAAGTTACTTCATTTACTACAATAAGAGTAAAAAAACAAACTCACTCTTAAGGACACTCAGCCAATATCATGAAGTGTTCAAGGTTTCTCGGTCATGATTATGGTGCTTCAGTGTCAAGAATCTACGTTCAGCTGTAACAAGGCGGTCCTCCACCTCTGCTACTCTGCAAGCAAGCAACAATGTACCAGAATGAGAGAATGATAAGGAGGCTTTATAAGGATAAGATATGGGTGTTATATGTGATAAGAAACTATTTCCTATAAAACAAGAGAAAAGAATGTCAGATAACACCCTGTAGCACCTCGAGGAGAAGAGATTGGTCCCCCCGCCCCTTACTACTAGGGGGTCATCCACGCAGCGGAGTCAGAGATGGTGGAAGTAAATTTACAACTTAAACCAAAATAATCAACCAGCATTACAGTATAACAGTAACAGGGACTCACCTTGCCTTATACTGTGATAGAAGGTTCTCAGTCACAGCCAGGCTTGTGTTAGCAGTGTGCAAGGCAACAGCTGTGCGTTGCTGCTGATCCTGAGCATCCTGTAAATGCTGGTTTAGCTCAGACACTCTCTGTTCATAGTCTCTCTTCTGTTCCTTCAAGTTGGATTGCAGCCTGTATTGGAAAACATAAATGTAAGTTGAAAGAAAAAATTCAGTAGAGATGTTTAGTGTTTTTTTAACCAATATTTGAGAGCTTCCACAATAACTTAAGCACCAACTTTGTCCATATATATGTTAATTTATGTTATTATAAAATTGCCGCATAAAGTAGGATTAGCTTCGATAACAAGAACCTAAGGGAAGTAAGGAAATAACAATAATCATCAGCTGAGTAATTAGATAATATTTCTTAAAGTCTCTGCAATCATATTAAAGAATAACATTACGTTTTCTTTTGTACATGTAAAAGAATTTGAGTAATGAATAACATTATTATTTTCTATAGTAAACAGGAAGGTCAGCATCAGAACTTTCCTTCTTTATGTTCAGTCTTGCCTCCAGGTTCCCGTCAACACACTGCAGGTGTTACCATGAGGCTCATTGTATGTCATTGTGTGTCATTGTATGTGGCATTCACTGTTTTGGAGAGCTTCACTTTCTTTGGATTCAATATTGGCAGCAAGGTGTGTGCATGTGTGTGTGTGTGTGTGTGTAATTCACCTCAGCCTTGAGGATCACACACTGGATTCATGATCGTCAGCCATTACCTTACCATAGAGAGCTTAGAGATCATTAAAGCCCAATCTATGGATAAAACTGTAAACTTTCACACATCACACAGGAGGTTAGTAATTGCTCGATCATCTGTAAAAACTTTGCACCTTGAGCAAGACGCAAACGTCAGCCTGCCAAGTGACAGGTTGAGACGTTATTCATCGAGCTGCTGAGCAGTGTGTGTGTGTGTGTGTGTGTGTGTGTGTGTATATGTGTCTATGCATACAATTAAATGAGATATTCTAACCTTGAGTAGTTTTCCTGGATGACTGCAGTATTCTTGTAGCACTGTGTCAAGGCCTCTTGGTGCATGTTCTCTGAAGCCTCTAGTCGGCCTTCAGCACCTGATGTCAGCTCTTCCACTTCCTCCATCTTGAGTCTTTGGATAATAGACATAACATCTTGCTTAATTCTACATTCTTCAATATGAGCTTTCCAGTTTTATTATAATTAAACTGAAAAATGTATAATTTTACTAACATATACGTAGTACACACAGTGTGTTGCTTTTCCATCTTACCGCAATTGCTTCCTAAGAATTTTGTGGCTTCTACTGGTATCCTCTTGTAGCTTCTCCAGCTGGGTGGTCACCTTCACTAGGCTCCTCTTGGCTTCCTCACCTTCTAATCTTGCCCTGGCAGACTCCGTTCTTGCTTTGCTCAATTTTTCTTCCAGCTCAGTGATTCTATCCAACAGGTCTTTCCTTTGCTCTTCAGTCCTGCAAACTTTCAATGTCAACATCCGCACTCTCTGCTGGACTCCCATCACTAAATGTAATATTATTTCACTCACCAAAGCCTTGTTTACCAGTCCTACAAAGACAATGGTCTTAATACCTTTATTAAAACTATGACAAATACTAATGAAGTCACAATTTTTAAAATGTGTGTCAGGATGGAGTTAATCATATACCAAAAACTTAAATAGTATGTGATTAATTGTGGCTCACTTCACTTGATCTTTTTCCCATAAGACAATTGCTTTGCAGTTCACAAGTGGTCAGTGCAAGATAGAGGGCAAAGGTTATGATGACAGCTGAGCAAATCTTACTCTTTGACATTCTGAAGTCCAAGAAAAGACATGTTATCTTTTTCAGCTATGAGTGAGGTAAGCTGTGCCTCAAGGGAGCTGATACGCTGGTGAAGATTCAGAGTTTCCAGTCGGTGATGGTCCTTCCTCCGAGTTATCTCCTCCTGAAGTTGCTCTGCCTCCACCATCACTTTCTTCAGTTCTCTCTGAGCCCGATCATACTCTAGCTGCTTCTCACTCAGAGACTGAGTGGATACACTTGCATCATTATCAATTAACGTTAACTCATTTCACTTGAAAATATGATATATGTAGAAACTGCAAACTCTCTCTCTCTCTCTCTCTCTATCTTTTTATATATAAGTATATATATATATATATATATATATATATATATATATATATATATATATATATATATATATATATATATAAAGAGAGGGAGAGAGAGAGAGAGAGAGAGCTATATACAGTGGTGGTATTCCTGCAGCCCCGACCACAGCTTATATCCCCATTACTTACACCCAGTTTGATGATGATAATTAAACTAAATTGACTTCATAATGCCAAAAAATCCATGAAATAGAGAATAATCACCAAAACAAAACGATCATGATGTTGCGGAAGCTGTTACTGTTGGGGGAGTGCATGTGAGCTCAGTGCTGACTATGGGTGGCTATTAGGAATCTTGCTCGTACCACGGATTTCCACTCGTATTTCAAGACAAAAATATTCACAAGCCACAGCTCATTAAGCAAATTACTCATACAATGGGGCACTCGTACTGCAAGTATCTACTGCATATAGTATAAACAGATCAAAGCAGTATAAATAGAGTATTTTAGTGGTGTCTCAGGTGTGGGAACAGTGCTTGGTTAGAGTATTGAAAATGTATAAGGAAATGTGTATTGATAAGAGCAATGAGTTGCAGATTAATGGAAATGATGAAACACAGCATTCTGGTATTTAAGTATTTGAAGAGAATGAATACTAGCGGCATATAAATGTGTAAGATATTTAATTGATGTGGGTGTAGGAGGGAAATCTCATGTAAAATAGGAAGATAGAGTATCAGATTATGTGACAGAGATACAGTGCTGGATAAAAAGAACTGTATAAGAACAAGATAAATGAACAGTAACAAGTGGAAACTCTCCTGCTATGGCCACAATCTTGAGGGATTTCCTATGAACACGCATCCAAGCAGTCTAGACTTAGAAAAAGACGAAACAAGACCTTGCCTCACCATCTCAAGTTTTGCCACTTCTTGCGACATCTTCTTGATGTTGATGTTGTAGTCATCTTTTACTTTAGACACCTCTGCCTGAGCTCTCCTTCCAGCTTCCTCTGTCAGGGAGGCCACAGTCCCCTCCAGTCTACGCACCTCATCTGCATCAAGCATTGGGAATTAAAGCAAGAATTCAAGAAGGGGCTCTTTGTTTTGCCTCCAATTACATTACCTTGCTGTAAGTCGCATGATCTTACTTTGTGTATGCTTCTCACGTAGAAGGGCAGCATCTTTTTCCACAAGAGAATCCTCAGCTATGCGCACACTTTCAGCTACCCTGGTCTGTGCTTCTTTCAGCTTCTCCTTCACATTGATCAAGATCTTGGCCAAGCGGTCCTTGATAAAGTAAGGTTGCATAAGTATGGATCATGGTGCACTGGGTGATTGAGTATCTACATCTTAAGATTCAGTATAATCCAAGCTTCAAAAATATGCAGGCAACAATATTTACAATCAATCAATGATTTATTCACATTTATAAACCTTACAGTATCCTCACAACTACACAATTTAGATTTAGAATAATCTTACATGAGGCACAAACTCAGAGACATACCCTGTTTGCCTTCAGCGTTTGAACTTGTGCCAGGAGGAGACGAATATCCTCACTCTGCTCCACAAACTTTTTATTGAGAGAATTAAACGAGTCACTGATCTCATGTGCATTGGCCTTCTTCTCCTCCATCAATGACCTTAAGGCTTGAGTTGATTGATGCTCTTGCTCCAGCTGAGCCTCAAGTGATGTCAACTGTCAGCATGAACAGTGAGGAATCAGTTGTTAGGGGAGAAATTGTTTAAGAAAATATATCTTCAACAAAAAGTACAGCACACCATGATTATCTGTGACTAATACTATGTGGGAAGTGAATAATAAGAAAGGAAAATGATGATATGAATGCTATGTGATTGAGGTGAAAGCAACAGACAGGTGGTGGATGAGGAAGTAATGGATTTGTAGAAAGAGTACTTTATCAATATAAGAATAAGAAATGATGAAAGAGCAATATTTTCATGTATGGTGATAAAAAGAGTACAGTATCATTAAGAAGGTAATCGTCTGAAGAGAAAGTCAAATAAGCTATAAGATGGATAAAAAAAAAATATACCAAATGATGATGAAGAGTAACTTTTCTAAGGGAAGCGATTTAGGAATGATGATTAACACTGAAAGACTACTTGATGATGCTCTTTTACTGAGCTCATTCTCACCTCCTTCTTCAGGTCATGATTTAATTTCAGAACAACCATCTTCTCTTCCTCTGTTGCAGCTGCCTGTGTCCTCAGCCTCAGGGTTTCCTCTTCCAGAGCCTCCACTACTCTCATGTATTCCTCAGACTCCTTCATACAATACGGATAATGCATTACTTAATAGTATGATATGGTATTAATGAAGGAGTTATGTATGGCCATGTATCTTGGGAGCATTTTGGTCAGATATTCCTTTCAGGTTAAAGCTTATACAGTACTAACTTTGGAAGGGATGTGAGAGCCTTGGGATGCTAGCAGTGCCTGATGGAGCCGCTGCACTTCTAAGCCTTGTCTTCGGCTCTCTGCCTGGCTGGCCTCCTTCTCCTGCCAAGACAGTACAATTAGATGGAAAGAAACAGAATATTAGTTAAATTGTTTTTCTTATCCATGTGAGCAGCATCAAAGAGCATATTAGTGATAGTTTAATGGTTAATAATATGCAACTTGAAATTATTTTTGTATTTATCTATTTACTTATCTATTTTGCTTTCTATAACTTGTTACCAGACTTATTTTTCCTGTTTTCTCACATAATTTGTAAAGACTTGTAACATACTGTGAAAACATGGATATCAACTATCATTTGAAATTTTTTTTTGGATGTTGACTACACAAACAACTCCTTCATTTATTTCACTTCTCTCCCCTCAAAAAATAAAGGTATAAGTTTAAACCAATGGTACAGCAAAGCTAAATTTGCAACCCAGAGCCCATGCTACACATAAGTCTTGGTATTGGTACTGATAGAAAACGGTACAACTCTGTCAAATGAAAATGAAACACTATCATTTCCAACATCATCTTAAAGCATGACTCTCTCTACTATTCAACTACACATAATTTTGATTCATGTACTAGGAAAAAAAAAAATACTATCGTGCCTCATGTACACTAATAAAATGGTACTTAAAAACTGTGATGAATATGAGTGTAATGATTGGGTTACCTTCAGTGCAGTCTCCAGTTCCTGCTTTAAGAGACTGATCTCCTCTGAAGCATCATGTAGTGTGGCTGCCTTGGCTTGCTGCTGCAGAGATTCAAGTCTGGCCGGCAGCTGTTTGCTTATTACCTCAGCTCTATGTTGTTGTGCTGCAGCCTCTTCATGCAGACTGTCTATGGTGGCCTAGAGGGATGGATGCATTCTTCAACAGACATGGAGACATTCTTATGTAAAATTAATTGAAAATGCAATGAAATACCTTTTAGTGAAAGTCTTCAGACCTCGAGAATTCAAGTTGAAAGTCCAGCCCAGTTTACCTTGTGACAATGATGAACCTATACCAGGTAAGATTATATATACTGCACAATCATTAACATCTAAATATTACATCTATCATTATCATTACCATTATTTTGTATTAATGACGTTCTCAATTTTATGGGCCTAATTACCTGCTGTCTAGTCAAAAGGATAGCCTGCTTCTGCACAGTGTCTTCATAATCTTGTAAAAGGTTGTCTCTGGAAAAGGAAAAACATAGTTATGAATTAAAGAAAAAAAATCACTAGTAACCATAGTTATGAATTAAAGAAAAAAAATCACTAGTAACCACAGGTTTTCTTGCGACAAATTTATTAGTCAGGATACATTTGTTTGTCATTAAGGCTCATAGCCACATGAACAGGATAGAACCAGCCTTTGGTTAGCTGAATGGTGTATCAATGCAGCAATATAAATAATAATACAAATATAATAATTATAAAAAAAAGAAAGAATAGTACAGCAAATAGAGGAAAATAACTTACTTTTCCATGCTTTACATCAATGTGGGTGCAATCTGCTAATGTGTAACCGTCACTGTCGTGTTGTACAGCTGTATTGCAGAATTGAAGAAAAAAAAGAATATTAATACTAATAAGAAGCCACTACAGGGTGAACCATGTCAAGTTTACTAAGTTATATGTTGCCAAAACACCTCCATAAGTTTTACGGCTTCCATTTTTTTTTTTTTTTAACATTTAAAGGGTATACTGGACAAGGGACAGCAAAAATACATATCCCTGTCGCCAGAACCTGTAAAGAGGACAGTAGGAAAAATTAAAGCAATGTATTGAGAATCGATATTATTTCAACAAAATATTATTACCTATCACTATTAACAAAACTACTAATCAATTATAAAAATTTGTCATTATATTTACAGTGAAGTAGAAGAAGATTTATGCATTGAAGATTCAGAGATGTCTCCGAGTTGTACCCTCATAATCTCTGCACCTTCCAACCCTTTCATAACATTGCTTTCTTTCCGTACTATATCTTTTTCGGGGTTGGCGCACCAGCAGTGTGTGGCTTCCTCGGTCCCTGTACTGAGCAATCACATTCAGGGTCCGGGAAGCCCACCAGGTAAGAATACCAGAGGTTACTGGTCACCACTCAAGGGTCAGCGTCAAGCCAGAAGCCTCGCCCCTTGTGGAATTAGAACTAGAAAAACTATATGTAAGCAAAAAAATTGAATGCAGGTCAAACATAGGTCATGTTAATGAATTTGGCATCTTGTATATGCATTTACGACAGAAATGAATGTCAAAATCATTCGAAATGGATCAAAATCTAAACGAAAAGTGTATTATTTTGGTCCAGAAGCATTTTGGTGAAGATGTACAAAATACTTTTCACTTACACTTGTTCTTGTTTTTGTTGAGAATTTGATGGGCCATGCAGGCTGTGGTGCAACAGTCTCTAGTGCCCCAAGTGTTCACTTACCCTGGTCTGTCCTCTCACTTACACGTGTTTCTTGTTTATAAACATTAAACAAATCACAGGTGTCAGATGCTTTGTCCTTACAACGGAGCATCTTTTTTTTTCTTTTTACTCTCTATTTCATATACCACAATTAGTTTCTTTATTTTATATGCTATAATTTCCAACCTTTCGTGTAGTTTCTATTTTAATCTATATGGTCCAGCTTATATTATCTTTTCCTACTGTCCTTTACATGCTCACAAACATTCATTTTCCATCCCTTCTTAAACTGCTTATTTAATCTCACCTGTCCATACTTTGCTTCCTTACTTTAACCATCTTTATGTCTCCCCCTTCCTCTTCAGCCATTAGTATTTCATTGTACATATCCTGAACGTCTCTTTCTTTTAATGTCTTCAGCCTTACTTACTCTTTGCATATACTTCTTACTCATTTCACTATTAAGCTTCATAATTGCAGGTCTATTTTTCTTTTCTATTCAAAACTTTTTGTCAAATACCATCGCTTATTTATAAATTGACTGTGTAATTCCATAAACAATTAACAAAACCAAAAAAAACTTTCATGAAGATTTTCAACCTGTTCTTTGACTGGTACTCAAATTTTCTTTAATATGATAAATATTAAAATTAATCAACCATATTGCTGATATACATCCATTCTATTATCCACAAATGGAAGTACAAGCCAAGTATTTTGTAACAGAACCGTCAAAGAGAACAATGTTAATATGATTGTAGACTAGCTCTGAGCATCCTTGGATGAAACAGTATGCCTCGCAATACCAACCATTTAACACCTATTGTGAACTATAAGCCTAGATGATCAGGTAGAAGCATAGAACTTCGATACATCTTTTATCTATCTATTTATACATGTCTTGCTTTTATCCCTCTGTAAAGGAGTTAGTCGAGACAAGGTGTCATTATAATTTAATCTTACCTCCCTCTCTACACCTTGACTCATAGTAGAAAGAAATAATACAGAGGAGAGGCTCCCTAGCCCCTTCCCTATTAGTCACCTTTTACAACAGAGAAAAGTAGTAATATTATTCTAATCAGGCCACTGATGTGCAACCAAATCTAGTCCCACTATCAAAGGGGAACAGACATTTTCAATAGTTTACTAGGTTTACTAGATTTTTGTTTAGAGGTCTATGCCTGTCATGGTGGACCACCGCTGCCCCACTGTGGTGCCTGACCACAGCAGTTCCTCCCAGTAAACAGCTTAAGCATCACGGGCCTGGGCGGGGACTCGATCTGCCAACCTAGCGAATGTAAGGCCAGCACGCTACCACTGTACTAGCCAGGAGTCTAGTATGAGCTAATAATAGGCTAATATGAGCTAAAAGCTAGCTAATAATGGCTAATATGAGCAAAAAAAAAAGTTACTTTCTACCCAAGGTAATGGATGACTGTCTCCAAGTCTATTTTATCATACTTATCAAGGAAGAACCTGAACATCAAGGAATTTCAAATTATTTATTATTCATACCATAATATCACCATTCATACAAAAAATCTCACAATTTTTTAGAGTATACCAATAAATATTTGTAAAACATAGCATACGTATAAATTTTCATGGACAAATATCATTCAATATTCTTTAATGCCACATTTTGCATGCAAGAATTATTTCTCCACACTCAAAATATGATTTATTGGGCAAAGCACCAACACCAAAGCAATGGCTGCCACCTGTAGATGGTAGAAATAAAGCTACTGACCCAATAGCAATGTAGAACATGTCTTGCCAGACCAAATTAATATTTCCGCAGTGAAAGGAGACCACACAAGGACAACAACAACCTATCGAGACTGGAAAGGACATGAATACACTGAAAAGGAAGGGAACAGATTCTATATCATTAACCATTGGCGCCAGTAGGCTTATGGAGGCACAGATGGACTTGCCTCGCCTGTTATTTGACGTAGGTTATCAGAATTTTATAGTGACGCTTCAAATGTTTACGTTCTCTCTTAAATATGTTGAGAACGTGCGAGGCTAATCGCTGCTACAGCCTCAGATGCATATAACGTTGTAAGTCCCGTCTGAGGACAGTATGGCAGCAATTTGGGTAGTCTTTGGCCACTCGGCGGTGATATCAAAGAATGAAAAGTGGTCAGCGAATATCGGGGATTCGAACCTGGGACCCTAGGCTCGCATACCTGAGCGCTAGACCACCGTCTTGAGGAATTTGTTTCACAACACTGGTCTTAAAGAATATTAACAAAACACAAGGAAAATTTCAGAGGAATCCTTCACTGGCAGTAGACTAAATGACCTGGGAAATGTAAGGAAAATTAAATAGAAGAAAAAGATAGTAAAACTCTACCTATATTATCTACTATATACTTGGCTTATATCCCCAGTAAAAGAGGGTAGCCAAGACAAGGCATTTAGGATCAAGGAATACTTTACTCTCCCCACCCATTTGCACCTGACTTTTGGTAGGAGATAATAAGAGGGGCTTTCCAGACCCCTCACTCCATCCCTTTTTTGTCGAGCAGCAGGAAATATGATGATGGTATTCTTGCAGTTCCCATCACAGAGTTGATAAAAGTATATGCAAGCGTAATATCATGAACATAGATACATAAGAGAGGGAGCCCAAGTAAATTGGGAAGTGTTATGCATCCAATAAAGAAAATAAATGAAAGACAGATACAAAGTTACCTAGATGAGGCCTTACACTCTGTTCCTAGCAGAAAAGAGGCCTCTCAGACATAAAAAGATGGACAAACTGAGTTTTAGAATACTATAAAAGAAAAGTAAATAAGACACAAACAATTATAGCAAAGCAGCTGGCAATGCCTCACAAGCATACAAAGAAAATTACACACATGCATTCAATAAAACTGAGTGAAATTTTTTTTTTTACAATTGGCACATAAACCATAACTGATTAAAGCAACACAATATCAAACATAATATAATACTCTCCTATGCGACAGACAGAGGAGAGGACAGAGTATATAATACTTCAATGTTCACATTTAACTGACTGACAACCTCAGATGTAATGCCCTGTGTTCTACATTACATCTACACATACTCTGGTTATGGCAATCTACAAATAAATATTTCCTCTGAGGGACATGGTGTTTCTCTTTAGACTGGAAAACTAATGTCATTAGTCTTCCTCCAGCCAGAAAGCTGAATCTTTGCATACTGGCCACCTCAATCACTCCTCAACCTTTTCACCTTTCTTGGATGGGGTAAACAGCTTTTCATATTCTTCCTGTAAATAAATATATTTTACAAAAATAAGGAATTACTTAACTTATCCCCACATTCATACATATTCAAAAATGTTATCATAGTTTTCAAATACCAAGTCTCTCTCTCTCTCTCTCTCTCTCTCTCTCTCTCTCTCTCTCTCTCTCTCTCTCTCTCTCTCTCTCTCTCTCTCTCTCTCTCTTAAATATATATATATATATATATATATATATATATATATATATATATATATATATATATATATATATATATATATATATATTGTGAGGAACTGCACCTGCCTCGTCTTCCCCTAATTAGTGGTTGAACTACCACTCGTCTGCCGGCGCTTGTTCACCGGCTTCCCCGCCACTACCCCACCCACTTGTCCAGGGGTAGGGGGGTAGTCTAACCGAGCCAAGCTCCACGCCACCGGCTTGGAGAAGGACAAAACGCCTCAGCTCTCACACCTGACAACACCTCACCACCTGCTGCTGGTTCTCAACATTCCGAAGGCATTTCTGGAGACTTGGGCTCCCTTCCAGTGTGCCCTTCAACTGTACCTACACCATTCGACCCTTCCTGCTGTCTGAGGAGCAATCTACGTTGCCGAGTGTTGCTGTCACGCATCTCACCCTCCAGACAGCTGTACAGGGAGTTATTTGGGTGTCATACCCCTGCTCTGGTAATAGTTTACGAGCAGTTCGTCGTTGGTGATTTATTTTGGCTTCTAGCCTATTGTTTGCTATTTGTGTGTGTGTAAATATATTCGGGGTATCATACTCCATGATTTTTCTTCCCCACAACTCTATAAAAAGATAATATTAATTGGTAGTCACCTCGGCCCTGACATATTTGCGATCTCGCCAGGATAAGAACTACCAATTATTTATTATCTTTCTACAGATTGTGGGTTGTAATCTGTAAGTCGCTGCTGCGCGCCGTTGCTGCCTGAGGCCCGGGAGTAATGTTATGAGTGTTTTGATTGCCGTCAAACTCTTGCTTTTGCCAGATTTTTGCACGTGAGGTGTTGTCCAATTTTTTGTTTTTGTATTGTGTTCTCTGTGTGGTCTTCTCCATGTCTTCCTTTCAAGAACTGAAGGAGCAGGGTGAAACCCTCGGTCTGCAGGGCAAGGAAATTGGCCAGTGGATCCTTGAACAACAGAAAAACGAAAGGGAAGAAAGACAAGCTGAAAGAGAAGAAAGACAAAGACAAGCTACGAAGGAACGAGAAGAAAAAGAAGCTGAAAGAGAAGAAAAACAAGCGGAAAGAGAAGAAAGACAAGCTGAGAGAGAAAGAGAAACAGAAGAAAGACAAGCTGAGAGGGAGAAAGAGATCAAGCTGGCAGAAATTGCAGCTAAAGGTAAGCCCTCAGTCCTACCATCACATGATCCTGTTTCCAGACCTAGTCTACCACCATATAAGGATGAAGAGGACATTGCCACCTATTTAACTAGGTTTGAGCATGTGGCCGAGATGCTGGTTTTACCCAGAGATACCTTTGCCGTTCGTCTGGGTTGCCTCCTTACTGGTAAAGCTGCCGAACTCTGCACGTCCCTTCCGTCATCCACCAGTGAGGATTACGAGTTACTGAAGTAAGCCTTGTTAACAGGCTTCAGTAAAACTCCAGATGGCTACCGGGTGGATTTCAGGTCAAACAAGATTAGAGTAGGACAGAACTACCATCAGTTTGTTACCCAGTTATCGAGGATGTTTGATTCTTGGGTTGAGTCTTTCTCTGTGGCCAATGTTTATGCTGATTTAAGAGAGTTTATCATCTTTGACCAATTTTTGTCCTCCTTATCAGCAGAAATATGCCTGTTCATCAAGGAAAGAAGGCCTACCAAGCTGAAGGAAGCAATACAACTAGCGGATGACTGGGCATCCGCCCACAACGCCTATCCTAAGGTCTCTTCCAACAACAACGCTAAGAAAATCTCCCCTCGACTTGCTACTCCACTCCAGCCTCTACCTTCTCCTGGGAGTCAGACTCCCTCAACCGTGACTTGTCACAATTGTGGGCAAGCAGGACATATACGACCACGCTGTCCCAGGAATCCTCGAGCATTCAAGGATGGAACTACTACCACGCCCCCCTATAAGGTTGGATTTTGTTTAGAGGACCATAAAGTGCCTAACTTCTCAGTTACGGGGACTATTAATGGGTCATGGTCTTCCTCTATAATTAGGGATACTGGATGCCCTGGAGTTGTAATTTCTGAGGAAGCCTTGCCAGACATTGACCCATCACTCTGCCCCAAAGTACAAGTTGCTGACTATTTGGGACGCATCGACGAATTTCCTGTCATTAAGTGTTACTTACGGTGCCCATTTTACACTGGTTGGACAGATGCTGTAAGGGCCCCAATTAAATTTGCTAGTGCTCTAGTTGGGAATATTCCCGGAGTACAAGATCCTGATAGTCCTGATTCTCTACTCAGTAATGACAACCATCTTCTCCATAGTGACCATGACCAAGCCACCACTGACTTTTCTTCCCTACAAGATCCTCTGTTGCCTCCTGATGACTCGCCTTCGCCCGGAACTTCCCTCTCCTCTCAAGAAAAGGACAACCGCCCTTCTGGATGTCAGCATCTACCACCAGTTGAGTCCTCCACTACTCAAGTGTGTGCTGTGGAGACCAGAGCCGGTCGATCTAAACGGGTCCACCCTCTAGTTCTGCCTAAGCTCCATCCTTTGACTGTAACCCCTGATGAGTTTCGTCAACTTCAGGAATCCTGTCCTTCCTTGACGGGTTTACAATCAAAGGCTACCACTCAAGAAGTTGAGAAAGCACGGGATGGTGCCACATACCAGTTCATACATGAGGAAGGCCTCCTGTACCGAAAATGTCTCTCCTCGGATCACCATCAAAAGGTAAATGGTTTATCCTTGGTTGTTCCCAGCGATTGCCGTCCTGTCATCCTACGTGTTGCTCACGAAGGTCCTTTGGCTGGACATTTCTCCCACCGGAAGACCCAGATGAAGGTCTTGCAAAACTTTTATTGGCCAGGGATGTGTGCAGACATCCGGGATTACTGCCGTTCCTGCGACAAGTGTCAACGTATGTCAACTAAGGGAAGGGTACGTCCAGTACCTCTTCAACCGTTACCTGTCGTAACTGAACCCTTCTCCAGAGTTGCCATTGACTTGGTAGATCCCTTGTCTCCACCTTCTTCTGAAGGGCACCGTCACCTTGTAACTTGCATTGATTTCTTCACTGGTTTTCCTCTTAATTACTACTTCTACTGCTATTACTATTACTACTACTATTACTATTATTATTACTACTACTACTATTATTACTACTACTTCTATTATTATTATTACTACTACTGCCACTACCATCACATCCATCTCCAGCACTACTACCAGGAAGAGGTTGAGCAGATGTTGAGTCAAAGAATCATCCAACCTTCAACCTCTCCATACTGCTCTCCGGTTATCATGGTCAGGAGGTCCGACGGTACGTATCGGATGGCCATTGATTACAGGTTACTCAACTCAGTTACTATTTTCCATGCTGAACCATCCTGCAGTATTGAGACAGAGCTGCATAAGTTCGTTGGTGCTGAGTTCTTCTCAGAGCTAGATTTGAGTAAGGCATATTACCAGGTTCCACTTTCTGCCAAAGCTCGACGCTTCACTGCGTTTCCCACTCACAAGGGCCTGATGGAATTTACTCGGATGCCTTTTGGTCTTGTTACGGCCTGTGCCACTTATATTCGCTTAATGAGGATTGTGCTTGCTGGCTTGGCCAATGTTTCTTTTTATTTTGATAATATTTTTGTGTATTCATCTGATTGGCCCACTCACATCTCTGCCCTCAAGTCTGTTTTAGATAGACTACAACAAAACGGTCTGACTGTCAAACTTAAAAAGTGCCGGTTTGGAGCAGAGTCCATCAACTATCTGGGATTTGTTTTGTCCCGCGACCATCTTCAACCACAAGTTGGCAAGTTGACTGCCATCACCTCCATGACTCCTCCTACCACCAAGAAGTTACTCCGGAGTTTCCTAGGTTTGATATCATTTTATAAAGCTTTCATTCCTCAGGCCTCTGAGCTTACCGGCCCCCTCTCTGACTTGTTGAAGAAGCCGGTACGGGATCCCCTCCAGTGGACTGAAGATCTGCTTGAACGGTTCAAGCTGCTGAAGCAAGCCTTGACTTCGGGACCTATTCTGCGTCTTCCGGACCCCAGCCAGACCTTCGTCCTACGTACCGATGCTTCAAACTATGGATTAGGTGCTGTACTCCTACAGTACCATGATGATCGTCCACATCCCATCTCTTACGCCAGCCGGAAACTACTGGATCGGGAACGACGATACTCTACCATCGAGAGGGAATGCCTGGCCATCGTATTCGGCATTCATAGGTTTGACTTCTATCTTCGAGGTAAGGAATTTATCCTTGAAGTAGACCACAAGCCTCTAATATA
This sequence comes from Metacarcinus magister, assembly GCA_029783475.1. Taxonomy (NCBI): domain Eukaryota; kingdom Metazoa; phylum Arthropoda; class Malacostraca; order Decapoda; family Cancridae; genus Metacarcinus; species Metacarcinus magister. The sequence goes on from JAPQNM010000048.1 coordinate 14,875,483, forward strand.
CCTTCAGAAATTCAAAGGTAAAAATGATAGAGTACTACGATGGGCTTTAGGTCTTCAACCCTATAAATTTAGGGTTGTTCATGTTGCCGGGACAGACAACATTGGAGCCGACCTTCTCAGCCGGCAATAGCTTTTCTTTATTTTGTTTTCCTGCACTCCAGTCTTTTACAAGTTTTGTTTCCTGCACTCAAGTATTATAAGTTTGTTTATGTCTCCTGGTCAGCTGCAGTTCTTCGACATCAGCTGTGCAGCAGATGTTTTAGTGGGGGCATGTGTGAGGAACTGCACCTGCCTCGTCTTCCCCTAATTAGTGGTTGAACTACCACTCTCGTCTGCCGGCGCTTGTTCACCGGCTTCCCCGCCACTACCCCACCCCCTTGTCCAGGGGTAGAGGGGTAGTCTAACCGAGCCAAGCTCCACGCCACCGGCTTGGAGAAGGACAGAAAGCCTCAGCTCTCACACCTGACAACACCTCACCACCTGCTGCTGGTTCTCAACATTCCGAAGGCATTTCTGGAGACTTGGGCTCCCTTCCAGTGTGCCCTTCAACTGTACCTACACCATTCGACCCTTCCTGCTGTCTGAGGAGCAATCTACGTTGCCGAGTGTTGCTGTCACGCATCTCACCCTCCAGACAGCTGTACAGGGAGTTATTTGGGTGTCATACCCCTGCTCTGGTAATAGTTTACGAGCAGTTCGTCGTTGGTGATTTATTTTGGCTTCTAGCCTATTGTTTGCTATTTGTGTGTGTGTAAATATATTCGGGGTATCATACTCCATGATTTTTCTTCCCCACAACTCTATAAAAAGATAATATTAATTGGTAGTCACCTCGGCCCTGACATATATATATATATATATATATATATATATATATATATATATATATATATATATATATATATATATATATATATATATATATATATATACGTACCCAGCTAACATCCTGATATTAGTTCAATTAATAATGGAAATTCAAAAGAAAAAAGTAGCATAATATCAGTAATAATCAAGTCAACAGTAGTAATAAGAAATCACATCTATAATCTAATCTAATTTGTTTCAGACATTTTAGTCTGTTTTACCAAAACCTCCACAATTTTTTTCTTTTTAATCATGAACAAAGCCCACACTTTTTCGTTAAATAAACTTGACTGTTTCAGAAATTTTAAGTTGCATACAATAAACGAACAGAGAAAAGGTAAAGGGATTATTTGAGCTTTGGTCTTGGTTTGTATCAAGTGAAGTATTATGAGGTAGGGTTCTTTGTCTTCTGCCAGCTTCCTTTTTGGTCATCTACAACCTACAAAGAATACACACATATTCTACAGCCTATGTCTCAAGGTTGCACCACATAGTGAAAGACACAACAATGCAATGGGACTACCACATCTCTATGACGTAACAAATTACATAAAAAAAATATTGGAAGGGCCTTTCTGCTTCTTTCCAGTTTTAGTGGGAATAAGTTCTCAGTTTTGCAATGCAATGCAAAGATGTGTAATCATATCACTATGTTAAGACAATTTTCTATGTTCCAGTGGGAAGACAAAATGGTAATTGTGACAAATTCACAAAGATTGTATTCAACATGATTTACCCATCTATTTATCTATAGTTTCTGACGTCTTGTTCCCACCGGAAACGTCACCCAAGGGGATGGCATCGGCAGATCAACCTCCATCTCTTCCTATCCAAACATTTCCTCCTTGCTAGTTCAATCCCTCCCCCTCTATCAACAACTCTTTCACTTGCCATTAATGAAGTTAATCATGAGACACACTATTCTTGTCATCATTAATTTCACTTCAAAATCCTCAACATGCTGCCAAGAACCTCTAGTTACAATTTTAGCCATGGGATAACAATAATTTTATACAGACACATCAATAAATACATCATCTTTCATCGGAATAAGACGCATTTTCTGTACCATGAATAAGCTCATCAGTATATAGGGTTCTTAAAGAGAATGTGAAACTGTCAAGTTAAAGACAGGTATGCTTCACCTTTCAACATGAACTGTGAACAGTTATCATGCTTGCAGTGTTAGCTTCACTCACCTTCCAGCCCAACATGTCCACCAGCTTAATACAGCCATCATCACAGTCTCCTAGCAAAGCCACATCTCGAGCGTTCCTGGGGGAGTCAAGAGCCAAGCCGCTGCTGCTCAACATGCCCTGCAGCATGGCCATCATGGGATCCATTGAACCTGCCTTCTCCCGGTTGATGAGCAGCCGTGGACAAGAGGATGGCACACTGTCAAGTTTAATAAAATTGCAAGATTTCTGGGGCAAAAAACAGTATGTATGATCTATCTATTTATATCTATCTATCTGCATTCCTGTAGTCCCCATCACAAGGGTAAGGTAGTTTACATTCCCTTTAAAGAGAGGTAGCCAAGACATAGCTCCTTTGGTGTTCAGGGGAAAATCTAATCTCCCATCCCTCTCTACACTTTGTCTCACAGTATGAAGAAACAATAGAGGAAGGACTTCCCAGCCCCCTCGCTCCATTCCTATTAGACACCTCTTATGACAAGGGAATAAGGTGGCAGTATTCTGCCAACCTGGATGTTGGTCTAACCAATCTGGTTTCCCTTACCACAGGGGAAAGTATGTATAATACCCAGGAAATTTTTTCTTTAGCAATGCTATGACATTAATTATAGAGAAACTGTGATAATGAAAGATTATGGAGAACAGAAATGTATACTAGAGTACCCTAGTCCTGGCAAGACTTACTTGTTGATGAGCATGGCAAAAGGCTGCACAGTGAGGGAGGTACCCAGGATCAGCAGCAAGTCACATTTGGGAAAGTCTGACTGCATCAGTTGGAAAAACCTAGTGGGAAGGCTCTCACGGAAGAACACAATATCCGGCTTGACAAGGCCGCTGCACTCCTTGCATGTTGGTATGTTGTCTTTTAAAATTTCCTCTGAAATACAGTAAGGCTTTTGTGGTGCTTAAACTGAGATAGAGATACACATATATCAACCTAATGTAACATCATTATTTTTCAAATATGTTTAAATCTTCAAGTATCTCTATAATGGACCAATATAGAGTGTCATGAGCTTTTTAGTCAATGACAAAAATTAAAGATTATGGCATTCATGAAAATTTTTCCTTATATACACATGCCTTTTCTGTATTGGTTTATAGATTCTTGGAGGCATTTAATCTTGATGAATTTTCATAGTAAAATGAGTAGGATAGTTACAAATTATTAAAAGAAGACAGTAGCTAAAAAAACTAGATTGCCATCATTAACATAAACTCAAAAAATTCAAAACCCACTTCCCTACAATGTCCATAAATAATATGTAGCCAATCATGAAAATCATAGCCAGATGATGTATGACAAATGTTTTACCCTTCATCCATTCTTGGCTGTACTCTTTGTGGCAAGCAATGCAGTGGGAAGTGCGAAAAGTTCCATGAGCCTCTACCACTTTCTCAGCTGGTAGACCAGCAATGTGCTCCAGTGTGTCAATGTTCTGAAGGGACAGAAGAAGCTTTTATTAAGTACTTAATCTTGGTATATTTTTTTATTTTATTTATTTATTTATTATTATATATTTTTTTATCATATACCTATTGTGGCCGGTAGGCATTGATGGAGGGTTATTAGTGGTCAGCCTCCGCCTGTTAGTGGCTTATACATAAACATATATATATATATATATACATATATACATATATATATATATATATATATATATATATATATATATATATATATATATATATATATATATACATATATACATATATATATATATATATATATATATATATATATATATATATATATATATATATAGAGAGAGAGAGAGAGAGAGAGAGAGAGAAAGATATTGCATACCCAATTCAGTTAAGCAAATGCATTCAATAGTAGTCTCAATTTATTTACAAAAGAAGAAATAACCAATTCAAATAATTCCTTGAAAGAAAAGTTAACAAAACCACACTGCCAGGTAGAGCTACTACCAACCTGTGTATAATGTCGCAGTAGGATTCCCTTTTCATGGAGGAGTCGAATGAACCAGTGAGAAGGCGTGGGATTGAAAGCACCAGGGTACAGATCTTTAGCCAACACAAAGAAAGGTTTGGGATTGCTTTTGAAGAACTCAATGTCAAATATGGCCTCTGGGTAGGGCAGGTTATACTTCTCTAAGTTGCTATATAATCCTGTGCCAGGTGAACGGAAGTCTGGAATACCTGGTAACGAGAAATAAATAATCTAATGTTATCATAGACAAAAATGCAGTATTTTACAGGACACTGCATATTATTAGGAAACATGTAAGGTGTATGATATCACAAATTCTAATATCCATAAGAAAAGAAGTAAAAATGGTCAGACAAAGCTTTCAGTATATTTCTGTATTAGCATTCAGCAACAAATTAAACTTATAGACATGGCAAGTTGGAGGTGAAGGGTGGGTTGGACGTTCTATAATGTCTTAAGTGCATTCATGTTCTGATGACTTTGGTTTGACAAACATAGTGAAGAAGAGAGTGAATGTGTACAGCACGTTGGTGCAACAGTTTTCATTTACCCTTGCATAGTTATGTTCAATTTAGGAAAACTAACTGGACATAATTGAGAAAAAAGGAAAATAGAATATGCATTATGCACTGCATATTGGCAGTTGATTTGGATTTTCAAGCTACAGTTGCATAACCAGGTTGCATGCATGTATCAATTTTGTACCAAAGAAATTGCATATA
>JAPQNM010000048.1:14882721-14905221 GCA_029783475.1 Metacarcinus magister
TGCCACAGCCCTCTCATGGCTACTTACTTCTTTACATCAATTTCTCAGTGTTTTAAGACACGAGGCATTACACATACACCTCCCATTTGAGTCCTATCTAAAAATCACAAGTTTCAAGAGCAACAGTGAACAGTAAGGGACTCACAACAGACCCCTGGTGCACACTTACATTTACAGAGAATTTGTTGCTCAACTCCCACTCACCATCACTTGAGTGATAGCATATACATCTATTGCCATCACTACTTTAACCAGCCTCTCCTCAAGCCCAAATTTTCTCATAGCCTATTTAATCACTTCTCTTAGTACCCAATCAAGGGCTTTCTCTAGATAAAAAAAAAAATCAAGTAAAAGTCTTTCAAACTTGCTAAATGATTCTCCTACATCCGTCACAATGAATATTGTTATCAGCAGTCCCTCTGACTGTTCTAAACCTAAACTGCATATCTTCCAAACTAACTTCGTCCCGTATCTATCATTCCACAACTCTCAATTATCTTGATTTGCTAGCAACCTCGGTATACGTTTATCACCTTTTACGTCTAACTCCACATAATTTTTTCACAGTGTTCAAAAATTAAAGATATTACAAGCCCCACAGTAAAATTCTGACATCTCAGTCAAACACTCAATCTACGCCAAATAACAGGCAAGAGGCAATTCCAACTTTGCCTCCATAAAGCCTACTGGCGCTAAAGATTTGTGATATAAAAAGAAAAAAAAATTAATTAATAAATAAATCGAGACATAATCATACAAGGATACTGGATATTCTGTCTCCTAATACAACCCAAACTGACTACCATTGACTAAACATAAGTTCCTGGCCTGCGGTTGTTGCATTACTACACCATCACTACCACTTCCACAAAAAGTTTGCTCATCTATCTCACTTGTTCCTCCTTCTGCTGGCGTTGGTGGGGTGATGTCAGGAGTCTTCTTGGGCGCCGCTGGCTCGCACACCACCGCCTCCTTTGCCACCGCCTGAGAGTCCTCCATCATCACACCTTCAGGAAGCATTGTCACGCCTTTAGATGCATTTAGTGGTTGACTGACTATTTAAATGTAAGGGAAAACGGTATGACAGACAAGGGTAGACAGCTTGTTGTTGAGAATAACAGGGTTCAGCGATGTTGGGTCTCTCCCTTGTGATGAAGGAAGGTTTGATAGTGGTCCCTTCAGGCTATAAGGACTTGATTTTTTCTCTTTTGCCTGTTGAAATGTAAGGGAAACTGGTATGACCGATAAGAGTACACAGCTTTATATTGGGAGTAATAGGGTTGAGTGTTGCTGGGACTCTTCTCTGTGGTGAAGGAAGTATGTCCCGTCAGGCTGTAAAAATTTTTTTTTGCGCGGTGGGGGGGGGGAGCAGGCAGGATGTAAAATTATTATAAATGGACTGACCTGGCGAGGCTGACGAATACTGTGCAGGACTAAGGCGGCGAGACTGAGGTATCCTGGCTGGCTGTCTGTCTGCTGAGGGGCGACGTAAACACACGGAGCTGCCATGTTGTGCTAGACACAGGAATCACTTAGTTTTTTGTAAGTATGTATGTAAATATATTCAATTTTTTATCTTAGATCTGAGTTGTACAGCATAATTTGTAAACATTTGATTTTTGTCCACTTATCTAACTTATGTTATGTGGTTCATGTAAAAAGTCTGGTTCGTTTGCAGTGATGTGTCGGGAATCTTGACTCAGAGAGTTTCAAGGTGAATACATGTTGATGTTGTTCTTGTCAGTAAGTTAAGGGTCGGGTCACTCGAACATATGTGGGCGACTTGAGGAATGCACTCATATATATATATATATATATATATATATATATATATATGTATATATGTGTGTGTGTGTGTGTGTGTGTGTGTGTGTGTGTGTGTCATAGACCTAGGATAGATTAAAAAAAAAACTTATATCACTCAAAAAATTATTGAAGCAACACTTAAACTTCCCTTTTCTCTGTAAAAAGTCACACCCATAACAGTGAAACAGTCAATGGTATGTGAAGTACTTCCGTTTCAGTTCACAGTACAGTACAGAAGCCTAATGCATGCCTGTTGCAGACTGAGCAATTCCAACAAAATTAATTTACCTTGATATAGATGTGTCCTTATTTGACTGATATGTTTAATTGTCATGTAGTTGTTGCTGATAAATACACGTATGACTGCCTTCATTATTCATGCATCGCTGATTCACATTTGGTAGCTTATCTATACCTAGCATAATCTTTGCGTTTTACACACTAGAAACCAGAAATCAGAGTTCTCATATTGCTACAGTTTCGAGCAAGTCGTATATACAGAGTAATGTTATAAAATGTTGTAAGATTAAAAGATTGATGATCACAGTTGTTGTAATTCATGGCAGGTACATTATGCATGCTTACGATAATAATGTCTCTAGTAGACCTCGTACGCACAATAATATCTACGTTGTGCTGGTGATGTCAAGGAGGAAATTCCCGCCTTCACCGTCTGTCTGCGGCTGTAAGACATAATCGAGAATTATGTGGGATGGTTCACGAATATACAAAAGGGAATATATTAGGTCCTTCCTATATTTACGAGACGTTACTGGTATACATACTACATCTTTAGGATATTCCAATGTTAATACACGTGTAGTATGATCTGTAATAAACACCTTTGATGAATAAGACACGAACAATAATCAATTTTGGGGCTATTTTTGGGAGGAAGGGAGGGTATCAAAAGGGAGGAATCAGAGGCAGTGTGTGTCCTGCCATCCCGCTCCCTGCATTCGTCCTTGAGGAAGTGCATTCACAGGCGCATACATATGGACTGCCACATACTACTCAGTCCTCAATTTTACATCAGCTAAAACACGCACACAGCTCAGTCTACCGTGACCTAAGGACGTTCAGCAGCACACAATCACGTGTATCACTGTATCTGCTGTAACTTTGTTGATACCTTGATTATTTTTCTTGACTAAGGAAATTCAGTGGCATGTTAATTGAATTGTTTATGTGTACGTTTACATATATGTTACGCATATGGAGCACAGTCCATACGAACCACCAATGAAACTCAAATGTTCTACAGTGCCGCATATTAAAACGAAAGGAAGTGGCGGGAATTATAATAAAAGGATGAAATTCGTGCGGCAACATTCCTGCCGGCACACCCTCATCACCAGGCTGGATTGCAACACCAACATCCCTGTACAGAAAAACATTAATTTTACCTCTTATTTTATTGATTCCTTAAAAATTCTTCAATAACTATAGTAAAAATACTTGAAATAGTCGAAATCTCCCGACAAAGTCAATAATTCCTTTTATAACAGGATGAATTATACTAAATGGCATTTCCTCCGTCAGGGTTCATGGCCGTACATATGATGTTAACCAGACGGTGGAAAATTGGATAGAAAAAAATATGATACACATTACACAAGCCTTACGATCAATATGTTAAGCACAGCAATACAAGATGAGTACAGAAAGGTGCGTCACAGCAAACAGGTAAAATTCCAGTCATGTTATATGCGTCTTATATTTATTTATTTTTATTTTATTTTATTATTTTTTTTACATTTAAAGGGTACTGGCTAAGGGACAACAAAAATACGTTAACAAAAAAAATCCCGCTTGCCGCCAGTCCCTATTTAACATATAATATTATAATGGTATTAACATAACATAACTATGGAAACTTATATTGATCTTACCTGGTAAAAAGTAACATACAATATTATTGTAATACCACTGTAGGATATCATGACTGTATATTATGAGAATCCACAAACAAAATCTTCCACAATTATATAATGATGACAATACCATTCAATGTGGAAACATATTTGTAATATTCTTCTAATGTTATATAGTTAGCTTGGGTGCGCCTGTTAAAAATACATTTCCTCTCGAGTTGGCCGTAGCCACATCCACATGCCACACTCCAGTCAATACGCTTCTGGTGGAGGAGAGAGGTTGTCTGCGTCTCCTTCAGCTTCAAAAACCTGTATTATAGGTCTTCCAAGAGGTTGGAGAGGAGTCTTGTGAGTATGACTCATCTCATAAACTCGAGCACCATGATAACATTTGCAGAAAGAAGGAAACATCCGTCACCTTGAGTTTCAAGCACGTATACAACCCCGTCAAGCTGGTGTCTGCAAGGCCAAGCTACAGCTTAAGTTTTCTTTGATATGTTGAAGGGGTGACTGCTTCAAATTAAATATGAGTGAGTGAACTATGTGAATGTAATAAGCACCAGACTTCAAAGGACATGTGGCGCGATCAAATAAATGTGTGCTATCATGATGTACAAAATCTTGTAAGTATTTAACACGTGCATCTTCGTAAAGAGAAAGTTTTAAGGAGTTCAAGCAGAAGTGCAATATACCATGATCAACACAAGGACTTTCACGGCAAGAAAGACTTATTGACTAATGGGCAACTGTACAGGTGAGACAACTCAGGTAAGAACGATTTGTCCGTATCCTGTTTGGTTGGCGGAGGCGGCGGTGGCGGCGACGCTGGGTGGAAACTGGTCAGGCTGTTGTAACCCTCTTACCTACCAACCAAGGAAGTTAAGTACATTTCTTGGAATAACATTCCTAAAACAATATTTACTTTGAATATATAGCTTATAATTACATCAATTTATATGTATTAACTTTAACTTCTTTTTTTAACTACAAGAGAGGAGTTAGCAAAAACAGAAGTGTGTGTGTGTGTGTGTGTGTGTGTGTGTGTGTGTGTGTGTGTGTGTTGAGGATCACGCGCTCTGTGGGCCGCCCCTTTAAGGCATAGGGCCCACGTCATCCATTCCTTGGATGGCAACCTTTAGATCACGCGCTGGACCCGTGCTCGCCAGCCATTACCCTCCCGGATAGAGCTTACATCTCATTATAACCCTAACTATGGCTTAGGCTGTGACCTTTCACACACACCACACACTCTTGTTCACGGAGGACAGTAACGGCTTGGTCATCAGTGAAACTTTGCACCTTGAGCGAGGCGCGAACTCAAGCCTGTCGAGTGACAGGACGAGACGTTACCATTGAGCTACCAAGCAGTGTGTGTGTGTGTGTGTGTGTGTGTGTGTGTGTGTGTGTGTGTGTGTGTGTGTGTGTGTGTGTGTGTGTGTGTGTGTGTGTGTGTGTGTGTGTGTGTGTGTGTGTGTGTGTGTGTGTGTGTGTGTGTGTGTGTGTGTGTGTGTGTGTGTGTGCATACTGTTTTAATTCAACAAACTATTACTCGGATGTGTCGAGTCTGCACGCCCCTGATTGTTTAGGTGCTTGGATCAGCGTTCCCACGCCGCGGTCTTCACAACAAGGTTGCCAATATACTCTTGTAGACGGTGATCGCTCTTGTATTTTGCAACACAAACATACGGTGAAGCCCAACCATCACCCTGGAATACTAACGAATGATACTGTATAAAAAAAAAAAAAAATGTCCGTGTAGGATATAATAAGTGTACTCCTTTCAGATTTATAAAACGAGAGTGTGAGTGTGAGCCGGTGAACGATGAGTTGTGATCGGATTCTAGTCACTGCACCTCCTCTGCCCTTTGAGCGAGCAGCACATTTCTGTGGTCTTCACTGGACTACATACACTGAGGAGGTAAGAGTATATTTTATAACATGATCCTTTTTTTTTTTTTTAAAGAACAAAAGGCCAGCAAGGAAATTACTAAGTCTCTCTCTCTCTCTCTCTCTCTCTCTCTCTCTCTCTCTCTCTCTCTCTCTCTCTCTCTCTCTCTCTCTCTCTCTCTCTCTCTCTCTCTCTCTCTCTCTCTCTCTCTCTTTGTGTGTGTGTGTGTGTGTGTGTGTGTGTGTGTGTGTGTGTGTGTGTGTGTGTGTGTGTGTGTGTGTGTGTTATATTTATTTTATTTTCAATAGAAATAAATGTTCCTCGTTCATGTATAATTTCTGACTGTAATAACTAACTTGCTATTCGAGTCACAACTCTGCAAAGCCTCATGAAGAAGAAAAAAATAGTGAGTCAAACATTCTATTCATATATTTTTTCTTGCTTCCACATTTACATTGAACACAGGCTGGAAATTATTTTACATAGTGTTCCTTAAGGAGATAATAATCTATAAATAGTGAATGAAGCTCTCCAAAACAGTAATTATTGCCATTTCAATTTAGACAAGAAATAATAATAATTCACAAAGTCTAAATCGTCTAAATTGGCTTTTCTATGTTACAACAATGGTAGTATCCTACATCTAACTTACCCTCGTCACCATCTTTTCCATCAGTAACTCTGATTCTGAGATCTAAACTAACAAAAGGGATCTACATAGTGTATACCAACACAAACATCTTCCCTGCCGTAGACATGCATATCAAAAGCTTACACACTGGAGAGGATGTCGACCCTAAGGAGGAGATCAAGATGAAGAAGAATCTGGGTGATCAATATGTGACTGAAAACCAGAGGAACAGTTCCCAAGAAACGAAACAAACACTTGGCACGGAGGAGGCCAAGGGGCCACTATCAACCTTGTATGGAAGTAAAAAGGTGTGGTTGGGCGCAGTGGTAATGGTGGTTGTGCTAGCAGGTGTAGGGGCAGGTGTGTCACTGGCATCTTCACCTCACATTCTCCACAGTAAGCGTTGAGTTGAGTTTGTTTTTCCTTATAGCATTTGAGCGTGACACATAACATTATGACTAAGTGTGTAAATGTACTATATGTGAATATTACTTCCATTAACATATTTCCCTTCCTTCAATGATACTTTATTTTTTTCTAAATAATTTGATAGTAGTAATGAAAATAAAGAAGGAATTGCTCCTCCACTTTCTTGCAATCTACTAGTATATCGTTGTATTTATTTATCTGTTGGTGTACTGTGTCTTTTTTTCTCATATACTACTACAACAACAACAACAACAACTACTACTACTACTACTACTACTACTACTACTACTACTACTACTACTACTACTACTACTACTACTACTACTACTACATGATTATAACTTCAATATTATTACCATTTCTCCCGCGGCTAGTGATCGGCTTCACCTCCAGAGGGCTGGCTAGCAAGTCCTTCGCTTCCAGGCTAATGTCATCCACTTCCAGTGCCAACAACCACACCGTGCCCAAACACAGCTGGGTAATGTAACTTTATATTTTCTTCTACAGCCTCACAATGAAATTCACATAGACTTTTACCCATTCTTTTTCTTCACCCTTAAGGGTATTGAGTATAGGAGTTATTACTAAAATATGAAAACCAACTTGAATAATGTGTCAACTATGCTCCCTGGTGACTCAGGTCTCATGGCTGCAGAAGGCTGGGCAGAAGGGCCCCACTCCTGAACACCAGGCTTACTTTGCAACCGGAGGAGCCTTTGTCGGAGTGATGGTGGGCGTGGCGATGGTGGTGATCACCGTGGTGGCTTACAGCGTATTTAGGCGGTACATAAAATAGTGTTATTATAAGGACCGTAGAGCCTGATGAAAGCCACTAGAGACAATCTTAAAAGTTAAAATTAATATTAGGTAAATTTCAGGGAAATGACTGTAATAGTACCATGGGGTAAATATTTTTTTTCAAGAGTGACATTTTGTGGGTCGCACCTTACCTGAACCTCACAACGTCTTGTGTAGGCTGTGAATAGTATGATACTTGTTTCACACACATTGTTTCTTACATAGAAGAGAAAACTTTGTAAGAGGTAATATAAAGAACAAACAAAAATGTACTTACATCACTAGAAAATAAAACAATTTCTTGTAACTTACATGTGTGATGATGTAAAAAATTTTTTTCATCGTACCTTTCGCCGACAATGTACACACACACACACACACACACACACACACACACACACACACACACACACACACACACACACACTATGTATATATATATATATATATATATATATATATATATATATATATATATATATATAAGCAACAGCAAACAAGGTGATCAGAGGTAAAGACTACTACACAATGTTGCGTGCCCACACTAGGGTGCAGGCAGCCATGTTCGCTTTACACAATGTTGCGTGCCCACACTAGGGTGCAGGCAGCCATGTTCGCCTTACACAATGTTGCGTGCCCACACTAGGGTGCAGGCAGCCATGTTCGCTTTACACAATGTTGCGTGCCCACACTAGGGTGCAGGCAGCCATGTTCGCCTTACACAATGTTGCGTGCCCACACTAGGGTGCAGGCAGCCATGTTCGCCTTACACAATGTTGCGTGCCCACACTAGGGTGCAGGCAGCCATGTTCGCCTTACACAATGTTGCGTGCCCACACTAGGGTGCAGGCAGCCATGTTCGCCTTACACAATGTTGCGTGCCCACACTAGGGTGCAGGCAGCCATGTTCGCCTTACACAATGTTGCGTGCCCACACTAGGGTGCAGGCAGCCATGTTCGCCTTACACAATGTTGCGTGCCCACACTAGGGTGCAGGCAGCCATGTTCGCCTTACACAATGTTGCGTGCCCACATTAGGGTGCAGGCACTTACATTGCAGGCCTTACACTGGGAAGTATTTCCAAAATGGTTCAACATTGAATAGAAAGACCTGGAATGCGTGCAGGTCTGTGGCATGTACACCTGGCTCAAGTAGAAAATATGTTATCATACCTTTCAGTTGCTGGCCACTACAAGTATGTATCCTGACTGCCCCTCTACTTGGAAGCTGGAAATGGAATGAATAATGCTAAGGGATTCCACTCCTTTGCTTCCTTGATGTGGCGGAGGACTTTTTTTTTTTTATTTCCCCACGCAATGGTTCGCCTTCAGTGTGCGTTGCATTTGTACAAGGTGTTGGTAGTCAGCTCCAGGATGCATTGCCAAGCAGGATCCTTAAAGTAGCAGGTGTACCCGTCGCAGCCACTCTTATCCTAAAGGTTTGTGGAATTGAAGGCTGATGATGTCACAAGATCCTGCCCCCAAACTATATACCTCAAAGATTTATTTTAAAGGGTCTCTATGCGATATAATCACTCTTTGAAACTTGAGAACATTTTTGATATACCATGTAAGGAAGATTATTTCACCATTTGGTTATTTGGTGTTGATTAAAGTCTCCGCTCAGCCAATCAAGGAAAGTAGAGTGTCTGAGCCCTGTAGAGACACCCTATAATATTGTTACACATGGGCTCTAACGCTACACCTCTGTCTCGATGCTCAGGGTGAAAACATACCGCGAAATTCCTCAATATTTGGTTGATCAGCCTGCGAGTGGGAACCTAACGTGTCATCGCTTTCTGACCAACCAACTACAGATGAATTAATACACTTATGTTGTTGTGTTCCTTATTTATGCAACTTGCACTTGAAAAAAAGTATATTTGAGGAAAACTTAAAAGCATAGGTTCCTTGGAAAACCAGTACTAGCCAGAATGTTGAGTCTCCCCTTGTGCCGCCCTGTGTTATCTGTTCTAAACACCTGTCTCTTTCGCATATCTGTTGCCAGGGACAACGAGGTGCAGCTAAGCAAACACACACACACACACACACACACACACACACACACACACACACACACACACACACACACACACACACACACACACACACACACACACACACACACACACACACACACACACACACACACACACACACACACACACACACACACACACATTGTCCATTCTAGATTCTAGTGGGAAGGACAACGGTTCAGTTCATGTGCGTTTCCCGAATTGTGCAGAACTGTAGGTGATCACACACTGCAAGTCAATGCACGTGTACTACCTACGTTGCAAGTGTGCGTCGAAGTGACCAGTATATGTTACCCTTATGTTTAGAAAGGCATTTCATGACGTGTCCCGGAGCCCAGTTTCTTTCACTCCATTGAAATCGGAGTATCAATTAAACATTTTCGTTTAGATCCTTCGTTTTGATATCAGCACTTGGTGAATCCTTCGTGATATTCTAGTATTAGTGAATTAAGAAGACAACAATGAAAATAGAGGTAGAGGTGTTGTGTGTGTTGGTTTGATGAAGAAAAACATCACAACAAACCACCAGAAATAACTCACTATATAGTTATAACTTCCTAATTGTAGCTATACAACCATACCATCACAACAATAACAACGCATTACAAGTACAATCATCATTAGTTATTTTATAATAAAAATCACTACAATTATCAACATCATGATCATCATCACTAGCATCGCTATCACGATGCGCATTTCCTGTACTGAACATAATATGATAGGAAGGCGCAGGCGGGATGTGGCTAGTGATTAAAACATTTAATATTCCCCCGAGCTAGATAGCTATTAGACCATATAGCTCTGCTAGAGTTAACGAGAGCGCTACCTGTCTCACCAAGAAGCTGCTGTGAGCCAGGATCGAACTCGCAACTTATAGGTTTTGTTTTCATGGGTAGATTATGGTCATGTTTGATTTGACTATGACAACTGTGGTATGCAAATACCTTGTGGACACCTGTGGAACAACTATACACCCCACACAAGTGGAAACGTGGCGCACACCCACCCACACACACACACACACACACACACACACACACACACACACACACACACACACACACACACACACACACACACACACACACACACATTCTCACAACTCAGTAGTGTTTGTATGAAAGCTGCAGGGCCATTACAACAACTAAACACCACCACTACCACCACCAGCCACAGCATCAACAACAACGACAACAACACAACCACCAACATCAACAACACTTTCATCAATAGCAATAACAAATTACAACAATAACAGCGTGTTGATGCCTGGGACGCTGATGTCCTCTGCTTTACTTTAGTCACAACAACAGGTAAATTAAAAGTGTTTATGTTGACCGTTTAAGTTAATCTTCACCTTGATGGCTCTTACTATGGTATCTCTTCAAGCGGTCTTAGTTTTATTGCCAAAAAGAATGATGGAAACGAGCGATTAATTAATTACACAGTGTCCCTCATTATCAGTAACTACAGAAGCTGCAGTGTGCCTGGTAACGTCCACGCCACACACACACGTGAACTCAACGCGTCATAAGTGTCATGCTAGGTGAGTCTTCTCGTCTTGATAAAAATATGAATGCGTTTTGAGTGACTCTCTATTACTCACAATTTTTCTTTCTTCTCCTCTTCCTCCTATTTTCTTGACCTCTCACCCCCTTTTTTCTGTTTTAATTATAATTCTAATTCTAGTGACACTTCCTGCGGACTCAACAAGACCAAGTCATTATTTTGCCTTCAGCATGGGTGGCCATAGCGTGGGTATGGGCTTGTGGGTGTGAGGGTGCGAGCGGAAAGGAAGCCGGAGAGTTATATTCCTCTCTAGCCCACATGGAAGACTTGTTTGATTTTGACGAGCATCTCGGCGACTTGCTGCCTCACCTTCCCGAACACCTGCCCGCCGCTACCAGGTGAGCCAAGCATAACACTGATGTTTCTGCACTACCATGCTATTGCTATATAAACTTGTATGACAGATGCATTAATATAACCATGTACTACGTCCCTCAGATATCTGGAATCATACCTGAGTTTGTATGTGGATCGCAGTCTCGGGAGGGAGGTGCGTGGCCATCCCTTGCATGTGTTCCTAGTGCTTAAAAGACTGGTGCTCTTCTGGCCCCAGATCGCCCCGTCGCTTCATACCTACACCAATCTCGGTCAGTCTTCCTCATTGCCTCCTCATGTAGTAGTAGTAGTAGTAGTAGTAGTAGTAGTAGTAGTAGTAGTAGTAGTAGTAGTAGTAGTAGTAGTAGTAGTAGTAGTAGTAGCAGTAGTAATAGTAGTAGTAGTGGTTGTTGTAGTGGTAGTAGTAGTAATAGTAGTAGTGGTTGTTGCAGTTGTCGTAGTATATCACTGCCAATGTTACCAACTGTTCATTACCACTAAGCATTGAGTGGTGACTGATGACTCGTCCCATCCCACTTGATTAACACAATCTTAACACTTGCTTCTAACCCACAGAGGAAGGGAAGTGCCTCAACCTGAAGTCTGATTGTGACAACTGGGCCATGAGGGGAAACTGTCTTCATTACCGGGAATACATGATAAAACACTGCGCCCTGGCCTGCCATACATGTCTTCCTGCAGGTGGGTGGCGGTGTGGTGTGACTGATAGGGTGGTATAGACTATAGAGGAAGGGTGAGGTTCTTTTCCCTCATTTGGTTCAGCTGCAGGCCTTCCTTGTCACTATAGAGCTACAGTTCTGTTATTCAATGATTCTTGTGTGAGTATAATGTGGAAACTAAGAATACTTTTCAACATGACTTGTGGCAAAAAGAATAGAAAGAAAGAAAAAGCCAGATTAAGACTTTTCTAGTTCGTCAAATTCCGTGAAAGGACACAACACACTACAGCATGTACGTAAGAGAAGGGCGCCTGTTGCTGTTCAGTACATATCACATACTGCATAAATTACATTACATTCCTATATTGTGAGGATGTCAGCATCACCATACAGATTCACATTTAAAATATTTTTAAAAAATTGTTGCGTGTAACAATGTGACTCTATATTTAAGTGAATAAGTGTACAGTGGCAGATGTAAGGATAAATGAGAATTGGTTTGTTTGACGTTTCCGCTGTTTCCTTAGGATTGAAGGAGCGCATAGTGGAGGTGATGAATGAGGCCAACTACATGACCTTGCCCTCTAAGGACGACCTTCGAGGAGCAGCCATGGCCCTGTCCCGCCTTCAGCTTCATTACCGCATTCCCATCAACAGCTTCATGGCTGGCAAGATAGCGGACGCTCCCTGTACCGCAAGTAAGTGTATGATTACTACTAGTTCAGAAGGCTAACGAGGGATTAAAGGAAACTGTAGAAGCAGATGGGATGATAAGGATAGTTATTGTCATCATGGTGGTCAGCGTGACAAAGCGTGAAGAATGCGTGGGTTCGTGTCGCAGAATTGACGGCAGAGGACTGTGTGCGAGTGGCGGAGACGACATACTCCTACGGAAACTACGGTGGCGCTTGGCTGTGGTACGACTACTGCCAAGCCACGGCCTACATGGAGCCACGCCTACAGGAGGAGATCAAAGCCCGGAAGGAGGAAGTGGAGGAGGAGGTAAGTTGGAAATATGTAGACTTATGTGTGTGTGTGTGTGTGTGTGTGTGTGAGAGAGAGAGAGAGAGAGAGAGAGAGAGAGAGAGAGAGAGAGAGAGAGAGAGAGAGAGAGAGAGAGAGAGAGAGAGAGAGAGAGAGAGAGAGAGAGAGAGAGAGAGAGAGTAGTAAACAGCTCATTGAAGAAAATTTGAGTCTTGGATGATGATTTACTTGAGAACTGATGGTGAATTAGTATCTGGTAATGGACTCATTAGGTTTTCAATCTTATGAACTGAAAAAAAAGTGCATTCATTTTAAAATACCGTTATCGCTACAATGAAATAAATAAATAAATAAATAAAAAACAGTGTGTACGAGTATAGCAAACACCTGTATATTCCCCTATGATTACTAATTGAGCTCACTCGTTCCTTCCTCCAGCACGACAAGAATTACATCACAGGTAGCCTTAATTTCCTCCCGTACCTTCTACGGGAGACGAAGAACCAGAAGCCATGGGACACACAATTCTTCAAGCTGTGCCGTGGCGTCTACGAGGAGAAGGTGAGTCGTGTTCGGGAAGAGGAATAGGAAAGAAGCTGAGTTATAAAAGTCATTACGAGAGAGAGAGAGAGAGAGAGAGAGAGAGAGAGAGAGAGAGAGAGAGAGAGAGAGAGAGAGAGAGAGAGAGAGAGAGAGAGAGAGAGAGAGAGAGAGAGAGTGTGTGTGTGTAACTAATGGCAATGTATTAACAGAAGGGCGATGAAGAGCGGTGGCGTCTTCAGTGTCACGTAAACAATCGAGACTCACCCTACCTGACGCTACAGCCGGTACGCTATGAACACATCCACAGCGACCCTGAGATGTACCTGTTCTACGATGTTATCTCCGACGCTGAGATCACCGTCATCAAGGACATCGCTAAAGGGAAGGTAAGAAACATTATTCAAAGGGCTTACTTAGTCTAACCCACATGAATAGTAGATGCCGAGGACAGACTGACTATCATTGTTGCACTTACTTATCTCCTTACTGACTGCTGCTCTTAAGAGAAGCAATATAATTAAATCAAGAAAAATAGATAAATAGAAAAGTGCATTGATATCAGTATGTTGTAGTGGATTTTTCACTCCTGAATCATCTTTTTTTCTCTACATCAAAAACACGAATTAATTAATCTCGTCCACTTCCATTCAGCACTCACCCATGAAATATTTCCCTCCTCAAACAGTCAACAATCTTATGCATCTTAGAATAGAAACAGGCAAAGTAGTAGTAGTAGTAGTAGTAATAGTAAAAGTAGTAGTAGTAGTAGTAGTAGTAGTAGTAGTAGTAGTAGTAGTAGTAGTAGTAGTAGTAGTAGTAGTAGTAGTAGTAGTAGTAGTAGTAGTAGTAGTAGTAGTAGTAGTAGTAGTAGTAGTAGTAGTAGTAGTAGTAGTAGTAGTAGTAGTAATAGTACCAGCAGCAACAACAGCAGCATCAACAATATCAATATAATATTACAACCTCGCTTCCTGGACACCAGCTGCACCGATCCAAGCTTTCCAGAAGCGAAGACCTGAATGAGGCACGAGTGTCCCACACAGCTTGGCTTCAGAACTCTTCCCATCCCGTCCTAAAGAGGCTGGCACACAGGATCGCATACGTCACGCAGCTGTTTGCCTTTGAGAACACTAAGGGACACCAAGCCGCTGAACACCTGCAAGTGCGTTTATTTGAATATGATAATACTAAATGCTTTTGGACCAATGATATCAGGGATCAGAATATCTTATATAGTTTTGTATCAGTGTCATTGAGAGCAAAGTCACCTGTGAATGAAATAACTTGATTACAAAATTACTTCAGTGGCAGTAGACATGTAGCCTCCCTCACCTTGCTTATTATCATTGTTTTCAGGTGTTGAACTACGGGATCGGAGGGTTGTACGGCAGTCACAACGACGTCTTGTACAAAATACAGCCTGAGGAGAAGGTAACGAAATTCCTTTCCTCTTCTTACTCCTCCCCTACATGGGTATCATCTCGGGGCAAAGCACAATGGGCGAGTCACACTGTAAATTAACGAAAACCATTAAGTTTTATTAGCAGTGTTCTGAAAATACGTGGCATTCACTCACTAGAACACGTCGATTCGGTCCATGAAGCAACAATACCTTACACACATTTCTTTGTAATCATATAAAGAAATATGCAGTTTAGCATAGGAGACGAATGTATAGGCGGTATACATAACTGATGAACATCACTTCATCATAATACTTGGCATGACAATAATTTAAAAGAATACAGGGCCCGTTGTAAGTTAGAGTAGAAAAAAATGAATAAGAAACAGTAGATCAACAAGTTAATCTTATAGCAAAGACTTCAAGGGAACATACAAAATGCTGTGGTAAAGCTAAATATCACTTTCACACACAGTGGTCCAGCGCGGTGCCTCATGAGTACCAGGCTGGAGACCGCATGGCCACCTGGATGTTTTACGTGAGTGGTTATCTTTTGTCAGTTTGAGTCTCATACGTGTGTTTATATATATATATATATATATATATATATATATATATATATATATATATATATATATATATATATATATATAATTGTTTTCCTAACAAGTTGGTGATAACTTGTAAAATCATGTTAAAACAATGAACACAAACAGACCCAGTAAATATACAATACACATTGCTTAGCTTTACGTTTGGTAGTCTGCTATTTTTATTGCCACAGTTAAATGACGTCGCGGCTGGGGGAAGAACGGCGTTTCCTAAAGCTAACCTAGCTCTGACCCCGGAGAAGGGCGCTGCGGTGCTGTGGTTCAACATCAAGAAGAATGGATACTTTAACATAAAGACCCTGCATGGTGGCTGCCCGGTGCTGCTCGGACAAAAATGGGGTGAGATATTGTTTTTGCAAGTTAATGTAGGCTTTTTGGCTATTCTATATTATATAGTTCAAGAAAAAAAATAACTACGTTCGTTGCAGTGGCCAACAGGTGGATCCGCGAGAATGCAAACTTTCTGAGGCGTCCCTGCAGCAGTGATCCAAGGGAGTGAGGCCCAGGACTGGCCCTCATTACGTCAACGTCAGTACTAATCATACTATACAGTCTTAACATGTATTATGTATCGAAGGGACGAAAGAAATTGTAATGAATTTGAAAATATATATATGTTTAGATACTTTGTATATTTTGGTTGTTTGACATTTTGTTCCTAGGAGTTATGAAGTTATTGAATCATCTAATAATCAACATGAGCAGGGGATTTTCCTTATACATTTTTTTTCTTTTTCTCCGCTATTTTTTTCCTGCCACCACTACCACCATCACCACCATCACTGTTACTACGTATTACTATTATTATTACTACTACTACTACTACTACTACTACTACTACTACTACTACTACTACTACTACTACTACTACTACTACTACTACTACTACTACTACTACTATTACTACTACTACTACTACTACTGTTATCCCTATCTCTATAGTATTGTTTATTTTGTTTCTTATTTTCGTCTCTCCTATCTTCTTTTTATATCTTGATTCTTTCCTATCTATTTTATTTCCATCGCATCTTTCATAACTGTCTTATTTTCATCTCTTCCTTCCTTTCTATCTTATTTTCATTTCATCTCTCCTATCTACCTTCTTCCTGGCATTTCTTCTTTCCTCTCTATCTTCTTCCTTTCATTTCTTCTTTCCTATCTACCTTTTTCCTTTCATCTCATATTTGCTATCTACCTTCTTCCTTTCATCTCTTCTTTCCTATCTACCTTCTTCCTTGTATCTCTTCTTTCCTCTATCCTATTTTAATCTCATCTTTCCTATCTAAATTCTTCCTTTCCTCTCTATCATATTTTCCTCTCATCTTTCCTCTCATCATCTCCTTCTTCCTCTTAATATCCTTTTTTTTTCAGTCTCCTTTATCTTTCCTCTCCCTGCTACACCATAACACATATATACTAATAATAGACGAATGACAACATATTACTTTAAAATAGTATAGTTAACCTCGCCTCTACCTCCTCCTGCTCTATTTTCTCTCGTCCCTCTCCAACCCTGCCTCCTCCTTCCCGTCCCTGCCTCCTCCTTCCCGTCCCCGCCTTCCACAGCCTTCCCTTGCACGTGTTAGTGGCAAAGGCTATAGTAGGCTTTGGTAAGGGGTGTTCCTCGACACTATGCGACACTAGTGAGTGAAAGAGAGTTTCAGAACGATCTTCTTCCTCTTGTGACTGCCTGAACGCGAAAATTCTTCCATAGCGCCGCATAAATTTGGGTGTTAAGTACTTAAATTATTGGTTTTGCTTATTTCTCGTGAATTACAAGATTTTACGTATTGATACTAATGGGATGTGTGTATTATCTAATTCCACATATTCCCTGGTAGTTTATATTACTGTTTGAGTTGTATTTAGTGAGTTATTTGTTAATTCAGGTCTGGGTTGGTAAGCAAGGCTACAGTTATTTCTACTCATCATGCAATTCTTTGTTTTGTTTTGACTCTGTTCCTCCTACAGCTTGCCTCGACCTAAAACTCTCTACCTAGCCCTACTGTGGCTTCTGATACGTCAATATCCCACAGTGTTACGATACGTTCATAACTCCTTGGCTAGAATATTAACGCCTTTAACCTGGCCGGCCCACACAACAACACTGTTATCCGCCTCACCTACACCTTCCTAACTAACACGAAACACCTGCCACACCCGCACAGCACATCACCCTTGGTCAGCATGATATCCTCGCTCCCTTACGACAAGAAGTACTCAACCTCATACGCCATCAAGATTATTCACGACTACAACACAGGTAGTAATTGAACACAGGTAAACATTAAAACAAACGAATTATGTGGAAGTTGTAGGTAGAAAATTGTTAGTTTAGCATGGATGGAAGGATTTAGGTTAGGTTATTACTGTCTAATTGTGACATCAAGATTATTTACGACTAATAGAATTGAACACAGGTAAGGTTATAAGAGTTATTATTATTATATTACTCAGGTGAGGTTGTAAATTAAGGTATATCCTGTAGTTTTCTATGTAGGAAAAGATAAACACAAAAAGGAAAAGAAAGAAAGCTTGCATTGATTATAAGTATATTCTTTATTGATAAGTAAACATGAAGGCAATCAGGAAAGGTGGGTCAGTGCTTAATGGACCTTCATTTTCTCCTTTATGGATGTGTCTTCAGCCTGCTCCATGAACCACTTCCCTTCCAAAGACTCCTTTACGTTGCACGCCATCAGGGCAGAGTCAGGAACCTGTAGGGAGGGTGGTAAGGGCAAGGTTAGAGGTGATAAACCGTGTCTGTAATGTAACTGTAAGGTGGGAATTGTCACACACACACACACACACACACACACACACACACACACACACACACACACACACACACACACACACACATTCTAGAAGCTTGGTGTTAATAAGAATATGAAGGTTAAGAGAGGATGGTGACCACTGTTGATCTGGCTACACTGGCATCACCGCCCGACACTGACCAATAGATTTGCTTACACATCACGTCACTCTTAGTTCACCTCGTGCCACTTCCAATAAGGGGATGAAAACCGGTTCTTTACCAAATAGAAGGGAATTCTTTGATGTTTCCCTCTATTTTCACTCGATTATATTGTAAGTCAGTCGTTGTAATTCGTCTAGTGTGTACGTGTCAATATTCCTCGTCCTGCATCACCGCCACGCACATACTATACTCATTACTGGTGCTACTGGTGCCGTATTGGTGGACTGGTGAGGTAGGCAATGGACATATATTATAATTTTACTTGATTATAGCCAATGGTGTAGACTCCTTAGTGATCTATTACGTGTTTTGCATCATCTTATATAAACTGTGAGACGATGCCATGTATGTCTGTGTACTAATGACGGGGAAAATAGCCTCGTGTACTTATATTACATGTGGTCCAGCTGCCTTGGGTTAGGTTGTGCGGGTGTTGTGTGTGTGTGTGTGTGTGTGTGTGTGTGTTGTGATGTCTCTTTAACTAAGGGTTGTCAGGTTAAGTTATCGTGTTTCGCTTGGCTTTTAATTTTCCATGGATGTCTTCCGGTAAAATTGTGTGTGTGACTGATTGATTTCCTTAAGGTAGTATTGTATGTATTAGTTATTCCTAGTTCAGTGTTAATATTATTCCACATTATCCCTTGTGTTATGCAGTGTTAGGAAGGCAGTGGAGCTGACAGGGATGTGATTTGGAAGGCAAGGTGGTGGTGGTGGTGGTGTTGGTGGAGGTGATGGTGGTGGTAGGAGGTTGGGGGAGGGGGAGGCAGTACTTGGGTTGGGGTGAGGGTGGGTGGGTAGACTAGGGAGGGAGGGGGGTGGAATTAGTGGTATAAGGTGATGATAATGGTGGGCAAACATTACTCTCTCTCTCTCTCTCTCTCTCTCTCTCTCTCTCTCTCTCTCTCTCTCTCTCTCTCTCTCTCTCTCTCTCTCTCTCTCTCTCTCTCTCTCTCTCTCTCTCTCTCTCTCTTTCGCTCGCTCGCTCGCTCTCGAAGCATGAACCGCGGCGTCTCACTGCTTCATAGTGACTAACGAGATTGAACCACCCATTCACTACCTACCCCTTACCCCCTTACCCCCTTACCCCTTGTTACTCCTCTCCTCCATTCCTTTCCATCATCACCCTTCCTCCACTCCCTTAAATCCTCTCTTTATGCTATCTACACTATTATCATAATCCAAGGGTGAAGAGTGAGGGACAAAACAGACATTATCACTGGCCACACACCCATAACCACCACCACCACCACCACCACCACTACCACTACCACTACCACCACTACTACTACCACTACCACCACCACCACTACCACCACTACCACTACTACTGCCCTTCTTCCTTAGTGATGGGAGGGAACGAGTAGGTATGGGAGGAGACGCCAAGGAAGGGGAAGGAGGTGGTGGTGGTGGTGGGGACTATATATTAATCTCTCTCTCTCTCTCTCTCTCTCTCTCTCTCTCTCTCTCTCTCTCTCTCTTAAGTACGTAGAAGAGGAAGAGTGCCTTTTTCCTCCTCTAAAATTCACTTCCTCACCCACCTAGTCTTCTTACTTTCCCTACTTACTACTGTCACTCTTTCTAGTCTATATATCTTACTTACTTACTTACTGTTTGTGATGAAGAAAAAAATTATTAGGAAGAGTGTAGTAGCAGAAACGAGGATGTATATTGAATAGGGAAAGTAGAAGAATAAGTTAGTAGGTGGTGAGAGAGAATAGGTGAGGGAAACGGGGTAGAAGACGTGAGTAGTGAGAGAAGGAGGAGGAGGAGGAGGAGGAGGAGGAGAAGGAGAAGAAGGAGAAGGAGAAGGAGGAGGAGAAGGAGGAGGAGGAGGAGGAGGAGGAAAAGAAGAAGGAGGTTGTTATGTTAAGCTATATAAAAATGCGAGAAAACCCCACCTAATTTTTACATACAATGAACAATATCTTCACCATATATTATCTATCACTGACTGTCTATCTACTTCACTATTCAAACTAATCCTTAACTAACTTTTGTAGCTGTTACCCCTTCACAATACCACGATAAACTACTACTACTACTACTACTATTACTACTACTACTATTACTATTTCTACTACTATTACTACTACTACTATTACTACTACTACTACTACTATTACTACTACTACTTCTACTATTATTACTACTACTACTACTAACACCCACCCACAATCTCACGCCACAAACAACTGACCATCACAACACCACACAACCTAACACAATCTTCGTACAATATATAAGTTAGGTCAGGTTAGGTTAATAGTACGTATACATACATTCCTCCCGGGGTGAAATAGGCTACACTTTCTTACCTTCTGTAGCGGTGTGTAGCGGGGGTGATGATGGTCTTTGTAGGGATCGTTAGAGCGTTTATTGAAGGCCACAATGAAGACCCAACGGCGACGGTCGGAGTGGTTGGCGTCAGAGGTGTGGAGAAGGTTACAGTGGAAGAAGAGCGCGTCTCCTGCCTTCATCTCCACGTAAAGGTGCGGGAGAATTTTGAGAGCCTGTAATAGAATTGAGGATAGATGTGCGTGGCTAATTAAAGTAGAAGATAGATGAGAGGATAGAGTTATAAGTACAGGAAAGTAAGGAAGAAAAGAAGGAAGAGAGGAAGGGAAAGAGAAGAATGTGGGTGTTGATAGGAGATTGAAAGGAAGGGAAAGAAAAAATGGGAATAATTAGGTAATATGGATGTTTAAATGATAAAGCAAGAGAGGGGAAAGTTTGAAGGAAAGGAAGACAAGAAAACGAAAAGAAAAGAGAAAAGAAGGAAAGAAGGAAGGAAGGAAGTAGACGTAGAAGTCGAATAAAACGTGGATAATGTTACAAAATTCTTCTTATTATGCTTCTTTAATATTTCGTTCCTCTCTCTCCTCTCTCTCTCTCTCTCTCTCTCTCTCTCTCTCTCTCTCTCTCTCTCTCTCTCTCTCTCTCTCTCTCTCTCTCTCTCTCTCTCTCTCTCTCTCCGCAAAAATGTCATAAGATAATTGCATTCCAGAAAAGAGCTTATGCTATTTCAATTCTCTCTCTCTCTCTCTCTCTCTCTCTCTCTCCTCTTGATAAAATGTTCAAATACAAGGAAGGAAGGAAGGAAAGGATAAAAAAAGATTGCTAAAAGTCTGTAATGTAAGATATGGAACGACCTCCCAACACACCTCAAACAGGCCAATACCCTATCTGTATTTAAGTTAAGACTCAAAAATGTACTCATCAATAAACAATATATTTCACATTGTTAATACTGAATAACTGGCTATTGTTCAGTATCACTATTATTTATTTACATCTAAATATGAGGTCTGTCATTTATGTATAATATTTTAATAATGGTCTTCATGGACACTTTGTTCTCTTTTTTCTTTATTTTAAAGCATTCTTCAATGTATTAAGAATAACCACTGTCAGTGGAAATAAAATTATTATTATTATTATTATTATTACTCTCTCTCTCTCTCTCTCTCTCTCTCTCTCTCTCTCTCTGATCCACAAATTTGAATCTTAATCGCCTTTCCACGTTTTGCCGGCGAGCGAGTGTCTTGGGAAACTTTTACATTTGATACAAGGTTTTGAGGGCAGCTGGGGTCCTCTAGTCAACGTGGGAGAAGAAACAGCTGGGTGGAGGGAGGGAAGGAAGGAAGGAGGGAGGGAGGGTGGGAGGGAAGGAAGGAAGGGAGGGAGGGATAGTGTTGAAAATATACATGGATGGTAATGAAACGAAATGGAAAGGTCGGAAGCAAGCTAGGTTAGGTATTGTGTTGTGTGTGTGTGTGTGTGTGTGTGTGTGTGTGTGTGTGTGTGTGTGTGTGTGTGTGTGTGTGTGTGTGTGTGTGTGTGTGTGGTTAACACACACACACACACACACACACACACACACACACCAAGAGTCTTTCACCCCTTCACTTTCTTTGTGATACATCTATGTCATTGTTTTTACCTTTCTTGTAG
>JAPQNM010000048.1:14910221-14915221 GCA_029783475.1 Metacarcinus magister
TCTCTCTCTCTCTCTCTCTCTCTCTCTCTCTCTCTCTCTCTCTCTCTCTCTCTCTCTCTCTCTCTCTCTCTCTCTCTCTCTCTCTCTCTCCTTTAGTGATATACTGTAGACAGGAGGGAAGCGATATGAACCCATTAATGTATAGAGGAAGATGGGAAGAGGAGGCTGGGTGTGGGCATGGGCGGCGGTGGGTGTGGGCGATGAAGGATGGGCGGGTGAAGGCATGACGAAGGAACGAAGGAAGGGAGAGGATGATGAACGACTGTAGAAGGTGATAATGATGATGATGATGAGGAAGGATAATGAGAGAAAGAGATTAGAGGTGTGATAAGATAGGGAAGGGAAGGGAAGGGAAGGGAAGGGAAGGGAAGGGAAGGGAAGGGAAATTTGATGATATGCTAAAGGGAAACATGGAGGAAATGAGGTTTGTCATCTTTCCTACATAGTAAAGTGTAAGAAGAAGAAGAAGAAGAGTTAGAAAATATACTACTATTATATCTATCTTAGGTTAGGTTAGGTTTGGTTTAAGTTAAGTTAGGTTGACCTTGAAATACATGATGTGAAAACTTTCTTGAGGGTCACTGCGCATGGAGGAGGAGGAGGAGAAGAAGTAGGAGGAGGAAGAAGAGGAGGAAGAGTATGAGAATGAGTATGGGGGAAGGGAAGATTGAAAAAGTTAATTTGGGGGAAAGAATTATGGAAAAGGTCAAGTATTTCTAGTCTTGTACTGCTGAGATTATTATAACTAGAAGACTAATAACTTACCATTACGTAATAGTACAGTTTATAATAGTACATACTTAATAATAGTACTGTCCGTTGATGTAGACGCGAAAGTGAGATGCATGAGCTTCTGGTTATCATTACATCAATTATTACTACTAATTAATTAACACACACACACACACACACACACACACACACACACACACACACACACACACACACACACACACACACACACACACACACATACACACACGCGGAGAAAATCATGTAACGAGAACGGAATACAAAATGTTAAAGAAAGAAAAAGATAGAGAAATAATCAAAATAAATAAAACAATTATATATAAATAAAATTACATAAAACAAAATGAAAACCAACTCTTCTCTCATAAAAAAAAATAATAATTAATACGATAAATAAATAAAATAAAAAAAATGGAAAAATACATTAAAAATCTCATCACATAATACATTAAATTCTCACTAGCATTCATTCACGTCTTCCTAATGACCCTCACAAGTCATTAGAAGCAACACAGCCTCATCCCCTGAAAACAAATAGCCATTACGTAAGCACAACAACAACAACAACAACAGCACCTTGACATTAAATAAAACTGCTTAATTTTCTATAACGTGGAAGGGGGAAGGGAGGCAAGGGAAGGGGGAGGGAAGAGAGGCAGGGGAAGGAACGGTAGGTAGGGGAAAGGAAGGGTTAGGTTAGACAGGGTTAGGGACGCTAGACTGAATAAAAGAGAGACAGGGGGAAGGAAGAGCAGAGGAGTAGAGGAAGGGGAAGAGAGGCAGGGGAAGGAAGGGTTAGGTAAGGTAGGGCTGAGTAGGGTAGGGTAAGGTAAGCAGAGGGGAAAGGAGGGTTAACTGGGAGGAAGAGAGTCAGGGGGAAGGGTAGAATAAGCCTAAGAAAAGGGCAAGGGAGGGTAGGGTATGGTAGGGTAGGGCAGGGTAGGGTAAGGTAGGGTATGGTAGGGTAAGGTAGGGTAAGGTTAACCTAAGACACGCGTCCTTGCTCTAATAAAATGTGGAGTTTAACTAAGTCCATCTCGAGTCTAAACTTAATCAAAACTTAAAGAGTACTTGAGATTCATAAGTAAAGGAGCTTATGAGAGAGAGAGAGAGAGAGAGAGAGAGAGAGAGAGAGAGAGAGAGAGAGAGAGAGAGAGAGAGAGAGAGAGAGAGAGAGAGAGAGAGAGAGAGAGAGAGAGAGAGAGAGAGAGAGAGAGAGAGAGAGAGAGAGAGAGAGAGAGAGAGAGAGAGAGAGAGAGAGAGAGAGAGAAGTGAAAGAAAGTAAGTAGGAATTTTTCACGTTCAGAAGAAATTTGTCTCCTAAAAGTCAACTGCAATATTCTGTGATGAAGTGAACCACTGGAAGGAGGGAAGAAGGAGGAAAAAAGAGTAAAGAATGAGAGGGAAAACTGGCAATAAAAATGAGAATATAAGTTATGCATGTGTTCGTGGAAAAAGAGGAAGGAAAGAGGAGGGAGGGAGGGAGGGAGGGAGGGAAAGGAGGTGTGTGTGTGTGTGTGTGTGTGTGTGTGTGTGTGTGTGTGTGTGTGATTATTAAGAAGAAAAAAAACTAGGACAAGCGAGTGAAGACTTACTAATGCAATTTAATTAGTGGTCTAAAAGTATATTGAATGCTCTCTCTCTCTCTCTCTCTCTCTCTCTCTCTCTCTCTCTCTCTCTCTCTCTCTCTCTCTCTCTCTCTCTCTCTCTCTCTCTCTCTCTCTCTCTCTCTCTCTCTCTCTCTCTCTCTCTCTCTCTATTCCTTTCTTCCTTCATTTCCCTTCATCTTATCTTCTTTGTTTCTTTTTTCCTCTCCTCTCATTCTCCTTCTCTTCATCTTCCTTCCTTCCTTCTTTACTTTCCTCCTTCTCTCCTCTATTTATTCTCTTCTTTCATATAGTCTCCTTTCTCTATATCTCCTCTATTATTCCTCCACCCCTCTTCCCTTCTTTACTCTCTTCTCTCTTCCCTACATATTCTCCCCTCTTTCCTCCCTCCCTTCTCTCTCTCCCTCTCTTTCCCTACCTACCCTCCCCTTCTTTTCCTCCCCTTCCTCTCCCCTTCATTCTTAGCGATGCGTCACAAATTAAAGGTTCAAAGAAAACTGAGAATAAAAAAGAAAGAAAACAAGAGTGATTTTCTTTAATTTTCTCATTTTTTCTCTTTTTTTCTAATTTACGACTCAGAAAATTAATGTGAAGTAGTATATATAAAGAAAATTAAGGCTTTTTTTATTTAGTTTATGAGAGAGAGAGAGAGAGAGAGAGAGAGAGAGAGAGAGAGAGAGAGAGAGAGAGAGAGAGAGAGAGAGAGAGAGAGAGAGAGAGAGAGAGAGAGAGAGAGAGAGAGAGAGAGAGAGAGAGAGAGAGAGAGTGTTTCAGCTTCATTAACTTCACTATTAAAATGTTGCACCTCGTAATCTCCACATGTCCATTCGAATTTGTTAATGGACCTTGGTGGGATGGGCAGAAAGTGTTGATTTTTTCCCCACACTTTTATCCCTCACATTTTTTTCCTTTCATAGTGAGGTGATGGTGTTGTGTGTGTGTGTGTGTGTGTGTGTGTGTGTGTGTGTGTGTGTGTGTGTGTGTGTGTGTGTGTGTGTGTGTGTGTGTGTGTGTGTGTGTGTGTGTGTGTATTTTAGGACTAACCTAACCTATTCCCCTTTCCTCTCTCTCTCTCTCTCTCTCTCTCTCTCTCTCTCTCTCTCTCTCTCTCTCTCTCTCTCTCTCTCTCTCTCTCTCTCTCTCTCTCTCTCTCTCTCTCTCTCTCTCTCCCTCTTTTTTCCTGCTCTCTCTTTTTTTCCAGCCCATTATTACTCCTTTTGATCTCGTATTCACGTGCTTATTTCACTGTGTAATTGCTTCAATATTTTTTTTCTTTTTTCTTTTTTCCCCTATTATTTTTTTTTTAATTTTCATTTATGTATTTTTTTTGTGTGTTTTGGTTTATTTTGTTTTCTGCCCAATTATTTTTTTGTTGCATTTTCTGTAAGAATAATATTTATATGATTTTATTATTCATATATATATATATATATATATATATATATATATATATATATATATATATATATATATATATATATATATATATATATGGGTTTTTTTCATCTATGTCCTTCATTTGTTTTTTACGACCATTCTCATTTATTTATTTTTTGAAAAATTTTATTTGTTATTGTTTATCATTGCTTGTGCTAAATGTCTTTTTTTTTATTTATTAATTTATTTCATTGTATTATTTATTTATTTGTCTTTTTCGACAGTATCATTGCAAACAATTTTCTATATTTTTATTGTATTATTTCATTTCTTATTGTTCATCATTCCTTGTGCTAACTAAATATTGTTTTTATTTATCTATTAATCTTATTTTTTCATTTATATTTATTTTCTTCAGTATCATTGCAAACCATTTTCTATATCATACTATTTTATCTTTTATTTTGTATACTTTTTTTCCCCGCCACTGATGCATGAGTGTGTGTGTGTGTGTGTGTGTGTGTGTGTGTGTGTGTGTGTGTGTGTGTGTGTGTGTGTGTGCGTGTGTGTGCGTGCGTGCGTGCGTACATGAACCCGTTAACCCAGCCAGCCAGTCACTGAGTTAAATTCAGGACATATTTTCACCCTCGACACTACTGACTCGTAAACTAATCAACGTGAAATTCAATATGAAGAGAAAAAAGTCATGTTGAAAACCTCCTCGTGATCTATGGTGGTGGTGGTGGTGGTGGTGGTAGTAGCAGTGGTGGTGGTGGTGGTGGTGGTGGTGGTGGTGGTAGCAGTGGTGGTGGTGGTGGTGGTGGTGGTGGTGAGGTGGTGGTGTGATATGAATCATAAGAAGTGAGGATAAAAAAACAAATTAATTTCACGTTCTATGGTGGTCTTATGAATTTTTAATAAGTTTAAGATTACCTTACATAACCATCTGTTTTACTCTTGTGTTCTGTTACTATTCCACTGACCACTGATAGCAAAAGGATGGATGTAGGAAGCAGGCAGACAGGCAGGCAGGTAGACTAGCAGGCAGGGAGGAAAACAAGCAGGCAGGGAGGCAAGGAGACAGACAAGCAGGCACGGAGGGAGGGAGGGAAACAGAAAAGCAGGCAAGCAGGCTGAAGAAATAGAAATAGAAGCAAGGGGTGGAGGTCCAGTTAACATTAGTGAGTTGTAATATAAAAGTGATCTTAACTTATCGAGAGAAGGAAAGAGAAACAAGCGTAGGACTAAAGTTTATATCTGATC
>JAPQNM010000048.1:14917721-14922721 GCA_029783475.1 Metacarcinus magister
TATATATATATATATATATATATATATATATATATATATATATATATATATATATATATATATATTTATTTATTTATTATATTTTTATTTCTTCATATATACATTTATTTACCTTCTAGTCAACAATTCTCTTTCTTCTTCCTCTTCTTCTTCATATTATTATTATTATTATTATTATTATTATTATTATTATTATTATTATTATTATTATTATTATTATTATTATTATTCTACATCCACGTATTTCCTCTTTTCTTCTTCATATTCTCTTGCCTCACCTAACATTATTTCACTTATACATTTCCGTTTCTCATTTGTTTCTCACGCATTCCAAATTTCGCAGTAAGTGGAGGAAAGTCTGTGTATGTGTCTATTTATACTTATTATCACTATTTCAATTAGGTTTGTCTCATTAATTTACTCATCAGTGTTTATTCAGTATCAGTTTCTTTGTTTATCTTGGCATGGCGTCACGTCGATCGATATTTTGTTCGTGTTTGAGTAAATTTCTGACTTGATTGCTTCCTGTGTCTGTCTGTATGTCCTTCTGCTTGGAGGTGAGAGAGGAAGGAAGGAAGGTAGAAAGGAATGGAGGGAAAGAAATAGGGAAGGAGGGAAGGAAGGAAGAAATGGGTGGAGGGAAAGAGGAGAGGAGGGATGGGAGGAAAGGGGTGTGAAGGAAAGGAAAGAAGGAAGGGGAGTGATGGGAAGGAGGGATGAGAGGAAGAAGGGAGGAAAGGAAGGAGAGGAAAGAAAAGAAGGAAGGGAGGAGAGATTTGGGTGGAAAAAGAGGAAGGAATGGGAGGGCTATGAGGGAGAAAGGAAGGAAAGGAGGGAAGGAAAGAGTGTTATGAGGAAAGGAAGAAGAAACGGAGGGAAGATGGTTGGGAAAGGCTTGAGAGAGAGAGAGAGAGAGAGAGAGGAGAGAGAGAGAGAGAGGAGAGAGAGGAGAGAGAGAGAGAGAGAGCTACCTCCCCTCATCCAACATTCATAGAAATCCTCCTCCTGTATTCAAAAGCTGCAGGGATGTAAGAGTCTGTCTGTCTGTGTGTGGTGTGTGTGTGTGTGGCCTTTCCTTTCCTTTTCTTTTCTTCACCATGTCATCTTCTTCCTCTATTTACTCTTCTCTCTCTCTCTCTCTCTCTCTCTCTCTCTCTCTCTCTCTCTCTCTCTCTCTCGTCTCTCTCTCTCTCTCTCTCCTCTCTCTCCTCTCTCTCTCTCTCTCTCTCTCTCTCTCTCTCTCTCTCTCTCTCTCTCTCTCTTCCTCCTTCTTTTCTCTTGACTCTTGGGTACATCTTGCTATTTTTCTTTCTCTTCTTCTTTTTCTTGTTTTCTTTTTCTTTTCTTTATTTTTCTTCGTCTTCTTCTTCTTTGTCTTCTTCTCCTCCTCCTCTATTTTTGCTTTTTCCTCCTTTATCAATTTTCTTTATCGATCTATTTATCTATCTTTATTTATCTATTTATTTATCGTATTTAATCATCCTATTTATCTATCTGTCTATCGATCTCTTCTCTTCTCTTCCTTCTTTACATCCCAATTGTCACTTTTTATTTCCTTTTCGTGTTTCGTATAATCTAATGTTCTCTTCTCTCGCTATTTCATTTTCTTCTAAATTATCTCTAATTTCCCTTCCTCCTTCCTTCCGTCCTTTCTTCCTTCCTTCCTTCCTTCCTTCCTTCCTTCCTATCTTCTCTATCATTATCTTTCTCTTCTCTTCCCTTTCTGTTCTCGCTTCCTATTCTCATTCGCTCAATTAAGCATCCACCTCTCTCTCACTCTCTCTCTCATCCGTCTCTTCTCTCTCGTCTTCTCATCTCCTCTCTCTCTCTCTTCTCTCTCTCCTTCTCTCTCCTCTCTATCCTCATCTCTCTCTGCTCTCTCGTCTCTCCTCTCTTCTTTCTCTTTGTTTCCTTCCTTTCTTTCTTCCTACAACAACAACAAACAATTTAAATCTTATTAATGTTACGCGTTTCTCTTCAGGTCAATTTCCTTTCCTTCCTTTCTTTTCCTTTCTTTTCCTTTCCTTTTTCTTTTCCTTTTCCTTTCTAATGATGATCGTTCGTGTGTTTTGTGTTTTACCGCCAAAGAAAAAGAAAAGAAAAGAAAAAGAAAAAAAAAGTTGCTCACCTATAACCCCCGAAGCCCCCGAACCAATTAGTCCCCTTACCTGTGTTTACAAAAATGAGGAGAGGAAAAAAAGATAGGGAAAAAAAGATCGATAAAAATATAAAAAATAAAGAAAAAAATAGTAGGAGCGTTTTTTTCTTTATCTTCAGGTTATCAGAGAGAGAGAGAGAGAGAGAGAGAGAGAGAGAGAGAGAGAGAGAGAGAGAGAGAGAGAGAGAGAGAGAGAGAGAGAGAGAGGAGGGAGGAGGAGAAAAAAATGTAGCAAAGACTGATTACATGTTACTGAGGGAAAGGGGAGAGGGGAGGCAGGCTGTGAAAAGGATAGCAGTAGTAGTAGTAGTAGCAGTAGCAGTAGTAGTAGTAGTAGTAGTAACAGCAGTAGTTGTAGTAGTAGCAATAGTAGGAGTAGTAGTAGTAGTAATAGTATTAGAAGTAACTTGTATATTCAATTATCAAAACTCAGAAAACAAGAAAATTTACCTTCAGTTAAGAAAAAAGAAAGAAAGAAGGAAGTTAACTTTTTGATGAAGTTAAGAATTATTGTTTGTATGAGAGAGAGAGAGAGAGAGAGAGAGAGAGAGAGAGAGAGAGAGAGAGAGAGAGAGAGAGAGAGAGAGAGAGAGAGAGAGAGAGAGAGAGAGAGAGAGAGAGAGAGAGAGAGAGAGAGAGAGAGAGAGAGAGAGAGTCCTATCAGTTCATCAGGATCGAAGACAGAGTAATTAAAGATATTAAGGATATAAAAATTAGTTATCCACTCTTATTAATTTTCTTTGTGATGAGGAAAGTTAGCATCCAATTCGAGAGAGAGAGAGAGAGAGAGAGAGAGAGAGAGAGAGAGAGAGAGAGAGAGAGAGAGAGAGAGAGAGAGAGAGAGAGAGAGAGATATGGAGACACCATCTGTGAAGTGGATGATATATGGCTCTCTCTCTCTCTCTCTCTCTCTCTCTCTCTCTCTCTCTCTCTCTCTCTCTCTCTCTCTCTCTCAGTCTCTCTCTCATCTCTCTCTCTCTCTCCTCTCTCTCTCTCTCTCTCTCTCTCTCTCTCTTTCTTTCCCATTTTCCATTAAGGTGAAGAGTCGTTCCGTCCAATCGAACTCTAACATCTGTCTTCCACTTCGTCTCTTTCTCCTTCTCCTCCTCCTCCTCCTCCTCCTCCTCCTCCTCCTCCTCTCCTCCTCCTCCTCTTCCTCTTCCATCCCCTCCTCTTCTTCCCACACTGTTTTCTTTTCCTCCCTCTTCCTCCCTTCTGACCCTACTATTACTTCTTACATTCATATATTTTTTTTTATTATATATATATTTTTTTATTATTTTCCACTACAATCACTTCCCCTGAAATTAAAACGTCCCCTTCATCAGCCGGGACGAGGAAAAACACACGTCCTCTCCCCTTGCCTGTCGATGCCACACTGATGCTTGCCTGCTCTTGCTATCAAAATAACCTCAAGCTATAAACGCCACGACCTAGAAGAAAGAAAATTGTGCTGAAAACAAAAGAGCAATATATTTTTTAACAAAGGCTCAAGGAGTGACTAAAGGATTTTTTCATTTTTTCATTTTATGCGCTGTGTATTTTTTTTTATAAGATGTAAATTATAAAGAAATGTGAATAAGAGTGTAATTATTTATTTTATTGAGGACAAAACTCACTCGACAAGACAGGACAAGAGCGAGAGAGAAAGATTTTAATGTAAATTTTTATAATAACACGAAATTTGCGCCAAAAAAATAAATAAAAAGGTCACTTGGAAAAGAAAGGAAGGAAGGAAGGAAGAAAAAAGAAGAGAAATGAGACAATACGTGATACAATTTTTCTTGAACTATTTTCCTTTCCTCTATTCGTCTTATTTTTCTTTTCTTAATTCATTTTCAGGTTGTTTTGTTTTCTTCTTCTTCTTCTTCCTCCTTCGCTCTCCTTGTGTGTATTTTAATTGCGATGAATAGGAGAATACAGAAAGACAAGGCATTAAAGAGAGAGAGAGAGAGAGAGAGAGAGAGAGAGAGAGAGAGAGAGAGAGAGAGAGAGAGAGAGAGAGAGAGAGAGAGAGAGAGAAAAGCGAGTATAATGTTAGTTTCTCTCCTTCTCCAGCTTCCCCTCCTCCTCCTCCTCCTCCTCTTCCCCCTCTTCCTCCTCCTCCTCCTCCTCCCCGGAGCTGGACAGGGATTAAAGGTGTCTGGTGGGGGTCTTCGCGCCCGGCTGGAGACACGCCCCCCCCGTCCCCCTTCCTTAATTGCTCCATCGAGGGGCTTATCAGGCGAAGAGAACAAAGAAGTGCCGTCATTACCTTGGGAGGAGGAGGAGGAGAAGGAGGAGAGGAGGAGAAGGAGGAGCAGGAGGAGGAGGACAAATACATAAGATAACATAGTATTACC
Organism: Metacarcinus magister; assembly: GCA_029783475.1. Lineage (NCBI taxonomy): Eukaryota > Metazoa > Arthropoda > Malacostraca > Decapoda > Cancridae > Metacarcinus > Metacarcinus magister. The sequence continues at coordinate 14,922,222 of JAPQNM010000048.1, forward strand.
AAACAGAATCTTACTTATTTTATTTTTTATTTATTTATTTATTTATTTTTGTCCTGCAGTGGCTGTTTGGGTATTATTTTCTAACTACTTTTTTTTGCGAAGAAATAAGGTTGTATGGCAGAAGGCTCCTCCCCACCCACCCACCCATCCACCCACCCATCCACCCTTCCACCCCTACATACATACATACATATATACATATATACTTTCGTACATTCATTCATACATTCATTCATAACATACATACATAAATAAATTAAAATAGAATTGAGGGTAAAATTTATCTGAGTTGTCATAACCTTCTTCTTCTTCTTCTTTTTCTTCTTCTTCATCTTTTAATTTCTTCCATCCATGATTTCTCTCTCCTCCTCCTCCTCCTCTTCCTCCTCCTTCCAATCTTCCTTGACCTTGACCTGAATTCCTTAAATGCGATGACCATTTCGAGATATATATATATATATATATATATATATATATATATATATATATATATATATATA
>JAPQNM010000048.1:14925023-14952523 GCA_029783475.1 Metacarcinus magister
CCCGTGTACTGTGTTGCCTGTACAAGTGGTGGTCAGGGTTGCTTGCTCCAGCAGGTGTTTTTCTTATGATTTCTGGAGGCATTGGGATGTTTACAGTACCACTATGGATGCGGTAAAACATCTCCGCTTGGTGGAAACAGCGTCTGGCTTGGAGTGTGTCCCATCCCAGTGTGGTGATCATTTGGGTCACACTTGCCTCCCTGCTGTAGTTATGTGTCACCAAACGAGCTGCTTGCCGCTGAACACTTTCAATTATTTTGATATTTCTTTGGGTGTGAGGATTCCATGCACTGGAAGTGTACTCTAGTTGAGGTCTTACTAGGGCTGTATAGGCTGCTTCCTTCACTTCTTGACTGCTGGGTGTTGTTGCCTGCCAGGTGTTTTGCCATGTGGCTGAGGTCAATGTGTTCCATGATCTTACAGCATATACATGTTAGCGATATTGGCCGGTAGTTGGAAGGATCACATTTCTTCCCTTTCTTATGTATAGCAACTACTCTGCTGCTGGTCTCTCTCGAGACAGCCGGCCTCCGCCTCTGTCCTCACCCCTGGCCACTTCCGCCCATCCTCGGCCGCCCATCCTGCATCACTGTGAAGGGGCATGTGAGGTGTGAGTGGATACGTGCTGCTGGTGGTGGTAGTGGTGGTGGTGGTGGTGACGAGGTGCGAGGGTGACAATGTGCCGCCCAGTGCCAGCTATGCCAAGGTGTTCGGTGCCATCCGTGACTGGCTACTACACGTCCGACCCGAGCCAAGCGTGTGTGTTCGTACTGAGTCTGGACACTTTAGACCGTGACACACTGAGTAAGGAATACATACATACGTAACATGCAGTATAAGGTGCAGCGACTGTCACTTTGGAATAACGGCCAAAACCACATCATATTCAACCTGTACTCTGGCTTTGACCTGGACAAGGCAATACTAGCCAAGTCCAGCATTTCCATTGAGAATTTCCGGCAGGGTTTTGCCATTTCCCTGCCACTGTTCCACAAGAGTCACTCAGAGAAGGGCGGAGAGGACGGGTTTCTTGAGTCCAACAAGTTTCCCGGGAATAAAAAGTATCTACTCTCGTTGAAAGGGAAGCGTTATGTGTACGGTATCGGCAGTGAGACCAGGAACAGCTTGTACCACCTATATAATGAAAGGGATATTGTACTCCTCACCACCTACCTGTAAGCACGGAGACAGCTGGAAGGGATATAAGGATGAACGATGCGACCACGACAATGCAGAGTACGATAGGTAAGATTGCCACAAACTTTGCTGTTTTTATATCATTAGGTTAAGTTAAGTTAGGTTAGGTCATCTGTCAGTGGCATGGAATATCTTATAACAGACGCAGGCGGTGCAGGTGTAGGTGAGCCGTGAATGTTGTGTGGCCGAGGCGGAGGCGCGGGTGAGGGTGACATCTAGAACGCGGGATTGTTTCCTTGGCCACGGCTGTGTTGAGGAGTGTGTGCGGTGTTGTAGCATGGCTGTGATGTGGAGGCCATCATGGAGTGTGCTGTCCCAGGCAGAGCGGCAAACACGAGAGATGAGACGCTTTGCCGTGGAGAGAGGAAGGGGAGAGGCGTTATGTTTACATACGACAAGATCATCTTGGTGGCGGGGTCAGCGACCTCGTTACCTCTAACACCTGAGTGTGAAGGCACCCACTGAAAGATGAGAGGGAGAGAGTGCCAGCCATCACCTTCCTCCACTGTGTCTGAGCTACTGGTGATACAACACATACATACAGTACAATGTTTCGATGCTAAAGGATTACGTCATGCGCATAGTACTGATGAATAATAGTAATAGTATCCCCCCCCCTACTCTCCCTCTCACCCCCACTTGCTTACCCCGTCAGGGCCTCTCCCTCCCTACTAACCCTACCAATCAAATTTCAGTTTCTGCTGACAAAATTTGGAATATCTCTTGTTTTCCATTAAGAACTTAAGTTTAATGACATGAAACATATACATCATGACAAAACGCAACTTTTTGGTGTACTGGGGCAAAGAATCAGTTTGAAATAAACCAGAAATATGAAGAAAACTGACGGCAGGGTCGATTTTGGCTTCATAAAATGGTCTATAAATAAGCTATACAGCATTATATCCGTGTATCTTTATACTTTTATTAGGTTTTAGCATCATATCTATCTGTTGGTATGACTCGCGGGCTTGTGCGAGTCCGTTGGGAAAGTGAGGTTTTAGAAAAATAGCTGAGGAGAGGCTTCACGAGAGGCGAGTCAGGCTACTCTGCCGTGCCCCGCCCCATGAGATGAGATGTGTGTGTGTGTGTGTGTGTGTGTGTGTGTGTGTGTGTGGATACCTATCTCAGTAATTAAAAAAAAAAAAATTCCTGTTTAAAATCCACTTACGTATTCCACTGACTTAAGGACACACACACACACACACACACACACATATTTGACAGCAGTGAGCCTGTAAAAGAACCTTATAAAATCTTACTAGATGGCGTAGCAAGATAATAAAACTAATTAATCAACAAAACTACAGTCTTAGACACAACCTTTCTCTTTATAAAGCTTAAACATTACTAAGAATCTAGGAAGGAAGGAGTGACGCAGGGTAGCAAGCCTTATAATAATAATAATGATAATAATAGTAATAGTAGTAGTAGTAGTAGTGAAATACGACTTCTCTCTCTCTCTCATAGTATTTAATAACCTTTTATATCTGTGTAAAATTATAGATATTGCAGTACTATAACTAACATGGGATCGAGTAGTATATGTGGATAGGAAATAGTGTATGTGTGAAGTACTTTTAACAAAGCTGTGAGGACGGAGAGGAGGAGGAAGAGAGAGCAGTGTTTACGGTTACCAGGATGGAGGGAAGCAGGGAGCGAGTGGGGGATGGGAGGGGGGGGGGAAGAGTTGGAAACGGCCGAGGAGGGGACCAGCAAGGCCTCGAGGGGGCGAGCGCTCCCCTGACACTCCTCTCGTTCCCAGCGGATCAATAGAGGCCCTCCAGACATTAGAGCAAAGTGCAGGATGACTTCAAGAATGTTAGAGTTAGACATGCTTCTAGACACGCCTTACAACCTAACTCGACACCCTTACCACTCCTATACTTACCTACCTAACGTCACTAACTGTATCCTTCCCTTCGTCTGTGTATTCCTCTGGGAGTTATCATAGTGTAGGTGTGAAGGTTGTCTTGCTCTGATGGTGGTGGTGATGGTGGAGACCAGCGACCAATAACCGTCCAGCTCCGTCTAGGCAGCGACACCCCCTTACGGCACACACACCGTCTTGGACATTTGCCTCCTCCTCCTCCTACACTACCGTCTCCTCCTCCACCTCCTCCCAGCATCGATTGGGCGTTATGACAAATGTGTGTGTCTCGGTGTGTGTGTGTGTGTGTGTGTGTGTGTAGTAGATACATCACCGCTTTTCGAGAACAGAGACACACACACACGACACGAGACACAAGTATGAATAAAAGTTGCAGACAGATTCATGCACGTACACACACACAACCGTTTGCAAAGGACATTTTCACACACACACATACAGAGAGACACCACCTTGCATTTTTCAACGTCGTACAACAGACGCCCAACCCAACAAAAATTAAATGATTCAAGGCGAGATGCTATGGGACGCTTAACTTCTGATCTTTCACTTGTTTCTGATTGGGGCAGAGCAAACCTAGTTTTGTTCAATGCCTCAAAAACTCAATTTCTACAACTATCCCCTCTTCTTCAATGACACTCAACTTCCCCTCTCCTCCACATTAAACACACTCGGTCTATCCTTTGCTAAAAATCTAAACTGGCAATTTCATATCTCTACTCTTGCTAAATCAGCTTCCAAGAAGTTAGGTGTCCTATGGCGTCTGCGTCCATTTTTCTCTCCCTCTCAGCTGCTTGCTCTGTACAGGGGCCTTATCCGCCCATGTATGGAGTATGTCTGGGGGGGCTCAACTCATACAGCTTTATTAAACAGGGTAGAGTCTAAAGCTTTTCGCTTCATCAACTCTCCTCCTCTAATTGACTTTCTTGATTCTTTAAGTCACCGCCGCAATGTTGCATCTTTATCTATCTTTTACCGCTATTTTCATGCTGACTGCTCTTCTGAACTTGCTAACTGCATGCCTCCCCCCCTCCCGCGGCCTCGCTGCACAAGACTTTCTACTTCTCATCCTTATTCTGTCCATCTTCCTAATGCAAGAGTTAAACAGTATCTTCACTCTTTCACCCCTTACACTTGTAAACTCTGGAACTCTCTTCCTTTGTCTGTTTTTCCACCTGCCTATGACTTAAACTCTTTGAAAAGAGGAGTGTCAAGACACCTCTAATGTTAACTGGATCTCCACCCCTTGCTTCTATTCTCCTACTGTCCTCTTTACAGGGTCTGGCGACAAGCGGGATTTTTAAAATTTTTTTTACCTATTTTTGTTTTCCCTTAGCAAGTACCCTTTTAATGTTTAAAAACACCACAAGCAAACAAACAAACTCGAGGCTTCACAAATGTTGCGTCCGTCTGTCCATCACTTGTTTGTTGATTACATGTTATGAAGCCATACATACCACAAAACCTTGGCCTGTGTGGCTCCTCTTTTGACTAGAAATATTTAATGGAGGAAAATAATACAGGAAGTCTTTGCTATATGATAGTTCGGTTTAGGATAAATTCGCAGATACGATACTAGCCAATTAGTATCCTTTTTTCGAGTTACGATACTTGATTCGCAGTTACGATAATCAAAAAAGGCGCCAAAATCGGCGTGGCGAGTTAGTTGTGGCCAAATCGGCGTGGAGGCGCATGCAGCGCCAAACACAGTGAAATCTTGTGCCAAACAGTCAACGATCTCGACGTTCTTCAAACATGCCAGCCCATCAACATCAGCTGGACCATCCACTTCAACAGAGCAATCAACTTCAGATTTTGAATCGCCTGCCTCACCCTCGACCTCCGCCTCACCGCCTACGTCGCCCGCATCAGCTGATCAGATGATTGCATAATTATATTCTTTTCTTTATTTTCTTTATTATTTACATTCAATTTGTTTATTTTTACACTAAGGTATGTCTTTATGTATGTATCTGAATCTGAAGGAGTGACTTTGGCAATGTGCTGGAACGCATCCCTATCTAATACATGTAAAAATGGGTTCGGTATACGCTATTTCGGTTTACGATAGGGTTTCAAGGAACGCATTGCTATCGTAAAACGAAGATTTCCTGTACCTAAGTACAGCCAGCAAACCTTTCAAAACTAGGAATGTATAGAGGAAGAAGAAAAAGAAGAGGAGGAGGAGGAGGAGGAGGAGGAGGAGGAGGAGGAGGAGGAGGAGGAGGAGGAGGAGGAGGAAATGGAGGAGGAAAATGGAGGAGGAGGAGGAGGAGGAGGAGGAGGAGGAGGAGGCGTTACATAGCCCTGTAAATATTTACTGCAATGAACCTAATAGTACAATATAGAGAGGAATTGAAACAATATAAAAAATTACATATCAAAGGCTTAAAAAAGGAATCTCAGCTGAGTAGATCATTGATGTCTGAGGAGGTGAGTGGGCGTACAGGGGCGGGCGTGGGCGTGGGGGCCATGGTTATGGGTCTAATGGGGGCCATCAATGTCGGGGACTTAAAATTGGAAGCCATTTGGTTCATACTTGGTGGTCTTGGTTGGGAGAGAAGGAGGCTATCGAAGGCTCCTAGGTTCAGAGGCATGGCTTGGTGCTGAGTCTGGTGCTGAGGCTGGTGCTGAGGGATGGAGGAAGCCCAGGATTGTGGCTGTGTAGGAGAAGTAACCCAAGAGTTCACGGTCCCAAGAGGCTGCTGTGGTAGGTTGGGTCTCATGCCATAACCTAACCCAGTGTTACCTAAGCCAGCCATCTGTCCAGTCTGCTGAGACGGCCCGGGTGGACTTTTGATCATGGTGAGGTTGGAGGTGATGAGGGAGGAAGTGAGGGTAGAGGTCTGTGAGGAGGAGGAAGGGTGTGTGTTCTTGGTGATAGTGGAGGAAGGTTGTGGAGGGGAAGGCAGCAGTGGCGGCTGTTTCCTGAGTCCTTGTTCTTTCATCATCCTACAACAGGAAGTAATGCATTAATTCATAAAACTCAAACTCAAACAGAGTCCATGCAACACCAATAACCTTACTTACATCTCATCACAATATGGAATTGAGGAGTTCCATATTAAAAAAATAGGCTTTTACTATGAATATGAATAACTTAGTCAAATATGCCACAAGTCGATTCACTGGTCTAGTTTCAAGTCTATTCACTACATCCTACAACACATTCTTAGGATCAAATGTTGCACAAATTATGTTATGTTAATGTTAATTTTTTGAAGCGCTTTACAATTTCAAATATGAAATTCTCAAAGCGCTCAGTCGAAAATATATTAAACCACAAGATATTAAAAACATAAAAGGAAATCATATGCTAAAACAAATTGTGTCATGCAGCTTTGATTGGTTTTCCTTTAATTACCTATGTTTATCCTGCATGCTGAGTACACCAGCGGGAGAAGTCACATCTGTTTGGCTGCCTAATGGAACACCTGCTGCTGATGATGATGGCACTGCAGGCTTTTGGGGAGCAGGCAACCCACCTCCCCCCCCTGTAAATTGATTGAGCCCCAGGCCAGCAAACAGATCAGTGGCAGCTTCGGCAGGTGTGACTGTTGAGCCGTTGAGAGTGGCAGTGTTGGGCGGGTCTGATGGTGAGCCTGAACCCTGAAGGCTGGTGGGCATAGCCAGTGTCAAAGCCCTGAAACATTATTAATTAGCATGTCACACTACGTCAAATAACAGGCAAGAGGCAAGTCCATCCTGCCTCTATATAGCCTACTGGCGCTAACGGTTTGTGATATATATATATTAGAAAAAAAACAAAACCCACCACTAATTGATTCAAGGGTGTGGTGTGTTTAATTATATCTGGAATTTGTAACTCAGGTATTAATATTTCTATAAAAAAACAAAACACATTACAACACAACACTGTTTGACTATCATCAATCAAAGAGTCAGAAAACCAGTTGAAAACAATAGGAAAGATGTGTGAGTACAATTTCCTTTTGACATAAGTTGTACTCCATACATGGATTGAAAAAGTCTCCGATATAGAAATCTAGGATAATATGGAGATAAGGTTAGCCTACTAATTTTGAGGCACGGACTATTTATTTCTGCACAGTTTCCGGAAGTTGATATATATTGCATGATATTCTGTAACCTTAATTCTATCTGACATGTAAGTATTAACCTCGGGAGAACACGCTAATGTTATCTAAATATTATACGAAATCTGTTTCTTGGAGGGAAAGAAGAATTGTTGTAGATAATGGTGAATGTTCAACTTTATGCAAGTGTTTAATTAATACCTGACAAAACTGGTTACAAATTTGTTTGTTTATAATGTGTACGGTTTGGAAGCAGCTGTTTACTTATTTCCATATGTATAACAATAATTTGAGGTGACACTAAGGGCCGTACTCTTAGTCCCGTCGGGTCCCGTGGATATTCAAATGTTTCTGCCTCCCGGAACCATATTCACCAATTGGAAGCGAGTACCGTACGGTACTCGCTTGCCAATTGGTGAATATGCGGCCGGGAGGCGGGAACATTTGAATATCTGCGGGACCCGACAGGACTAAGAATACGGCCCTAAGATAAGATAACACAACACTCACTTCTGTTCATCCTTGATAGAGTTGAGCTGTTCAAGTTTGACTCTGTGTTCTGCTTCTACTTTTTCCATCATCTCCTGCGAGGGAAAACCACAATGAGAATCTATCATCTTATCATGAACAACTTAAATTGATATGAGTGTACTTGACTCTTAATATGTATAAAATAAATGCAACCTATTATCAGTGTGCGTGCTTGTAGCTTCATAATTACCTTAATGAGTGCCATGACCGTTGAGTGCTGGGTGGGTGTGAGGGAGTTCTCTATACTGAGTGGAAACAAGAACGGCAGCACCCTGGTGGCCAAGACCTCCTTGGAGACGCCCAGTTTCTTGTGGGTCAATGCAACTTTGAAGATTCCTGCAGAGGATGTACGGCAAGACATTCAATAACCACCTTTGGAGGAACTCAAAGGTAATATTATATTCCGGAATATTTTGTTTGTGAAATTTCCTCTTGCAATTTAGATTCTTTGATAAAAGTAGGACCAAATTACCTAATACAGGTTGACTATCAATAATCCAGAATGAGCAAACAACTAATTCTGGGTACAGCGCCATCATAACGAACATAAACAGTGCCTCCCAAAAACAGTGATGCGCCAACTCGGGAAATTTGAAACTGTGCTCTGAAATTCATGCCGGAAAACTGATGGAACTGGAATATTGATAGGCAACCTGTAGTTCACATGTATGTATGTAGATGCTTTGTTTTGGCTACATTCCTTTGGAAAAATGCTGAAGCAGAATTTAAAACCCAAAGTTCCTGTCTCTGAAATAGTATACAGTTCCTACAAAAGTTTAACCGGAACCATTGTCTTGAGGGCGTGTGTGTGTGTGTGTGTGTGTGTGTGTGTGTGTGTGTGTGTGTGTGTGTGTGTGTGTGTGTGTGTGTGTGTGTGTGTGTGTGTGTATGTGAGGGTGTGTGTGTGTGTGTGTGTGTGTGTGTGTGTGTGTGTGTGTGTGTGTGTGTGTGTGTGTGTGTGTGTGTGTGTGTGTGTTTCACTGTACAGTCTGCTGCTGGTCTCTCTCGAGACAGCTGGCCGTCCCCCTATGGAAAGAGCTCAGAGCTCATACTGACCAATCTTTGGGTTGGACCAAGACCACTCACACACAACACACCGGGACAACGAGGTCACAACTCCTCGATTTACATCCCGTACCTACTCACTGCTAGGTGAACAGGGGCTACACGTGAAAGGAGACACACCCAAATAATCTCCGTCCGCCCAAGGGATCGAACCCTGGCCTCCTCGGTTGTGAGCCGAGTGCGCTAACCACTACGCTAGCGGACCGTGTGTGTGTGTGTGTGTGTGTGTGTGTGTGTGTGTGTGTGTGTGTGTGGAGTCACTCACCCACAATGGCCATGATAACGGGTGACTCTCTGGACGGGATCTGCTCCAGGAATGGGAAGATGTCATCCATGACCAGCCAGCGATCCAGGTGCTCAAGAATCTTACCCACACACACCAAGCAATTCACGCGCACCTGAATGTGTGTGACAACAATAGAGTTATGCCATTAAGCCATCAATGTTGGCGACGATAATCTCATTCTGTTGTTCTAGTCAATATAAAATAAAACAAGATGACAAAAATAATTTCACCCTGTAAAGAAATAGCCATTCCTATTATCTTATAGTAATTACAGTATCTGCTTCCTTCCTATAGTGTCTGGTTCAGTACAAACAGATATATGGTGGGAAGTAACCTTTAAAAGGTAACCAAGGCACATATAAAAAAAAATCAATCAATCAATAATAATAATAATAATATATAATAAAATTTTTTTTTAATTTTTTTTTTTTTAATAATAATAATAATAATAATAATAATATCTAATATATAATTGTCAAATTCTAGGTGTGTATTTACCTAGTTGTAATCTTCTCTGTCAATCATCTCCATTCCCTTTTGGATTCTAAATAACGCTATTAGGTCTCCTCTCTGTCTCCTTTATTCCAATGTTACCAGTCCCAGTTCTCTCAATCTTTCCTCATATGGGAGATCACTTAGCCTTGCTGGTATTTTTGTTGCTGCTCTCTGTATCCTTTCCAATTTTCTAGTATCTTTCTTCAATCTTGGTGACCACACTACCGCTGCATATTCCAATCTTGGCCGTATCATTGATGTTATTAGTTTCTTGATCATATCTCCATCCAGGTATGTGAAGGCTGTTCTTATATTTCTGAGCAGGTTATACATTTCTCCAGTTATCTTGTTGATGTGTTTCCCTGGTGATAAATTATCTGTCATAATTACTCCCAAATCTTTCTCTTCTGTTGTTTTTTTGATACTTCCATTAGAAAGCGAATAATTTCCTTTGACTCTTTTATTGCTCTTTCCGAATTCCATCAGACTGCACTTCTTAGTATTGAATTCCATTTGCCATTTAGTAGCCCAATCATTTATTTTGTCAAGATCTAGTTGTAGGACAACACAGTCTTCCTGATTTGTCACTCTCCTCATTATCTTGGCGTCGTCTGCAAACATGCTTATGTATCCTTCTATACCTTCAATCATATCATTTACATATACCGCGAACATAATTGGTGCCAAGACACATCCTTGCGGGACTCTGCTTATCACTCCCTTCCAGCTTGATTTGATGTTCCGAATTACTGTCCTTATTTCTCTATTACTTAAAGTCCTCCATCCATTTTAATATTGATCCTCCAATTCCTCCTTCATGTTCTAATTTCCACATTAATCTTTTGTGTGGCACCTTATCAAAGGCTTTCTTCAAATCCAGGTAAATGCAGTCCACCCATCCATCTCTCATCCACTATATCAATTATCCTGGACTAAAAGCTTATTAAATTTGTAGTACTACATGAATCCAAATTGTCTTTCTGTTAAGATGTTATTCTTCTTTATATGTTCTATCCATTTCTTTTTGACTACCCTTTCACATAACTTTGCTATTACACTTGTTAATGAAATGGGTCTGTAATTTAGAGGATCTTCTCTATTTCCATTTTTATATATTGGGACTATGTCTGCCCGCTTCCAGTCCTTTGGTACTTTTCCTTGTTCCAATGAAGTGTTTATCATGTTGCATATCTTCTCTGCCAATTTGGAACTACACTCTCTGAGCACTCAATTTGATACGTCCAGTTGCTTTCCTTCTGTCAAGTCCGTCCAACATCAACATTACTTCATCTAATCATGATTAGTCTATCCTGTCCTTCTTCAGGTCTAGTTGGTTCATTGAAGTCTATTTCTCTTGTAAAAACTGACTGGAAGTTATTATTCATCACCTCTACTAATTCTTTCGTGTCTTCTATCATTTTTCCATTATCTACAAGTTTTATAATTTCACCTTTATTTTTCAGTTTGCCGTTGATATATCTGTAGAATAGTTTTGGTTCCTCCTTACATTTATCTACAATATTTTTCTCATAATTTTTCTGTTCACCTCTCCTAATCTTTATATATTGGTTCCTTTTCCTTTTATAGTTGGTCCAGTTATCTTGCCTCATGCTCCTCTTCCATTTTATCCATGCTTCTTCTTTATGCTGTCTGGCTAGTGAACATTTCCCATTAAACCACTCTTCCCTTTTTCTTTCACTACTTTTCATTTTTGGTATCCACTTGTCCACTCCTTTTTTATATATTTCCAGGAAAAAAGCCCATTTTTTATCTATATCCTTTGTGTTGGAAAACCAGTCCCATCTTGCAGCCTCAAAATATTTTCTTAATTGCAGGGAGTTTGCCTTGTTATAGTTATACCAGTTTCTTGTAGCTTTCATCTTTCACTTCCTCCTCCTCTTCCTCCAGCCGGAATTCTAGTAATATATGATCCCTCTTTCCAATTGGACTCCCGTATTTCATATTCTTTATTATGTCTACTTTCTTTGTGAAGATCAAATCAAGTCTTGATGGTTCATCACTCCCACAGAATCTCGTGCTTTCTTTAACCCATTGTGTGAGGAGGTTATCCATAACTAACTCCAAAAGTTTGTTTCCCCATGATTCCTCTCCACCCATCGTTAACCAATCATCCCATGATACTTCCTTGCAGTTAAAATCTCCCATCATGAGTATATCGTTGTTTTCTTTAAGTAAGACCTCTAATTCTTTTGTTGTGTCATGTAAGTTTTCCTTGTAAGCTTGCTCCGTCCAAGCATTTGTTTTAGGTGGCACATAAACTACTATCACACTCATATAACCACCCGTTTTCTGCCTCACGCCCAGTTTCAACACTTCAACTTCTCCCTCTCCCACTGTCATATTAACCATTGTCAGTTCTTTCTTCAACAATAACATTCATCATGTAAGTTTTCCTTGTAAGCTTGCTCCGTCCAAGCATTTGTTTTAGGTGGCACATAAACTATTATCACACTCATATAACCACCCGTTTTCTGCCTCATGCCCAGTTTCAACACTTCAACTTCTCCCTCTCCCACTGTCATATTAACCATTGTCAGTTCTTTCTTCAACAATAACATTATTCCCCCTCCTGGTTTATGTTCACGATTTCTCATCCATATGTTATATCTACCTTCCCCTATGTTTCATAATGCTGAGTTACCAGTCAATTTTGTTTCTGTAATCCCCATGATATCAGGATGTTCTCTTAGGTAGTCCTCAATTTCAATTGCTGATGATCTTAACCCATTTACGTTTGTATATGCCACTTTTAATCCATCATTTATTCTTGGTCTTCTCTTATGTACCATTTTCTTAATCTCATGTCCATTACTCTCCAATAAAAACTCTTTTTCTCCTCCTCTGTCCTCATCTCGTTTTTTTCCTTGGCTTCTTCCCTTAGTTCCTTAATTTTATTTCTCTCTTCTATATTTCTATCTTAGCTTATATACACTTGTTTATATGTTTCCACTTTTGCTAGTTTCCATGCCTTCGCCACTGCCTCCTCTGCTGCACTTTGAGATTTGAATCTTGTGTGTGTGTGTATTTACCTAGTTGTATTTACCTAGTTGTGGCTTACGGGAGGGGAGTAATCTCATGACCCGTCTCTACATCTTGCTTTGTCCAGCTTAGCTTTGAAACTATGCACACTGACGGCATTAACAATTTCCTCATTCAAAGCATTCCAGGTGTCCACAACTCTGTGAGGGAAACTATACTTCTTAATATCCCTTACACACTGCTCCTTCTTCAACTTCTTTCCATGTCCCCTTGTAGTTCTCGTTTCCAAGTTCAACAAGTCGCCATCCACTTCATCCATTCCATTCACTATTTTATAAACACTTATCAAATCTCCCCTTTCTCTTCTACTTTCAAGCGTTGGAAGCTCCAGTATCCTCAATCTTTCCTCATATGTTAAATCCCTCAGTTCCGGCACCATCTTGGTGGCCGCTCTTTGGACCCTCTCCAATTTTCTAATATTCTTCTTCGTGTGAGGAGACCACACTATCGCTGCATACTCCAGTCTTGGTCTTATCATGGAACTGATCAGCTTTTTCATCATGTCAGCATCCAAATACGAAAATGCCATTTTGATTCTCCTCAACAGATTTGTTACTTCTCCCGTAATTTTATTTATGTGCCTGTCTGGAATCAAGCCCTCCGTAATTGTCACACCTAGATCTACTTCCTCCTTAGACTTCTCCAGACCAACTCCATCCATTTTGTAATCACAGTGCACTCTCTTTTTACTTCTCCCAAATTCCATGACCTTACACTTATTCAAATTGAACTCCATTTGCCATGTTTTACTCCATCCATCAATTTTATCAAGGTCCTCTTGCAATTTCATACAATCCTGTACATTCTCCACTTTCCTCATTAACTTTGCATCATCAGCAAACAAATTAATGTAACTGTCGATACCATCAGCCAAGTCGTTTACGTAAATTCCAAACATTACAGGTCCCAGCACTGACCCCTGAGGTACTCCACTAGTGACCTTTAGCCACGAAGAACCTTTATTCCTAATCACCGTTCTCATTTCCCTCTCACTAAGGTAGTCCCTCATCCATTCCAGTAACCGTCCTTCAACTCCTCCACAGTTTTTTATCTTCCACAGTAGCCTCCGGTGTGGCACCTTGTCAAACGCTTTCTTCAAGTCCAGGTAGACACTATCCACCCAACCATCTCTCTCTTGCACAATATCTATGACTTTTGGATAAAACGATAGCAAATTTAAGGAGCATGACCTTCCTCTTCTGAATCCAAACTGACAATTTGTCAACACTTTCTTTTCCTCCAGGTACTCCATCCAAGCATCCTTTACAATCTTCTCACACAGCTTACTCACTACACTCGTCAATGATACCGGTCTGTAATTCAGTGGATTCTCTCTGCTTCCTCCTTTATATATCGGTACAATATTGGCTCTTTTCCAGTCCTTCGGTACCCTCCCTTGCAACAGTGATAACTTTAGCAGGTTATAAATCTTGTCCACCAACTGCTTCCTACATTCCTTCAATATCCAATTTGAAACTCCATCAGGACCAGGTGCCTTATTTCCATCCAAATTCTCCATCAATTTCATAACATCCTCCTGACGTACTTCCACTCCCATTAACTTTTTTCCATCCAGGTCATTATCTTCCATTTCAAAGTCCCCTTCTTCAGTAAAAACTGTTTGAAATCTCTCGTTCATCACCTCTGCCATTTCTTGCTCCTCATCATATAATTTTCCGTCAACCTTCAGCCCAGATATACCTTCTCTTTTCTTCATTTTCCCATTTATATGTTTATAAAACAATTTTGTGTTACTCTTACATTTGTCTACTATATCCTTCTCATAGTTCCTTTTTTCATCCCTCATTATCATCACACACTCGTTTCTGGCATCAATATAATCTTTCCATCCACTTTCCGTTCTCCTTTTCTTCCATCTATTCCATGCACTTATCTTGCTCTTTCTAGCCCTTTCACATCTAGTATTGTACCACTCCTTTCCCTTTTTACAATATGTTCTCCCCTTTGGAACGTACATTTCCACTGCAACATTATATATCTTAATAAATTCATTCCACTTGTCCTGTATGTCCTCTGCGTTCTCAAAACTCTGCCAGTTTACCTTTTCGAAGTATCTCCCCATTTCTTCAAAATTTGCTTTATTGTATCTATATCTTTCCACTTTGTACTCCTCCTCTATCACCGACATTTCCGTACTTAAACTTATCTCAATTAACACATGGTCACTCTTTCCCAAAGGACACTCGTATTTTATTCCTTCTATGCTCTCTTCATCACTTGTAAACAACGAGTCCAGTCTGGATGGTTTGTCTCTTCCACTAAATCTGGTTTCACAGTCAATCCATTGAGTCATTAGATTTTCCACGGCCCAGTTCATCAATTTTTCGCTCCATGAATTTTCTCCTCCTTGAAAAGTCTTTTCCTCCCAGTTAATTCCTTTGCAATTAAAGTCTCCCACTATAAGCACGTCCTTTTCTTGTGATACTATCCTTTCCATCTCTTTTGTTGTATCCTCCAACATAGTCTCATTGTGTGTGTGTGTGTGTGTGTGTGTGTGTGTGTGTGTGTGTGTGTGTGTGTGTGTGTGTGTGTGTGTGTGTGTGTGTGTGTGTGTGTGTGTGTGTGTGTGTCTGTCTGTCTGTATGTTAGCAGTAAAACCTATCTAAATGTGGTCGAATCGAGCTGAAACTTGGAGGAGGTACTCAGTGGGACCCCCTTTGTGTCTTCCCGGGCAACGCCGGGTACTCTGCTAGTAATAATAATATATGAGCATATATATATATATATATATATATATATATATATATATATATATATATATATATATAAAATTTTACACATTATCCTTGCACACACTTGTACATCACCACCCAGGAACAATATTTTATTTATTTATTTTTTATTTAAAAAAAATATTTAATTATATTTTTTTCCCCCCCTTACCTTCACTCAATTCCATGTGTGATATAAACCCCAACTAATAGGGATGGATTGATAAGACTCAAGGGGCCACACCTCTATATTATTTGTTTCTACTATGAAAAAAAAGGCATACAGTGGAAGGGGAGATTAATTAAATGTTTCCTCAATCCTAAACATACCTTGTCTTACACCTTCCCTCCAGGTGCCTAAGGCCTGTAAAGTTTATTTATTTACATTTTTTTCTACATCACAAACCGTTGGTGCCAATAGGCTTTATGGAGGTTAAGATGGACTGCCTCTTGCCTGTTATTTGGCGTAGGTTTAGATTTTTTTTATAGTGCACAGGTTGTCTCCCTCTACACTGCTCCTTAAGGATGGAGGGTGAGGGTGAGGGTGAGGGTGAGGGTGAGGGTGAGGGTGAGGGTGAGGGTGAGGGTAAGGGTGGAGGGTGGAGGGTGGAGGATGAGGAGGAATCAAGACTCACCGACAAGTATCCCGTGGCAAGACAAAGCTTCTTAATCTTAGGCAGCAGCGCGTTCTTCATAGCATGAGTCTCCACCAGCTGCGCACACGAGGGTATCACACTTAGACACAACTCCTGGATCTGCTGCATATCACACTCCAGGGCTCGGTACAGCAGCGGAAGGACATCGCTGCGTACGTCTTCAGGCGGTGTCTTACCCAGCAGTAACTCCATTTTTTGCATCAGCTGCAGCATGATCTGTGGCGCAGCAGAAGGGAGCGTGTGTGCTTGGTGAGGAGGGAGAGTGTGTGGGTTGGATAGATACATAGATACATAGATAGATTGATTGATTGATAGATAGCTTTTAAGATAGACAGGGATAAACCGAAGTGAATCGATATCAATTAGCATAGATTAATTATAATGACTTTAAAAGGTTTACATACATGCTTGTAAACATTAACACTGTTCACTTCATGTTGACACACCACACTCTAACTTCAAACAGGGAAATTCTAATTGTATCTTAAATACATTATATAGAAATATTTTGCCTTGGTGAAACAACAATTTAGAGACATTTTACCATTTTTTTTTTCTAGATCACAGACCGTTGGCGCCAGTAGGCTTTTATGGAGGCAAAGATGGACTTGCCTCTTGCCTGTTAATTGACGTAGGTTTTTAGATTTTTTATAGTGACACCTCAAATATTTACGTTCTCTATGACATGAGGGGACGGTTAACAAGGAATAAAGTGCATCTTACACAAACTTATACACACATGTCATTGTTGTTGATTTAGTTGTTAAGCTCACCTGTGGCGGGTCAGTCATCTTCATAATGGGTTTGAGGTGAGGTAAGACATGCTCCACAAACTCCTCCCGAGAGGCTCGCTCTGACACCAACAGGATTACTGGCAGCACAAATGGCACCATGGTGGTATTGACACACTCCCGCATCAGGCTTGGCACCACCCTGAACCACAAAATCGTAACACGGTAATATTAAATGTTGTGCCATTATGAAAAGTGACTCATCTCCTTCTGACAGGAAGATCAAGGCTTAATGCAATGTTAAAGATATTTACTTCTACAGGAATCTTCACTTGCTTGTTAAGGTTATATTACTATTATTGCAACAGTTCAATCCATCCTCTATCTACTCATCCAAGCTATTGAGGCTACACGAAGGATACATGTTGGTATACCTTCACTTTTAATAACTACCCTTAACATCTTTATCTGAACTCACTTTTAATCTCACAATCCACTCCTTCATTACATAACAAAATATAATAAAGATAACTATGGATAACATCTAAATAAATAGAAGTGAGTGTGAGTGAGCATGAGAGTAGAGGAGTAGAGTGAGTGAGCATGAGAGGAGAGGAGAGAAAGTGAGTGAGCATGAGAGTAGAGGAGAGGAGAGTGAGTGAGAATGAAAGTAGAGGAGAGGAGAGTGAGTGAGAATGAGAGTAGAGGAGAGAGTGAATGAATGAGTGATCCCACCTGAGCACACACACACGGTGAGGAAGCTGAGGTATGATCTGAGGAAGACTTTTGTAGAATTGAGACTTCTGCATGTTATCCCACTGGAACATTTGGTCCAAGTAATTCAGTGTCTTCACGCCCACATCCTCAAAATAAGAGATCTGTAAACAAAACATAAATATAATGTAATATGCGTTCTGTACCTCTAGGGATTCCTTACTTAACATTCTACATTCTAATCATTGGAATCATGACACAAAATTATGAAGAAATGCTTCTTTTTATTTGTTTATTTTTTTATAAGTGCATGATCTTCTTCCTCCTCCTCCTCTCTTCCCTCCTTCTCCTCCCCCTCCTCCTCAACTGATATTAGACTGAAGGATAATGTGTCACGTAGCCAGGTCAGATGACAGTCTATCTAGCAAACTTAGGCAACATCTAGGCTCAATAACTTCTTCTTTTAATTATGAAAACCCAACGGTGAGAACAACTGTATTTGTGATATAGCAAATAAACATAACTAGTGCTTGTAGATCCTTATCGAGTACAAGTTATTACTCACTTTGGAGAACTGTAAAGCATCTGGACGTAACTGTGGTGTGGCGTG
The DNA here is from genome assembly GCA_029783475.1 of Metacarcinus magister. Taxonomy (NCBI): domain Eukaryota; kingdom Metazoa; phylum Arthropoda; class Malacostraca; order Decapoda; family Cancridae; genus Metacarcinus; species Metacarcinus magister. Next base: position 14,943,050 of record JAPQNM010000048.1, read on the forward strand.
CAACAGAAGCCTCACCTCCTCCCTCACACCCTCTTTAATGCTGGACAACTGCAGCGTGTTGGTATTCTTGAGCTGTGAAGGACAAGAATGCATACAACAATTAACATACAAGGAAGCACGTGGTGTATAATAGTAGACTTAGGAAAGTAAGAAGGAAAACCCATCAGATTAAACACAAAAAATAGAACATTTTGGGAAAAAAACATTAAATATTACAATAATAAAACACAAAAGAAACTAACCTTTGATAAACTAAACCAAACTATTGAAGGCATCAAAAAGCGTTGAAAAATACATCCATCACGAATACTTATCTTTTATGTACATTTATAATCACGCCGTCTTAAATAATTCCTCATTCACCAGACCACTATTATTATTCTTCTTATCCAGTCCTTTTGTCTCTATCAAGTAGATATCATAGTAGTAGTGTAGCCACGCAGACAGCCTTGTTAGGTCCAGTAGGACTGTTGCTGTCTGTTCTTCCTTTGTACTCCTTTGTACATCACTTTCTCAAAGGTATGCGGTAAAAGGCATATAAGGAACAGATGACAACATACTCTACGACCCTCTACACAGGTGGAGAGTTTATCTATTGTACACGTAGCATTCTAACCATTGAATTTTACCATAATTCCTATTAGATATATTTACAAACATACTTCACAAGGCGCATGGACTTGGGTTGAGCTAAGTATTGAAGACAGGAAGGAGGCTCACTGCAGACCACTTAACAATGTACATTTACTATACTTTACAGATAAATAACCACCTTAACCTCACTTATGTCATACAGTGCTCCCTCTAATTATACGTACACACACACACACACACACACACACACACACACACACACACACACACACACCGGAACTGAAGGATCTAGAATATGAGGATAGATTGAAGGAAATGGGACTGCTAATGCTGCAAGATAGAAGAGAGAGAGGAGATTTAATAACTACGTACAAAATCGTTAGTGGGAAAGAAAAGATAGACAGACAAGACCTGGTGATACTGACGGAAGATGCATCCAGACGTACGAGAGGGCATTCAAAGAAGGTTGGAAAGAGTCCATGTTCAAGAGATGTGAAGAAGTATAGTTTTCCACATAGAACTGTGGATGTATGGAATGGACTGAGAGAGGAGATTGTTGAGGCAAGCAGCATACATGATTTTAAGAAGAAGTTGGATAAATATAGATATGGAGACAGGACATAATGAGCCCTGCTCGAACCCTGTAAAATACAACTAGGTAAATATAGACTGACAATGTAACGTAATATTAGTACAGTGCTTCCTCCAATTTTGCATGAAATTTGTCACCATTGCAGGCTGCAAAATTGGAATCATTAACCTTATGGTGATTTTAGTCATATTTTTGCCCTTGTTTATACACAAATACATGTCACTATACATCCTACAATAAAGAAAAATACAGAAAAACAAACATTATCATTATCCATAAAAAAATCAATTTAAATGACCATTTTACTGTACCTAAGCTTGCAGAGATGAAGATTGGTCTCGGTGGCAAAATTGGAGGAAAATCTGTATATTACAACTAGGTAAATACACACACACACAGACATAGAAGTGTGTGTGTGTGTAGGATGATGATGTATCTCTGTAGAAGCACACACACGTACACACACACACAGACGTAAAGGTGTGTGTGTATGTGTGTGTGTAGGATGATGATGTGTGTCTGTACAAGCACACACACACATGTACTTGTGATAACTAACCACCTAACTTATGTCATATATAAAGGAAAGAATAATGAAAAGTATACAACAAACAGTAATTCTGACGCTCACCTCACAACAGTTCCTCTTAAACGTGACAAAGTCTTGATGGTTTTGGAAGATAGGTCGTCCACTATTGAACAGCGCATAGGTCACCACACCCAGGGAGAAGAGGTCAGCAGCAGGGTCAAGGGTGTGGGTGAGGGCATACTCTGGTGCCAGGTAGTCCAAGGTCGGCTGACAGATGGGCTGACGGTTGGGCGCATATTCCTCAAAAGGCCAGAAGGGCTGACGGAAACCATGGTAAAATATCATAAGAATGATGACATAATGTTGTTTTAGTTCACCGATTACATGTACAATACTGAAGCAAGATTATTATTATTATTATTATTAGTAGTAGTAGTAGTAGTAGCAGTAGTAGTAGTAAAGGTGAAATGATCCTACTTGTATTAGGTGTGTGGAGGGAGAGGATGTTAAGAACAGTTATGAATATGAGATGGTGAAAGGAGGAGGACTGTGTGTGTGTGTGTGTGTGTGTGTGTGTGTGTGTGTGTGTGTGTGTGTGTGTGAAGTGTTTCACGTGTACAGTGTGTGTAAAGATGTTTGAAAGCACTGCAGACCTAGCCTAACCTAACCTGTGATAATAATTGTGGAGGTGAAGGAATGAATGTACATATTACACACTAAAGGTTCCCAATGCATAGTAAGATAAGGCAGGATCAAGCAAGATTATCAGTGTAAGTTTCCAATAATCTATTATGACAAAAGGGGAATGCAGGATCTTGAGTGACTTTAAAAGAAGTATTACACAAATATATTCTACATTTTAGATATTATTGGTTAACATTTCAAAGTGAAAATTAATTTGGATTAAAATATTTTCTTGACACAGTGAGTGGCATTAAGAGAAATACTTTTCTCATCTAATTTCCAGCTCTTTTCCTCCCTCCCTTTAAAGGATATACAGGTTGACCATCAATAATCCGGCATGAGCAAACAGCTAATTCTGGGTACAGCGCCATCAAAACAAACATAAATAGTGCTTCCCGAAAACAGTGATGCGCCAACTTGGGAAATTTGAAATTGCGCTCTGAAATCCATACCGGAAAACTGATGGAACCAAAATATTGATAGTCAACCTGTAAATATACAAGTATCACCTGTTGGTCAGCTGGAGACTGGTTGGCGACACAGAAATCAAACCCGAACAGCTTCCAGGCGCCTTGCTGGTTAAGCACAATGTTCTCAGGACAAATGTTGCGATGGACGATCTTGACAGAGTTGTGCAGGAAAGCGAGTCCCTCACTCACCTGTCAACAGATAGAAAACACCTAATATTGACAAGAAAAGGAGAGGCTAGAAATTTGAGGGGACACAAAAATAATTGCAAAAAGGAATTTGCTTGAAAGATACAAGAAAGTACATTTTCTCCAAAGAAGTATATATACTTGGAATGGACTGAAGGAAGAGATGATAATGGCAAAGAATGTATATCAACTGAAGGAAAAACTGTACAAATATAGATACGGAGACAGGACCACACGAGTGTAGCTCAGGCCCTGTAAACTACAACTAGGTAAATACACACATTAGTAAACCTTCTACTCACCTCACAACAATGTACACCTGCCTACACCTGACACCTGGGCTTTCATGATGCATAAGTGACCTACCCAATCAGCATCACATTTTTCCTAGTACAGTATTGTCAATATTATTCATTACTTTCTAAAAACAGGTCAATTAGTGTACTTTTCTTGGCACCCCCTTAATATAATTCATTAATGATATAACTCTTCCATTCTCTAAATAGGAAGGGTAATGTATATATATATATTTTTTTTAACATTTATCTACTTCCCTATTCCCTTATCTTTCCCCTCACCTGCATGAGTCCATACTTGATCTCCACATCGTAAAGGTTGTAGTCTTTGAGCTGTGGTGGGAGTGGTGAGGGAGCACTGTCAGTCTGGCCAAGAACATTGGCCAGCGACGCAAACACAGGTTCTGTTGCAAAAGCTAAAGAATCTCGGGACTCTTCCAGGGGATGCTGCACTGTCAGTACCTAAGGAATATAATAATAATAATAATAATAATAATAATAATAATAGGTCATATACATTCACAGTAAGAGAAATACACAATAATAAAAAAACCTAACTTAAAACTTAATGTCTAATGCATAATTGCTTGTACCAAAAGAAATTAATTAAGCTTTGATGCCATAAAAAGTAATAAGCTATCATGAATGTCATTTTAATATAATTTCACACACTGAACTGAGTGAGTGAGAAGATTATTTATTAAACGTAAGTCTAGAAAGAAACATCGTGTAATGAAATTGACTTAAATTAACTATCATTACTATGACACTTAAACACTGTACTGAGATACAAGTGGGAAAAAAAGTGTATGTATTATATCATTAGTTACTCCATGAAGGATTTTTTTAAATGTATCTTTGTTGTCCCTTAGCCAGTACCCTTTCAATTAATGTAAAAAAATTAAAAAAATTAAAAATAAAAGAAGTGGGTGAATATTCTGGCCGGGTGTGTCTTGGGAAGGTATATGATTGCGTACATACTCACTCATACTACAGGTTGCCTATCAATAGTCCGGCAACCAATATTCCGGTTCCATCAGTTTTCCAGCATGAATTTCAGAGCGCAGTTTCAAATTTCCCAAGTTGGCGCTCTTCACCCACCTACCTGCGGGTGTCTGAGTCGGGTGAGTTGAGATACACCTTTCCTAAGGCGCTCCAACATGGCCTCTCGTTCCTGTTTATCCCAGCGGTCCAGAATCCGCTTTTCAAACACAAAGATTGCTGCGTCTTGCTTGGTGGACTTTTTGTGGCCTTTGTATACCTTCCAAACTAATCCTGTCAGTCAGATTCATTTGATTAAAAAGAGTTCAACAATAATATGATAAATATATGAATGATAAATGCAAAGTGTGTCATGATACATATAAGAAAAACTTGTAATTAATTTGCTTTCTCATGATCTTAAATTTTTTTTTTTTTCTCCTACAACCCATTCTGAAGAGATTTAATTAAGTGGGGAAATAAAACATCAGAAATACTACCATCATTGGCTAGAAAAAAAAAAAAATTATGTAAAATAAAAACAATGGAGTTGGTGATCTGAAAAAAAACTAAAAATAATGATAAATAATTAATAAAAAATACCGATCACCCATTGAGATTAAGAATTATTTGGCACCACCACAACTACCACACCACACCACACACACACACACACTACCACAACAGTGTGTTCTGCTTGGCACCACACCACCACCACCACACTCACCAGGTCCTGCAGAAGCCACGTGTGCTGTGGCCTCATATTCCCGAGTGACTGGATTGCCGGGGAGATAATTGCTGACCTGGGAGGCAATCTGCACAGCATTTGAGACAGCACTGGTCGCTGCACTGCTCATGCTGGACCGGAGCTTATTGAGCATCGACTCCATGCTGGGGAGACAGAAAATTGTAACAAAAATAATTAAGTGTAATGATAACCAGTAATAATTGGAATAACACTACATTAGGAATACCACCAATAATGCTGAGAGAGAGAGAGAGAGAGAGAGAGAGAGAGAGAGAGAGAGAGAGAGAGAGAGAGAGAGAGAGAGAGATACAAGAGTGAAAATAAGAATATAAAGAGTGTATGTGTGGAAGGGGCAGCTAAATTATGGCACAGCTTACAGGTACGGCAGCTATACCTGTAAGTGCTCGGTTATAAATACAGCACGTGCCTAACTTTTGGGTAATAGAATATAAAAAGCTTATACAACCTAACCGAACCAAACCGTACCTAACATAACATAATCTACCTAACATAACTTGAAAGATGCTTTACCAGGTAAATAATAAGGCACAGGCCGTACCAATAGCAGATGACAACGCGGTACGACTGCCGTATCTCTAAGCACTTCGTTAAAATAAAGGGACAGATTATGTTGTCATCCATGCTGAGAGTGGATAGGTTAGAAAAAGTTAGGTTTTATTCAATTAAGTTAGATTAAGTTAGGTTAGGTTATACTGATATGATCCATGGTGAAAGAGTGAGTGAGTCTATATGTTTAGTTACTCATCAAATATGAGTAATAAAAGTGAGTTAACCCTATGAAAGACAGCCACGTTAAGCAACCTAACTCAGTGGTTCCAAACTTGTTACCCACTTTAACATGCCACATTAGGCGTGGTAACCCTTACACAAAATGTTGTCAATATTGATGTATATAGCTATATTAAAACACTAGATATATTTTCTTTCTGTCACCCCTCCATTACCCCCGGAAAACGGGTAATATTTAGATAACATTAGCGTGTTCTCCCAAGGTTAATACTCACATGTCAGATAGAATTAAAGTTGTAGAATATCATGCAATATATATCAACTTACGGAAACTTGTTAAAGCAAAATAATCCATGCCTAAAAATTAGTAGGCTAATCTTATCTCCATATTATCCCGAAAAACTGTTATAATATTACCCCCAGTTTGGGAACCACTGACCAACATTATACTCCTACACACATAGCATGAGCTTCACAATAATAAAACAAAGATGCATGGCTGACATACATAAATAATAATGAATATATCCGTTCTGGGTGACGTAAAACCCTTCTACAGGTGTGACGGGCAGGCAGGTGTGAGAGGAGCCGCCCACCATACGCCCACACACTCACCTCACCTGTGTGTTGCCTCTACTACTAATATAAGTGTTTCCTGGTTGAATAACACCACCAGGCCACTATAAGGGACTAATACTAAGCTTGTAAAGGTATGTTGACACTGTGTTATTAAGTCCCACAGCCACGACAACACGACTTGAAATCTTACTCTTGGGACTGTCACTGTTAAGAAAGTGTAAACATAACAATGATTTCACTTTTTATTTAATTTCAATTTATATTTTCCCTCACTTTTCCCTTCCTTAGAGGCGATGCATTACTACTTGTCATCCTCTCAGCTTAGATAAAACATTAACATGACGTTTTATTTCTACAAAACTAATATGTCGATTTATATTCTATTATTTTTCTGAGGTGTAGACAGGGGCGTTTCTAAGGGGGGACCAGTGGGGACAAAGGCCTCCTAGATTTTAAGCTGGCCCACTTTTATGGTCCCCCCTTAGAAACGCTCCTGTCTACACCTCAGAAAACACGAAAAATACCCAGAGAGAGCGAGAGCGAGAGCGAGAGGGAGAGGGAGAGGGAGAGGGAGAGGGGGGGAGAGAGAGAGAGAGAGAGAGAGAGAGAGAGAGAGAGAGAGAGAGAGAGAGAGAGAGAGAGAGAGAGAGAGAGAGAGGGAGAGGGAGAGAGAGAGAGAGAGAGAGAGAGAGAGAGAGAGAGAGAGAGAGAGAGAGAGAGAGAGAGAGAGAGAGAGAGAGAGGGAGAGAGAGAGAGAGAGAGAGAGAGAGAGAGAGAGAGAGAGAGAGAGAGAGAGAGAGAGAGAGAGAGAGAGAGAGAGAGAGAGAGGAGAGAGAGAGAGAGAGAGGGAGAGGGAGAGAGAGAGAGAGAGAGAGAGAGAGAGAGAGAGAGAGAGAGAGAGAGAGAGAGAGAGAGAGAGAGAGAGAGAGAGAGAGAGAGAGAGAGAGAGAGAGCTCAGACTGGTGGAGGATTGGGGAAGAGTGTGGCAGGTTAACTTTGCTCCGGAGAAGACGCAGGGGATGGTCATCTCACGGTCCCCCGCTGCCTCTCAAACTGTCTCAGGACTGGTGTGCTTTGGGGGCAAGTGTTTGCCACTCGAGGAGCACATCAAGATCCTGGGAGTGACCGTGGACCGTTGCCTGCGTTTCAACCACCATGTTGCCGCCGTCGCTCGACAGACCTCCCAGCGAGTCTCAGCTCTCCGTAGGATGGCAGGCAACCTCGACGCACATGGCATTCTCACCCTGTACAAGGCACAAATACGGCCATGTATGGAGTACGGTGCCCTTACATGGATGTCGAGTGCCACCACCCACGTGCAGAGACTGGATGCCGTGCAGCGACGTGCCTTGCGATTGGTGGATGACGAGGAGCACCAGCTGCCTGCACATGTCACGTCACTTGAACACCGGCGTGACGTGTCGGCTCTGGTGGTCTTTCACAAAGCCCAGGTGCAGGAAGTCCCCCACCTCGACCGGTTGAAACTTCCTCCTCGCCCCACCCAGAGGTGGACCAGATCCACACTCATAAGTGACGAGCTGGTGGAGGTGCCTCACTCACACTCAAGGCAGTACCAGCGCATATATACAGTCAGGACAGCAAGGCTGTGGAACAGCTTCACGGCAGCCACACCTAACGTGCCAAGCATGTCCACAAACAATATTAAACTCTCTGCACACAGGGGGCGTGGCACAAAAAATTCGCCACTTGTGTTTTCGACATAGTGTTGTGGACGGATGTGAAATTTTGTTTTTGTTTTCAAATTGTATAAATTATATGTATATGTGTATCTATCTTTTTTGTGTTATATATGTATGTACTAACCTACATATGTATAGTGCCATTTAAGGCTCTTAGAATAGTTCACCGTAAGAAAGTGAACTTGGAGCCTCCTGTAATATTAAGATAATGTTTAAATAAAAAAGAGAGAGAGAGAGAGAGAGAGAGAGAGAGAGAGAGAGAGAGAGAGAGAGAGAGAGAGAGAGAGAGAGAGAGAGAGAGAGAGAGAGAGAGAGAGAGAGAGTGTGTGTGTGTGTGTGTGTGTGTGTGTGTGTGTGTGTGTGTGTGTGTGTGTGTGTGTGTGTGTGTGTGGAAAATAATAGTGTCAGTGGCTACACCCAAGTCCTCTCTCCTCTCTCGCTCTGTCAGTGCAGTACGATATGTTTTCCCGCCCTCCCTCCCTCTCTTTCTTTACTCTGCTGCCGCTCAGCGCGAATCATTTCTCTCACGGGCTCTTGAGTGACGTTTAAAGAGACACACTTGGGTTCGCGCGATTTTCCTCTAAATTCATTGATCTTTAAATTTTTACACTTCATCAGAGGGTTTAAATTCCTAATGGTTCTTTAACTTGACTCATTACTCTCTCGCGCAGTGACGTTTAAAGAGCAACACTTGGGGTCGCGCGATATTTCTTTTATATTCATGGATTCTTTATGTTTTGACACCATTATTATTATTACTTTTTTTCTTTTCTATCTGCATCCATTACTCTCTAACATATTAGGAGAGAAGAATAGCATCCCACCTTGCACCAAGTAACAGTATGGCATTACCTACGTTATGTTACCGGCCCAAGTAACATTGTGTGTTGGAGAACATTTACACACACACACACACACACACACACACACACACACACACACACATGATAGTGTCTGCATGACATTTCACAGTGACACTATTTCATCATCATCAATGTAGAAAGGGAAGAGAGTAAAGTCTATCTGAACACCAATTGCCTTTTTAATGGGAATATAAACCAGGTATTTTGATAGATAGATAAATTAATCTGGATGAAAATGATAAAATAATAATAATAATTACCTTAATCACGCCTCTGAAGTCCTTACAAGCTTATCTTAGATCCTTCCTTCCTGCCTTTTGTCACTCCTCTGTATACCTTTATAAGAAGTAATGTAGAAATACTGAATAACTATTAAAAGAAACAAAAACACAAATCTAGGAAGACAGCTTAAAAAAATATATATCAAAAAAAATACTTAAGCTTACTGAGAAACAATTAGCTAACAAGAGGATAAATATATTTCGGTAATGAGAAAAAAACA
>JAPQNM010000048.1:14957523-14960023 GCA_029783475.1 Metacarcinus magister
GGACTCCACACCTCTGCCTCACGCCCATCCCCGTCAGCCCACCATCCGGAGCCTCCCTCACCCTCTTCGGATAGCGTCAGGTTGTGGTTCGGTTCCGCCAGACTCAGGTTCCAGGCCGAGGTTGTGTTCCAGTGCGGTGCTTCACTCCAGCGGGGTGTGAAGGCGTCCCAGGAGACTGTCGTTGCCACTCGGAACTCAATCAGACCACTAGTTCCACCTTCCTTGGGCCCATAGTCAAAGCCCTCGAGATGGCTAGTGTCTGGAGGCGGGAGATACTTCGGGTACACGGCGTAGGAGTACTTGAAGCCCTTGGTACCATTGGCAGAGTCGTCGGATGATTTGAATGGCGTCGTGTCAATCGCCGCCACGATGGAGGAGGGCGGGGCCATGTTGACCCCTTGCAGGCCTCACGACGCCTCGGCACCACTGTTCACCGCCTCTCCCATGTCTTCTCTGGACATGACACAACTCCTCTCGCCCTACACATATCTCTCCCCCTCGACTCTCCCATGATTAATTGACTCGCGCTCTGAGCCTCGCTACGGCACCTCCAGGTGTCGGCGCCACATGAGTTCTTGTGAAGGGAATACAGGATCACAGCCGCGCTAGGCTACACCGACAACCACAACATAATTAAACTTTCCCCATTTTGGTAGAATTATGACTTGTTACTGTCTAGTTGGGGCTGAAAAGATGTCTGATTATTGATTTGGTGAGCCCGGACAAGCGACGTGCTCTGTAGGGACACAAACAGCTTCCCGCATCACTAAAGGGCTGAGGGCAAGAGAACAGTAGTTTATTCTCGCAGATCAGATCCTTTAACGTATTGCAGGACAGAGGGATGGTGGCTCTTAGGACATCACTTCAAACGATGCTAAGGTAGAAAAAGAATAACAAACAGATGCCATTTCCTTAGGTCTTTGGTTTGGTGAGTGGCGGTGGAGCTGTAGTCAGTCACGGCCTCAGACCTGCCGGGGGGACACGTAATCAGAGGATGGCTGGCGAGGAGGAGAAAAAGGAAAGGATTGATTCGATTGATTTAGGGTTTTAAGACGGCGCAACAACTAGGTTATTGCCGTAAAATGGGAAGAAGAAGAAGAAGAAGAAGAAGAAGAAGAAGAAGAAGAAGAAGAAGAAGAGAAGAAGAAGAAGAAGAAGAAGAAGAAGAAGAGAAGAAGAAGAAGAAGAAGAAGAAGAAGAAGAAGAAGAGGAAGAAGAAGAAGAAGAAGAAGAAGAAGAAGAAGAAGAAGAGGAAGAAGAAGAAGAAGAAGAAGAAGGAAGAAACTTAGATAGCTGCCATCAATAGAGGTTATTGATTACCTACAATTCTCTGTAGATGGTTACGGAGACGATCTGTTTGGCGGTGAGTAAAGGTGGAAAAAGATAAAAACAAAATCTCTCGTGATGGGAATTCAGAAATACACGAAAATAATACACTTCACTGTTATTTTTATCTCCTCAGCATGGAAAAAAAAGGTTACTGAGTTGATATATTACAAGAAGTATTGAAATAACTATGAATTTTTTACTGGAAAGCCGAAAACCATACACCACCCGCGAAAACCATACACCACCCGCGAAAACCATACACCACCCGCGAAAACCATACACCACCCGCGAAAACCATACACCACCCGCGAAAACCATACACCACCCGCGAAAAAAAAAAAATGTGTCACGGAAAGGGAGGTAGCATATAAAAGAAGATAAAAAGAAAAGGAAGAAATGAAGAGAGAAAGAAAGGAAACAGAAAGAAAGAAAAAATGAATGAGTTACTTCTTCACGTGAATGTTTGAATACTCCACATTTAACACAATCAAACTGAGGACACGCTATCTTCAATGACACCTCCCCTCTCACTCTCTCTCTCTCTCTCTCTCTCTCTCTTCCTGTATGTCTAAGAGAGAGAGAGAGAGAGAGAGAGAGAGAGAGAGAGAGAGAGAGAGAGAGAGAGAGAGAGAGAGAGAGAGAGAGAGAGAGAATCGAAGGCGCCGGGTGAGAGATGAATGCCAAGAGTGGGTGGTGGGTGAAAAGTGTTATGAAAAGGGACCAATTTGGGTGATGGGCGCCATCTTGAGAGAGAGAGAGAGAGAGAGAGAGAGAGAGAGAGAGAGAGAGAGAGAGAGAGAGAGAGAGAGAGAGAGTCGTATCCAGCTTGTAAGTTAAGCTAGACCTTGCCAAAAAGAAGAAATTTGCATCATCTTTTACAATGTTGTACTCGACTCGGACGTGGTGGTGGTGACCTTGACAGTACTGGTGAAGGGGTGGAAGGGTGGAGGGGTGGAGGGTTTCAACACACTGCCTGCCTCTAGTCCTTACCAATATCGACTTCCACCTTTCCGAAACGTTGATATTATTGTTTTCTTGTATTTCTTATACTTTTGGTGATGTTAGGTTGCGGTGTGTGTGTGTGTGTGTGTGTATGTGTGTGTGTGTGTGTGTGTGTGTGTGTGTGTGTGTGTGTGTGTGTGTGTGTGTGTGTGTGTGTGTGTGTGTGTGT
>JAPQNM010000048.1:14970494-14990853 GCA_029783475.1 Metacarcinus magister
GCAATGTCCATACATAATATATTGAGTTCTCATAATACTGAAATGTAGACACTTACACCAGTTAAAAGACTGAAACGAAGATAGGCACGATTTTATAAACTAAATATGAAATGTAATGACATGACACCTTAATAACAATTCGAATTCTCAGCACTGAAATATAAAGAAACTTACTCCAGTATATAACTGAAATCAAGATATACACTGTTCCATAAACTAAATATGAATTCTGAATAACTATACTAAAATGAGAAACTGACTTCATGAATTGTATGTTATGAATAGTTTATTTCAGTGAGATGGACGCTGCTGCTTATTTTTCACAAGATCAGAAATTCTAGACTTGAAGGATGACAGCGCACAACGCAAGTCATTTTCTACATCGAGTCGATTGCGCTGTTTTGTTTTCAGGACAACAAGAGGTGAGAACCCTGCTTTGCAAATATATGTAAAAGAAAAGGGAAGAATCAAACGAAGTGCTTCTTCGCCTACTTTCAGTACAGGGGAAGATATTTCACCCAAACTCTTCCAACTTCATTGTTTCAAAGTCCCTTTTCGCACACGAGTCACATTTCAAATTGATGGCTTCCTCTTGCAGTGATTACAGTAACAACTAAACATCAGATTCTGCACCAATGTCCAAAAAGAATTATACTTTGCACGTATGTAAGGGCAGATACTTGTTCTTGGAATGATTTCATTATTTTTATTAAACAATGATTTTTGAGCAGATGACTTCACGCCCCCTTGTATCCTCCTCATGCCCACTAATTTGGGAACCACTGTTCTAGATGTATCTGCCAAGCCTAACATTCATGAATATCTAGTTAATAAGCTGATGATAGCAATTAATAAAGAAATTGATTAATGAATTAAATTATATATATATATATATATATATATATATATATATATATATATTATATATATATATATATATATATATATATATATATATATATATATATATATATTTATATATAAATATATATATATATATATATATATATATATATATATATGTAAATATACTATAATCTGAATGTCAATGTCTCCAAGTCACATAGCATAAACAAAATGCCTTCCAAGTCACCACTAACTTAGTGAAGGTAATCAATGTACGAATACTACCTCGTTGTGAAGCATCAATATCGCCAAGTAGGAAATGTAAATTATGTTAAAGTTCTTATTTCTGAGAAAAAGTTTGCAAGTGGTGCATTAATTCTTATTTACTAACGTGTGCTGGACTTCTGCATATTATGAGATAACCGATTGGCTATTAATTCCCCGACGAAAGCTACGCAGGCAATATATAGTCCAAGCAGAAAAAGGATGAAGGCGCCTTGTGTGTGGATGATGGTGAGGGCCGTGAGGCTCTCCAGCTCTGCATTGTTCTCGTCTTGTTGTTCAGCCTGGCGGTTCCTCTGTCTGCGCTGACTCCTAAGTTTGGTCTCAGTCAGCAAGTCGGCCACCCACTTCTCGTACAGGCCAGCCTGCGGACAGACTCTTCCATACACAACAGGCCTAATCATATTAATGATACTGAAAATTCTTAATTATATGTAGCCAAAATAATGGGAAAAATAACTTTGTTCATTAATTTCAGCCTTTCGTTTCATCCTACCAGCCGAGGGTACGAAAAAGTATTATTGATATTAACTCTAAATAACGAAAATATTTCAATAATTTATTTGTTATTAAATAATATATATACTATCTAACCTCTAGAGGAGCTGTGATCCATCGGTCCAGTTGGGGTTTGTAAGGTGCGTCATGCGGAATGGGCCACCCGGATGGCCCTGGGAAGAGGGTCTCACGTCCCACGTACAGACGGGAAGTGCCGTCCACATCTGTGAACTTGTCATCTATCTGGTATTTGAGGAACCTCCTGCCACCCAGGTGAGCGCGTCTAGAGCGATGGATAGAGAGGTACTTACATGTGTTACACAATCTTAAAACAGTGTAACGTAGAAACAAAAAATGTGCAGTCTGTAGTGTAGTCACCTCACTTGACCTGTCCATATAGTAATATAAATTAGGAAGAAATGCGAGTGCGTGGAAATGCGGTAGAAGGATTGCATTAAAGCAGAGTTGGTTTCTTCCAGACAGGATTGAAAGGTCACAAACCCTTGACTTATTCTCGTATCTATCAACTACTGGTGAGCAAGGGTTACAGCGTTCAAGTAGACAAACTAATTTTGTCTTCACCCAACCCCGTGTGTGTGTGTGTCTGTGTGTGTGTGTGTGTGTGTGTGTGTGTGTGTGTGTGTGTGTGTGTGTGTGTGTGTGTGTGTGTGTGTAATAATAATAATAATAATAATAATAATAATAAACGGTTCATTTAAAAAGCAATCATGGACTGAAAATATACATAATTGGGAAATCAATATGCTAAGATATAATTAATTAAGTATACGTATCTATATGTTAAGGTAAAATTAATTAAGTTTATTTATCTATTTGTTACCGTATAGTTAATTAAGTTTACTTAGAATTTAATAAACGAACAATGGAGGGAATCGCACTGTTCTTGAAGCGGTCGGTCCTCGGGGCTTTGACAGGGATTACGGCCATATGTTAAGCCAAATATAGGGTCTATCTTCTAGGGTCTATACTCAATTCGTTATGTTAAAGTGTAATCACGGCCCTATACTTTGGGAAATACTATAATTATGGAAAGAATTCCAATACTCCTTTTTAGTCTGCTTGGGTGTGTCTTTCGGGAACCCTAAATGTAATTATTATCGTCAAATGAGCTACTTACCAATTTAAAACATACCTATGCTAGTCTGATATTTGTGAAAAAATAAGGAAAGTTCTTGTGTGCAAAATATCTCAACACGAACAAAATTCGTAAATTTCTAAACACTGACGCTGCTACACCCTATATTGGAGTTCGAGACATCGAGTATCAACATCAACACTTCTACATCTTGACAGGTAAGAATTTATATGAACCATTTCTTCAGTAATGCATTACCATAATAATTATTTGCATGAAGATAAGAATGGCATTAAAGTGTATAAATATGTGTAGCTACTTCACCAGTTAAGATCCATACAGTGTTAACCAAGCGAGTGATTTCAAACTGGAAATTCTGTACTTTTTTTATCTATACCATCTTGTATGAATTTGTAACATTGATTAATTTAACTTTCCTTTGTTATAAATTAATGGTAACTTTGGTAACATTTTACATCTTCACCATAATGGTGTCTGTTTACGTCTGCGTCTTGCACTGCACCTCGTCTCAACTCCCTGCTTTTGGTCATATATAACATTTGATATCTTCAATATTAACCTAACCTAACATAACCTATAACAAGCAAACCTTAACCTACATTGACAAGTAACAGAACCTTGTTCAAACAAAAATAAACTTTTCTTTTCGAAGAGGTCTCACAGAAAACATTGAATAATCTCATCACAAACTAAGAATTTGCGACGGAAATGTAAATAACAAAATCTTCTCAAAATGCATCAGGTAATGCGAAAATATAACCCTGAAGTCTTTAGAACATTTTGGTGAAGATGTAAAATAATACCCTAAAATAAGCCAAAGCATAACATACTTAGGTGATCTGCACAAATTATTATGTGTCACTAATATTATACAAGTGACTTTGCAGCCATATTTCCCTCCTGGGCTTCAGATTTGTTAGGTACAATTTGTTACGTTAGTTTAGGTAATGCCTTGATGAAGTTACTTCCATTATCAAGTAGATTTGACCCTAAAATGTATGTTTATATGACAGCACATGCAAAACTAAACTTTAAACCATATATAACTTATCTAATGGTACAAAAAAAATTTCAGCATGTTTCCACACTACCGTTACATACGAAACCTGGAACGTTATGATGATTTTGGCCCCATAAGAAGGGTTATACCTGACCGTACTAACCCATTCGAGGCCATGACAGAGGATGAATTTTTGATGAGGTTCCGTTTGAACAAGGAGTGCACACTTTCCTTAATTCAAAGGATAGAACATCAGTTGCCTCATGCTCTCAACAACACAGGTAAGCATTTATGTGTTAGTAATGTCCTGTAACTTGACTTGTGATTTTATGAACTATATATATATATATATATATATATATATATATATATATATATATATATATATATATATATATATATATATATATACACTGTAATGTTAGGTAGAGTTTCCTTAAATAATTCACTAGATTATCTTGGTCAAGTAAATGACTACTGCACGGTATCACTCGAACTACCTAGATTCTGTTAAAAATTTTAAACCAAGAAATTTTCTTTGATTTTAGAAAGGATAACCACACACCAGACAATATTATTATTAACCATGAACTGGTTTGGAGAGTCACCCATTATAAGTATTTTGGTGCAGACATGTGTATAAAAAGTCTACAAAGGCTACCCTTCTTAAGGATACTAAAAAATCTACAAATAAGCAACACTATCATGGATTTATTCTATGAATCTGTAATTGAATCTGTAAAAAGTAAAGGTTAAAGGTAAGGGAAAACTTAATAAGACAGGACAGGTTAGGTAGGTTAATGAAGTTATAAGTAGGTTAGGTTAGATAAGATTATGGAAAATTAAATAATATAGTTACAACAGCATGTAAACTAAAGGCAACAGTAAATTCCCTTGATGATTTGTTTAACAAAAATGCAATCCAAATAATGAAAAAGATAAAGGCAGATAAACAACACCAACTCCATGGTAACTATGTATTCTTAAGATCAAGAAAAAGACTTGCTCTGCCTCACCAACATACTGATAGATATAAAATAGTATTTATACCAAAGAGAGTCAAATAGTTTCACCATTCTTTAGGAACATTTTAAAGGATAAAAATTATGGATGATGCTTGGATTGTGTGCAAATATTTTGTGATGTATAAAATTATATTCTTATGTTATGAATTATATTATATATTTTTTCTTTTCTTTAAAATTTGATAAGCTGTAGCAAAAAAAATAATTCAAAATGTATTAATACTATACTATTTGAGTATCTCTCTCTCTCTCTCTTTATATATATATATATATATATATATATATATATATATATATATATATATATATATATATATATATATATATATACACACACATTACATTGCTTTTTCTAATGTTTTTTTTTTTTTCTTCTTTCAGGCTGCCCAGTACCACCTCACCTGCAGGTCCTGATTGGCCTTAGGTATATTGCCACAGGAAACGACCAAATTGGGATATCAGATTGCTACGATGTGTCACAGTCTTATGTTAGCAGATGTGTTGCAAGGGTGGCATATGCTATTGGTTCTATGAGTGGAGATATAATTAAATTTCCAGAAAATAATGACATCTTCAGAACCAAACAGTTCATGGCTATAGCAGGAATGCCAGGTGTAATTGGATGTATCGACTGCACCCATATTTCAATTCTAATGCAAACACATCCTCGTCCTGAAACATTTAGGAACAGGAAAGGTTTTTTTTCATTAAATGTTCAAGCCGTGTGTGGCCCTAAACTGAAGTTTTCCAATGTTGTTGCTCGGTGGCCTGGCAGTGCACATGATAGCAACATTTTTGATAATAGCAGACTCTGTCAGGAACTTGAAGATGGTTTGCTTCCAGGCCATTTACTGGGTGATAGTGGCTACCCTTGCCGCAATTATATACTCACTCCTTTAACAGCTCCCCAAGGTCGTGGAGAAACCCACTATAATGCTGCCCACATAAAAACAAGAAATACCGTAGAACGAGCATTTGGACTATTGAAAAGATGGTTTGCATGTCTTGGTGAAAAAATGAGAACATCATTAACAACAACAAAGCACATTATAGTTGCAGCTGTTGTGCTTCACAATTTAGCAATAAGCTACAACGTACCGCACCCAGATGAAGCACCATTACTTGACGACACAGATGAGGATCCTGATAATCCAACAGCCCAAGAAGAAAATGAACAACCTCATGCAGTGCGGAACATTCGTGGTACGTTGAAGAGACAACAAATAATCAGAGAACATTTTGATTAGACCACATCATGAGCCTTAGTTGGAGAAGGGAGTTAATTAATGCGAAAAGAGCAAGCGGCAGACATCAGAGTTCATATGGCGTTATGTCAATCATTCTAAAAGGTACACGGTATATCAACGAGATGGTGGTAAGGTAAATTATGGAATGGGAAAGGGCAATAATGAGTTATAATCAAATGGGAAGTTTTTACTTTATCAATACACTACCATCTCCCACATGCATATACATATATATATATATATATATATATATATATATATATATATATATATATATATATATATATATATATATATGTAATTTCATAATGTCATAATTAGGTTTAAGAAAAAAAATAAAGAAAGGTAATCAATAATGTTTTATTAACTAAAATAAAGTAATATATCCATTGAAAATAATAAATTCTCTCTCTATATATGTATTATATTTATATCTTATTGTATGCATGACAAATGAGCGGGAAGGGTGGTAGGTAAACTCAGCATGAGTTAGGAATACTATATTCTTTGACTTATTGATACTTGGTCTTCTTTAGAAATTCTGAAGAAGATCAAGTGTCGAAACGTCAAAGAATATATATATATATATATATATATATATATATATATATATATATATATATATATATATATATATATATATACATACAGTATATATAAATATATGGCAAATCTTGAAATAAAATTTCCATTGCACACAAAATCACGAGCACTACTTGAAAAATATATTTATAAATGTCACAGGAGATCCAATAAAAGTAATAAAGATAAGAAAACAGTATCAGTGGTGGAGTACATATCTTATATTTTATTAATTTTGTCAACTAGCTGCCTTACTGCCTCAACTATTCCCTTCATAGCTTCTAGTTGCATTTTGGATACGTCCTCATCTAATTTTAGTTTATCAAACTTAGCTTTTTTATACTTAATGTCCATTTCCACTTTTTCCATAGCTTTCTTGTGTTCCTTTATGTGCATTTCCAGTGCTGTTGTATAGTTGGCCTCTCGGGTGAATTTTACTGCACGACGGCGTTTCCTCAGGTTCGATGTCCCTGGAATGGATGTTAGTGTTGTGTTGGATGGTTCTGGTATGTTAATGTGATGTAGTGTTTGTGTTGTGTTTGATGGTTCTGGTGTGTTAGTGTGATGTAATGGTTGTGTTGTGTTGGATGGTTCTGGTGTGTTAATGTGATGTAGTGTTTGTGTTGTGTTTGATGGTTCTGGTGTGTTAGTGTGATGTAGTGGTTGTGTTGTGTTGGATGGTTCTGGTGTGTTAATGTGGTGTAGTGTTTGTGTTGTGTAAGATGGTCCTGGTTTGTTAATATGGTGTAGTGTTTGTGTTGTGTAAGATGGTCCTGGTGTGTTAATGTGGTGTAGTGTTTGTGTTGTGTTGGACGGTTCAGTGTGCTGGTGTGGTGTCTGTGTTATGTTGGGCAGTCCATCTTCAGTCATGGCAAATCCATGCCCATCTACATCAACGTAGATGATTGGAATGGCTTGACTTGCTGAAAATAGAAAATTACATGATTAGTTTAAACCTATGGCTATATTCATTTGACTATATGTTTTCTTCTCTGTGAATTTTTTCTACATAAATTCTATTTGTACATGCTAAGTATGATGTAAAGTAAGGAATACTGAAGTTGGTAGTAGGCAATACATATTGTTTGTTTTAGTTTGAGACATTTGGCCCATACAGTATTATATGCAAGTATTGATTATCATTTTTGGTTTTGGTAGAAAACACTTTACTTTCTGAAAAATATCAAGAACCAAACCTAACTTAAGAAAAAAAAAATACAATAATGTATATTGTAGGTTAGCTACATATCAATGAACTTACTTGTTACTGAGTTACTGTTCAAATCATTCTCCAGATCATCCAGGTCATCACTGATGATGCTGAGGATTCTAGCAGTTTCTGGATCATTTATCTTAGGTGGAGGCCCACCACCCGTCCGCATGGCTTCCCTTTTGCAAAACGCATGGTCTTTCTTTGCTCTGAAAATTAGTATTAGGTGGTTAAAAAGAATGTTATTGTTCCTGCTAATAATATGTAGAAATTTGATGCCTTTTATTGCAACTAATCAAGAAATAACGCTTCTAGCTAGTTAGGTTAAGATTTAAAACCAAATTTGCATAGGTTTGAAGCTATGTATTTCATGAGAGGAGATAAACTAAGCATTTAAGCAATAAATGAATATCAAATTATATGAAAAACATTAGTGGAAGAAGGGCTATAGACAGCTCAGCTAACCGTTTAAAAATTAAAAGAAGTAGCTAAGAAAATTATTTGGTAAACTCGTGCATGTGCACTGTAAATTACCAAACTAGAATTTTGAAGCAGTACCCTAAACTAGTGTAGGACAAAACCCCCTAAGTTATATTTGTTTTAGTTTTTGGTATTCCTCTTATTCACAGTCCAGACATAACCAAATCAAACCTAATCTAACCTGTACATGGGGAATTACGGCACTCAGGTAGATAAAGCAACGATCAGGTGGAGTGAACCAACACAAAGAAAGATTATAAAATTTTGTCATGATTACTTCAGTAAGAAATTACTTCAAATATATAAATCTTATTTTATATTTTAATGGTATTAGATGGTATTAAAATCCAAAAACAGAAAAAAGATAACTGAGGGTGTTTTGTCCTATTTCGCACTTCAACTAAGGGTTTTTTGTCCTGGGTTGTTTTGTCTGGACCCCAGCCTAACCCTACCATGAGAAGTATTAGAAAACACTTATTGTTTGAAATGCCTATTCAGAAGTTAAATACTCCAATGTCTCATTTATTTAAATTTTTTTACCGTATCTAACTTTAGTCTACGAATGTTGGTACAGAAAAATAAAATTAAATACAATTATTCACTACTTACTTCCCCTTCGAGTTCTCCCATATCTTCTTTAGTTGTTGTTGAGTTCTTGGAGACCCATAGCCAGCAGAATTGAACAATGTTGTGATTTCTTCCCATGCCTCCTTTTTCTTATTAATCATTCGGTAATCATGACTCCTGTTAAACAAAATACCCTTTCTCTCTTCTATTAATCTAATCAGGAAATCTCGCTCATTAGCAGTTATATATTTTGCTCGAAATATGGTCTTAATTTCCATTCTTCTTTAGGTTTTCAGTAGGTAGGTGGGTAGGTAAGTGACGAACATGCGACAATTTATCTTTCCCGCTCAAATTATGTAAATAAACGTTGTCGCGGCATACCAACTGTTCATCGACACCCGTATATGCTTGGAGCAGGAGTACCAACCGCTTCCTTTCCCTAAACCAGATTTTAACATACCGAGTTTGAAATTAAGGTCTGTTTACCCTTTCCATAGTGCGAAAAGTAGTACCTATAATTTGGGAAACCTATATTTGGCTTAACATATGGCCGTTAGACCCTTGACAATATCTATACAACCTTAACCCGACTCTCAGCTTCTACTCACGACAATCAGCAACATGTCCGTTCTTAACGTCTCGTTCTGGCTGGCAATCTTCTCAAGTATTTTTTGTATTCTTCTTCCTTCTTATATTCTTATTTTTCTTTGTATTCTTCTTGTAGGATTCTTCTTCCGTCTTATATCCTTATTATTTTGTATTCTTCTTTGTATAATTTTTCTGTATTTCTGTTGGGCTCTTATGGTTCTTTCTGGATCTTTGAACTTGCTTAGTCTTGTGTTCATTTGATCTGACAGCCAAGCAGGCTTTGAGTCTAAGGGGAGGGTTCCCCAAAATAGTTGTACTCAAGTCGAGTTGTGGTTAGCTTGTGCCTTCTCGGTGTTCCCAACTCACCGGAGTGTGGTCGGATGATGGGGGCGTATTTAGTGTGACGTCCCATAGCCAACGTGACTTGCTGCGGGCTCAATGGCACACTGAGGCCAACTATGGGTTATCTATGTATGTACTCTTATGACTTCCAGTCCTTACAGTGTCTGGTGTCGCGTTCCCTATTCATGTGTGTCATTTGTTGCTTCGTCAGGAGTGTTGTCTGCGTCGGAAGCACTGCTTGTGGGTTCCAACACCTGACTGCAACCCTTACCAAGTGTGAGTGACACACGTGAATGAATGTAAACTAATTGACAGACGCTCCTTCAGAGTATGTTCAAGCAGAGGATGTGCCAGTAAGTGTACAGTTTCAGTAGTTGTCTCCCAGGTATATAGAAGGAAATGGGTATATATTCTTTTGTTCTGGAAATGGTGCGCGAAAAGAAGGTTTTTTTTCCCCTCCTCTACCTCCTTCTCCTCTAATAGTTAACCAAATAATAAACAATGAACAGGAGGAGCGTAGTAGATTAAAACAAAGGTGATATAGAGAAGTTGCAAGTCATAGAAAAAACGGTATGGAGGCAAGTAGTGGATGCTCAAAGTTACGTGGCAGTGGAGGCACTGAGGGGAGAAATTGGTTGTGCAACGATGGTGGAGCGAGATATGAAAACCAAACTTTGTTACCTAAAACATATATTGGATGGAAAAATGTTTGTTAAGAGAAATATTGATTGAAACGAAGGAATCCAAAAGGGAAAGTCAATAGTGAAGGGAAGAGTTCAACTATGTTTTTCTAATTGGCTTAGGTTGTTGATTTGCATGTATGTTGCGTCGTATAATATTACCTTCATTATCATACCCGAGTTTCAAGTAAATAGTATCAATGTATATTCAGATATATCTATTTTTTTTTTTTATTTAAAAATTTTCAAAATCTATCTACTGCGTCATTTTTGCATATTTTGTTTTGCTATTTCCACACAGAATATTTTATAAATATCCTAACAAATTGTGTTAAAAAGATTTTTGAAAATTCTGTGGGTTTGGTAGATCTATCGAAAGTTTGAAGTCTAGAATCATTTTGTGCCGAACGAAAAAAGTATAACATTTAAAAAAAAAATTATTATAACACAATTTGTTATAGAGTAACTAAAGTTTTTATCCCTAATTTTTTTAGGCAATCGAACAAAGCATAAATGAGGATATGCATTTTATGTTGTAAAAACCTTTATTTTGAGAAAACAACGATTAAAGATGTTTTCCCCTCCACGCCCATGAATTAGGCATTTAAACTTTGGCTCGGCGGGACATTTAAATTTGTGGAAAAGGATAAAAAAAAAAAAACTGCCATTTGATAGCTTACACTTAGGTAGTGTAGTCAGAACACTTAACTCAATTTGGATATTTCTAAAATATTATCAAAATACACCATGGTGAACTCTCCCCTTAAAAGGGGTAAAAAGATAAATGAAACATAAATGTGAAAATTGTAGAGAATATACAACTAAACGAGAAAGTTCTTCAAGAAAAAGTGAGAAAATGGGGAGAGGAGAGATGGAGGACTGATAGGGAAAGATAACCAACTTTGACCTTCTACCGGAGAAATAAACAATCCATTAGAGAAGAAAATATATATGACAACACTGTGAAGGTGTACTGTAAAGGAGGTACTGTGAAGGTGTACTGTAAAGGAGGTACTGTGAAGGTGTACTGTAAAGGAGGTACTGTGAAGGTGTACTGTAAAGGAGGTACTGTAAAGGTGTACTGTGAAGGTGTACTGTAAAGGAGGTACTGTGAAGGTGTACTGTAAAGGAGGTACTGTGAAGGTGTACTGTAAAGGAGGTACTGTCAAGGTGTACTGTAAAGGAGGTACTGTGAAGGTGTACTGTAAAGGAGGTACTGTCATGGTGTACTGTAAAGGAGGTACTGTCAAGGTGTACCTCAATTATAGCCTACCGAAGCAGAGAGAGAGAGAGAGAGAGAGAGAGAGAGAGAGAGAGAGAGAGAGAGAGAGAGAGAGAGAGAGAGAGAGAATAAAAACTAACTTGGTCATCCTACTGAGGTGGCTGGGAAGAATCTTGAAATTATAGCATGTAGCAGAATCAAATGTCGCTTTGGCATGGAGCAATCCATTTAGGGTTGCAGTGTTCAGCTTGTTTCTTGTTTCAGTTTTCACTAGATTTAATTGGGAGAAAATCCTCTCTACAGCTGCACTTGAGTGGAGCGATAATATGGAGCCATGTAGGGGAAAACAAATATTACACAATAAAATTGAGTTAATATATTGTCAATAATATTGATCGTGTAGTGAGTGTTCTAATTATAGCCTATTATCAGTATTTGATGATGTATCAATTATATCTTGTTACCGCTATTTAAAGTCTACATATCAATTATAGCCTATTTCCGGGATTTGAACACAATTATAGCTTATTACTGGTATTTAAATAAATGTAGATTATAATATATTACCAATACTTAAGATATATAATTTATTGCCTATTACCAACCGGTATGTGAAGACGATATATTAATTTTAAAGGCTATTACGAGTATGTTAAGATGATGAATAGCTTACTACCGATATGTTGATGGGTATTAGAATAGTAGCCTATTTCTGATATTTGAAGACAAAATACTAATTACAGCCTACAACCAGCATTTTAATAAGATATTAATAATAGCTAATTAATGTTATTTGACGATATTATATTAATAATACTTTGATCAGTTTCTCAAGCTCGAAGCATGTCTCGCACGCTTTTTGCCACTAGGAGTCGTGAGGAGCATGGGGATACGTGATCCCTTCATCCTCGAAAGGTTGCAACAATGGTGCAGAACCCTAAACACGTCTACCAAAACAGAGACAGCTCATCACCGGTGGTAACCCGACATGCAACCCGAACGAGCAAACCAACTTTCTACCGAGACTCGACGACATACACCTAATAATAGGGGCTTAATCCCGACAAACGACACAGCTAATTGTAACTAGGGCAGTTCCGCGGAGTTTTCTGTTTGACAACTGGACCTGGTTATGCCGCAGAGAGCCGTTAGCGGCCAAGGAGCATCCCAACAAATGCCAGGCAGTTCACAACCGGCCGGAAGGAATAAATTTAACCGGCAATGTTTCTGTGAGCAATACCAGCAAAACTCTGTTCAGCACCAGCAGGAAAATGTACTACGAAAGAGCACTTTCACTGCAGTAACGAGGTGAGAGCCAGAGAAAAAGAAATCTTGCCTGTGTACAGACTGGGAGAACCGTGGACACGTCTGCTCATGGCCACAGCTGCGAGCACACTGCAGACTATCAAGGCATGACTGAGGCTTGTGCCGACGGCGCTGCGCCCCGCTCTTATATAGGCGGCCATGATAGAATAACCAAAATATGGAATAGTATCTCTTATTCTCAATGGATCAAGCTAACACTAGTATCATTTTGTTCGGCAGAATAGTTTCTCTAAAATTATATAGTTTTCATTACAATTAAAAAAAAAAAAATTAATAAAGTAAAGAATATAGATTTTTCTTAAATTTTCATCAATTTTCAAAATAATCATCAAATCTACATTTTCTTGTCGTTCTATGAAAGTCCCAAAGTGATAAATTTAATTTACCAATAAAATGAGATTATTCTGGATACTTGCAATACGAGTACAAGCTTTATAAGAGCAGAAAATTTATGATTTCTCAAAACTAGCCTATTATAAAGCGAAGTTTGCAGTAAGCAGATGTAATATCTCAGAAAGTAAGACTCGTTAAGCGCCAACTAAAACTATCAATATTATTGTGCAATATTCCATTTTATAAGCTGTATCATTAAAAAAAAATAATCATTGTATAACTTAGTTTTTTATAGGCTGTATCATCAAAGCATAAATTATTGTATAGCCTAGCATTCATAAGCTGTACCATTTAAGAATAAACTATTGTATAGTGTAGCTTTTTATAGGCTGTATCATTAAAAAATATTTTAGCCTAGCATTTTATAAGTTGTATCATAAGTTGTATGATAAATTAAGCGAAATAGTCATAAGTAGGGAAGTAGTTAGCAAGGAAATAGATAGACTTAAAAAGACTAAATCTCCAGGGCCGGACGACATTTTTCCGAGGATTCTTAGGGAATGTAGAGAAGAACTCGTTGAACCCATTGCGATGATTTTTAGAAAATCCCTAGACACAGGAGTAGTGCCTAGGCTATGGAGGCAGGCAAATGTAGCTCCTATATTCAAGAAAGGAGATAAGGCAGAAAGTAGTAACTACCGCCCAATTAGTTTAACATCAGTGGTAGGCAAGATGTTAGAAGCTATCATAGCAAGGGCAATTAGAAAACATTTAGATGAACACAAGCTAATTAGACATAGTCAACATGGTTTTAGCAAGGGAAAGTCCTGCCTGACAAATTTATTAACCTTCTATAGGAAAGTAGTTGAAACCATAGATAAGGGGGACGAGTATGATATAGTATATTTGGACTTCAGTAAAGCCTTTGACAGAGTACCCCATAGGAGACTGTTAAGTAAAGTCAAGGCTCATGGCATAGGTGGGAAGATACTAGAGTGGATTAGGGGATGCCTTACTAGTAGGGAACAGAGGGTACAGATTAATGGGAAGAAATCAGAATGGGGTAATGTCACTAGTGGGGTACCACAGGGATCAGTACTAGGACCATTGTTATTCATAATCTATATAAATGACTTAGAGACAGGAATAAACAGTGATATCAGTAAATTTGCCGATGACACAAAGATAGGAAGACCGGTAAAGAATTTAGATGATGCTAGGATGCTGCAGGATGACTTAAATAGGCTGTACGAGTGGTCAGAGAAATGGCAGATGCAGTTTAATGTTAATAAGTGTAGCATTATGAGTGTAGGTAAAGGTAATAGGCCTGTAGACTACACATTAAATGACAATACCTTAGGAAAGTCATATAGTGTGAGGGACTTAGGAGTTCAAATAAGCAGTGACTTGCGCCCCAGGGAACAGTGTATTATAGCTAGAAATAGAGCCAACAAGATAATGGGATTTATTAGTAGGTGTGTGACAAATAGGAGTTCTGAGGTCATTCTGAGATTGTATTTAGCGCTAGTAAGACCCCACTTAGATTATGCAGCTCAGTTTTGGTCCCCTTATTATAGGAAAGATATAGGCTCCTTGGAGGCAGTCCAGAGAAGAATGACCAAGATGATTCAGGGGCTGAGAAATTTACCCTACAAAGATAGGTTAAAACGTCTTAATCTCCACTCCCTAGAGAGAAGGAGGGCAAGAGGGGATTTGATTGAGGTTTTCAAATGGGTAAAAGGAATTAATAAGGAAAACATTGATCAGGTTTTAGAATTTAGTAGTCAGGATAGGACACGTGGAAATGGGTACAAGCTAGAAAAACTTAGATTCAGGACAGACATAGGTAGATATTGGTTCACTAACAGAGTGGTGAACGATTGGAATAGGCTGGGTAGACACGTAGTAAGTGGTGAGTCAATAGATAGCTTTAAAAGACGGTTGGATCAGAGTATGGATAGGGATGACAGGTGGGATGGCTAAATATTGGATTATTCCAAGGGTGGGGGGCAAGGAGCCGCCTCGTGTAGATCATTAACTGGCCTCTTGCAGTCTCCTCATTTCTTATGTTCTTAAAGAATAAACTATTGTATAGCTAAGCTTTTTATAGGCTGTATCATTAAGGAATAAATTATTGCATAGCATAGCTTTTTATAGGTTGTATCATTAAGGAATAAATTATTATATAGCATAGCTTTTTATAGGCTGTGTCATTAAGGAATAAATTATTGTATAGCATAGCTTTTTATAGGCTGTATCATTAAGGAATAAACTATTGTATAACCTAGCATTTATAAGATGTATTATTAAGGAAGAAATTATTGTATAGCATAGCTTTTTTAGGCTACATCATCAAAGAATAAATGACTGTATAGCCTAATTATGACACCTTTTTTTTATATCGCTATTGGTATAATATAAACTTACATTATAAAACAACATAAGGCCTCTTCTATTTGTTCCCAATAATCTACTCCGGATTCTGCTCTGAATCCGAATCTGTTTTGGATTCGGTGGGTGCAAATAGAACATCAGAATCTGTTTTGGATTCGCTGGATCAAAACAATAACAATGAGAGGCCAGTCGCTGCCCAGCCGTCACACTAGTCACTTCTCCAAGGAAGTGTTGAGAATTACAGTTTTCATTACCTGATGCATTTAGGGCGACAGGGGCACCCTTAATTATCAGCAACCTGCTTATATTGAGAGGCCAGTGGCTGCCCAGCCATGATCAGCTATTGACGCTCACCACTTTTACTGGGACGTAAAATTAATAAAGGTCACCGATCGTCACAAGAGGTTAACCTCAAGATCAAGATAAAACCATGACCTGACCTGACCTGTGACATCAAGATCAAGCCCGACTTGGAGGAAATTTCAAGTCACCTGTGACATCAAGATCACCTACAACGCCATCCCAGAAACCCAGCTACCAGTCAGGCTCTGTATCGGACGAACTGACCGGGTGCTAAACGACTCGGTGCTAAACTGACACCCGGTGCTAAACGACCCGGTGTGAACGTGAAAATGTGTGAAATAACTTGATACCGTAAGAGACAGCATTGGTGTGACACATTGCCTCCCAAAGCATCACAACACACTTCCTGCAGCCGCTCACATGCAACACAGAACCAACCCAAACACTTCTTTAGAGTCGGGCGGCCAAGACTTTTTGCGGACACTGTAGTTGTTGTTGTAGTAATAGTAATTGTAATAGTATTTATAATAGTATTAGTAATAGTAATAGTAGGTTAGGTTAGGTTAGGTCCACCACTTCCACCCAGCCTTGTTATGGCAGGAGATGAGATGAGATGGCTCGGGTCCTGGTGGAGAGTGACCAGTACTAGATTCACTTGGATATCTACAGGATTTGCTGGCAGTATTCATGACCAAAAGTGTCTATCTTTAAGCTCGATGAGTGAGCGAGTGTCAATGTTGCTTAATGAGTACTTCCCAACGACTAGTATACACATAGTGGGAGATTCTGCCTTCACTCTGCAGCCAGGATTGATGGTACCATTGAAGGATCATGGAAATTTAACCCCATCACAAGCATTATATAACAAAAAGCTTTCTTTAAGTAGATGTGTTATCGAAAACACATTTGGATTATTGAAAAATAGATTCAGGTCTCTGATGAACCTCGAAGTTAAACTTAAAAATGTTACACAAATTATTGTAGCATGCTGCACCCTCCATAACATTTTTTTTTATTTAATGATTATCATGAGGAATCAGACACTATGGACCCACCAGATGAATCTACTAATCCTAATCCAGCAACAGAGTTTAAGTCAAACAATCCCAATGCAGCTGCAAAAAGAAGAGGCTTATGTTCAATGTTTTCGTAATTCCACAACACACACACACACACACACACACACACACACACACACACACACACACACACACACACGGTCCGCTAGCGTAGTGGTTAGCGCACTCAGCTCACAACTGAGGGGGCCAGGGTTCGATCCCCTGGGCGGACGGAGATTATTTGGGTGTGTCTCCTTTCACGTGTAGCCCCTGTTCACCTAGCAGTGAGTAGGTACGGGATGTAAATCGAGGAGTTGTGACCTTGTTGTCCCGGTGTGTTGTGTGTGAGTGGTCTCGGTCTAACCCAAAGATTGGTCAGTATGAGCTCTGAGCTCTTTCCATAGGGGGACGGCCGGCTGTCTCGAGAGACCAGCAGCAGACTGTACAGTGAATTACACACACACACACGAGTAACAGATTGCTAGCCTATGCTGGTTGTTATTTAAAGTTAAGAAAATCCTCAGGTAACATGTACCCATACTCAGGTAAAATTAACATATACTACTATATGTTCATTATTTAGTCATATTTTTTATAGTGATTGATAAATTATATATAATACCTCCTTTTTTTTATTCCTGTGTTTCATAATTCCTTTTTATAAAAATATAAAATCAAATCTGGTGTAAAGGCCTTACTCACTGTTTTCCTTAAAAAAATCATAAATAAATAAATAATATATTATGTAAATGACCTCAATCACTACTGCTGCTGCTTTCCCTCCGCCTTCTCTTCTGCATAGCAGTTAATTCATTGATTGCATCCACAACATTATTTATCTTTTCCAGCTGCTGTTGCTGCTGTTGCAGCATCTGTTGCAATATTTGCATCATCTGAACCTGAATAATTTGTTTCTGTTCCTTATATTCATTTTTTTTTCTCTCCTTTTCTTTCACAACCTTTGTGTGTTCCTTAAAAGTTTCCATGACACTAGTCATGAAGTCCCTCATTTGCCTGTTGTGTGAGGGAGGTGTCAGCCGGATGGAATCATCGCGACTCCTTTTCTTGCCACTTTTGGCTCTAGAGCAGGGGTTTTCAACCTGGGGTACGTGACAGGAATTTTGGGGGTACGTGACAGGTTTCTCAAAAAACTTTGGTTCTGAATAAGATTTAAATAAGTGCAAAACTATTCGTAGAAAGTGGCCTACATGTGCTAGGCTAGATGTGTCCTCCACTAGAACCAGGACACTAGGTGACAACGTTAAGGAAACTCTTGGAGTTATGTCATTAAATTGAGAGAAAGCTCTCTTGGGCTACACTTGCCATACAAACTTACATTTAAGTTACCTCATTTATGTAGTCATGGGTTTTGCTTGTAGCTAAGGAGTGATGTGCCTACACTGCAGCCATAATAACTGGTAATGGTTTCATGCCAAGTTTGTGGCTTTCAGTTATGTCTGCCAACGGCGGTTGCGGCAGAGATTGTGATCATCAATGTATGTATGTTTATCTGTCTGCCTGTTGGTTAGTAAATTTATTGCTGTACCCAGCCCACATGTGCTGGGGGCAGGGAGTTAGGTCTATTATAGAACCTGGACTGATCCATAAATTCACAGACAATTATTGTTGTTATTACGTGAGATACTGATGAATTTATGGGCGCATTTAATAATAAATTTTATGTACTGATAGATTTATGAGCAGATTTTTTGTCATCACACCAATAATTCGTGGACACATTTGTTATTATTTACTGATGAATTCCTGGACGCATATGTTATGTTGTGACGAATTCATGGGCAAGAATGTTGGGAAAGTGTACCAATGAATTGATGGGTACATTTGTTGCCATTATGTGACTGTGGGGTGTGCAGTATGACAGTGTGGTGTGGTGACTGACTGTGGTGTGCAGTGTATAAACTAAGTTGATAAACCATGCATTTCTTTTTACCCTTCTTGATGCTGCATTCTGGGTAAAGGGTACGTGACCAATATTGAAAGACTTCAAGGGGTACATAAGATTAAAAAGGTTGAGAACCCCTGATGTATAGTATGTAAGACTTCATATTTATAATAAAGAGGTGAAGCAGTAGTTGTAAAGAAATACTCCTTATTTTTATATATGTCTAACCTGTGGCGCCGATAGGCTTACCCTGGTTAGGTTAGATTTGGGTAAAACTTCACTTTCACACCCGCCCAAAAAACCTTACATTCCCACATGTCCTCATGTTTATTGGGAGATGGGGAATGTGGATATCTTATTAACTATTTATTTGCGACGGTAATGAGTGTCAGAATCGTTTGTGTATATCAATGTAAAACTCCCGAATAGAGCTTCCCCTTAACCAAAAAAAAAACGTTAGGGATATCTTATTTAACTATTTATTTGCTACGGTTATACATATTTTTGTACCTACACTAGCATTTATGCAACATTTTTTTACCATTTAATCTCTTCCACGCACATGTAAGTTGTTTTCTTGGAAGTATATATATCAAAATTCAAAGAAAACAAATAACTCGGTTAGAGGCTGCTGTTATATTTCCTTTCTTTCTGGTATTCATCACCATTATTATACAATTTTAAGCCTACAGTAGTATTTCTGCAACGTTTCTTTACCACTTAATATCTTTCTCGTATATATACACGGTTTTATTGGAAGTTGTGAGGAACTGCACCTGCCTCGTCTTCCCCTAATTAGTGGTTGAACTACCACTCTCGTCTGCCGGCGCTTGTTCACCGGCTTCCCCGCCACTACCCCACCCCCTTGTCCAGGGGTAAGGGGGTAGTCTAACCGGGCCAAGCTCCACGCCACCGGCTTGGAGAAGGACAGAACGCCTCAGCTCTCACACCTGACAACACCTCACCACCTGCTGCTGGTTCTCAACATTCCGAAGGCATTTCTGGAGACTTGGGCTCCCTTCCAGTGTGCCCTTCAACTGTACCTACACCATTCGACCCTTCCTGCTGTCTGAGGAGCAATCTACGTTGCCGAGTGTTGCTGTCACGCATCTCACCCTCCAGACAGCTGTACAGGGAGTTATTTGGGTGTCATACCCCTGCTCTGGTAATTGTTTACGAGCAGTTCGTCGTTGGTGATTTATTTTGGCTTTTAGCCTACTGTTTGCTATTTGTGTGTGTGTAAATATATTCGGGGATATCATACTCCATGATTTTTCTTCCCCACAACTCTATAAAAAGATAATATTAATTGGTAGTCACCTCGGCCCTGACATATTGGCGACCTCGCCAGGATAA
>JAPQNM010000048.1:14995953-15005953 GCA_029783475.1 Metacarcinus magister
ACTTTACTGGCTGATGCTGGTCTCATGATAGATAAATACATACACTGATAGATAAGGAAGTACATCAATTAATAGATAGATAGATAGATAGATAGATGAATACATAGATTGATAGTGAGGGAAAAAATAAGTGTGTGATGGCAGTAATTTATTCATTGAAACGTACTCTCTCTCTCTCTCTCTCTCTCTCTCTCTCTCTCTCTCTCTCTCTCTCTCTCTCTCTCTCTCTCTCTCTCTCTCTCTCTCTCTCTCTCTCTCTCTCTCTCTCTCTCTCTCTTCCCTCAAATACGGAATTGTGAATGTAAAAAATTAATTAATAAATAGATAAATAAATAAAGGAATGCAAATCCAACATACCATCAACACATTATTTTTATTATTACAAATTCATCATAAACTAAAAAATATATATAAATAAAAAATAAATTAATCCCTTCCCTTTTATATCCATCTCACAGTATTAAAAAAAAATCCTTCTTTTCGTTCAGTAATCCCTAAATAAATATAAATATTAACACACATTGAAAAATTAATCCCAAGCTATATAAATCGATTTTTTTTTACAGTAATCCCACACCTGTAGTCATTAATCTCCTTGGGCTCAGGTAATCCCGTTTCAATGGTTAATCCTGATCCTAATCCTAATCCTAATCCTAAAGTCTTACAGTGAGTAGGTTAATCCCAGGCTTTGGATTTGTCACTTGAAATCCTCAAACTATTCGTCTTTAAGTTACACAAACACCTTTTATTTATTATTAACATTACATTTTTTCACCTAATTGGATAAGTTCAGATTCAGGAAAGAGAAAGAAAAAGAATTGATTCTCTAATATCATAAGTTCAAATTCAGGAAAGAAATAGGTAAAAATTAGCTTACTAATAAGTTCATAAGTTCAAACTGTTTCAATCTTGCTCCACTTCTCCTTCCACCTTATTAACTGCTTCTATCTTGCTCCACCTCTCCTTCCACCTTATTAACTGTTTCTATCTTCCTCCACCTCTCCTTCCACCTTATTAACTGTTTATATCTTACTTCACCTCTCCTTCTTCCTTATTAACTAACGCCTCTTTCGTGTATTCTATTAAACTGTCTCTTTTCTGGTCCAACTTACTAACTGTTTCTACTGTTATCTCCTCCTCCTCCTCCTCTCCCTCCTCCTCCCATCATAACACTCTTCTTCTTCTCCTTCTACACCTGTCACACACACACACACACACACACACACACACACACACACACACACACACACACACACACACACACACACACACACACACGTAATGGTTGTTAGGGGGTGTTCAGGAGGGGGTGAAGGGTGGAGATGGGCGTGTGCGCGTGCGAGCGTACGTACAGGGAAGGGCGTGAGTACAGGAGGAGGAGGAGGAGGTGGAGGAGGAGGAGGAGGAGGAGGAGGAGGAGGAGGAGGAGAGTTCATGAGAGCAGAAAATAACCTGCATTATCATATTTTAAAACTCATACTGTTATACCTCTTCCTCCTCTTCCTCCTCCTCCTCTTCCTCTTCCTCTTCCTCCTACTTCAGATCTCCTTTTTCTCTCACGTTGTCATTTTGGTCTTTTTTTTCCCCTTCTTCTTCTTCTTCTTTTTCTTCTTCTTCTTCTTCTTCTTCTTCTTCTTCTTCTTCTTCTTCTTCTTCTTCTTCTACAATCTCTTCTTCAACCTTCCAGAATTTATCCTCTTTCTCTCCTTTCCAAACACCTGCTCCTGAAGAAATAGAGTCCCCCCGATAGCCTCCCAGGGGTCAGGTCAAGGTCAAGGTCAACCCTATCACCTCTTCAACCCCACTATTTGACCCCTGACATCCTATCCCCCACCCCCGCCCCTCCCCCCCCCCCCCCCCAAAGCCAGCATCCTCCCCTCACCTCCCTCTGAAGACACACTCGTGACCCACATTTTGTAAAGTGACACAAGATTTTCCTGAGTAAGACAGACAGAGTGACATGGCTAAGTTGTGGCTCTTGTCCTCTTCTTCTTCTTCCTCTTCCTCTTCCTCTTCCTCTTCCTCTTCCTCCTCCTCCTCCTCCTCCTCCTCCTCCTCCTCCTCCTCCTCCTCCTCCTCCTCCTCCTCCTCCTCCTCTTCCATCCCAAACGTGACAGTGGCTTTTCCTCTTAACCCAATATGAGTCTCTCTCTCTCTCTCTCTCTCTCTCTCTCTCTCTCTCTCTCTCTCTCTCTCTCTCTCTCTCTCTCTCTCTCTCTCTCTCTCTCTCTCTCTCTCTCTCTCTCTCTCATACAAAAAAAAAAGTAGTGGTCAGCCTTTCAGAAGAAGAAATCTATCGCACCTCATAAAGTAGCGTTGTTAAGAGAGGCAAAGTTTTGATGCCTCTTCCCAGTAACGCGAGTTCAACTTTTTCCCGGTATAAAACCACCGGAAGAATCATTGACTTGCTTGCTTGTAGGAAAAACTTTTTTGTGTAGATATTCCTGAGACAAGCTGGAGGGAGGGAGGATGGGTTTTTTTTTTTTTGTATATATATATTTTGGAAGTCTTTCGTTAGCTTTGCCTTTCATGTATATAAAAAGACGAAGGAGGAGGAGGAAGGAGGAGGAAGAAGAAGAATGTGAATGAGGAGGAGGAGAAGGATGCATACTAACCACGTCCACGCCCCTTCCTTGCCCCTCCTTGCCCCTCCACGCCCCTCCACGCCCCTCCTCAGCCTAGCAGTCTTAGGGGCGTCTCGTCTGTGTCCTTCATTGCATCCACACAGCGTTAGACAAGCCTCGCGCCTCTCATTAACGCAATAAACACCTATTAATCTTCACTTGTCGGCGTTAAAAGTTAAGCCAGTTTAGGTAACACTACAAGAGGAACAAGATCGTTTAGTAAAGCCAAGGAATGAAGAGGTGTGGTTGCTGGTGGATGGGGAGGGAGAGGTGGAGGTGGAGAGGGTGTTACAGACTGCTCCTTTCCCCTGCCAAGCCTCACCGTTACCTTACCAACCCCGCCCCACCACCACCACCACACCCACGCCCACCACCACACCCCCGCACTCAAAGGAGCCTCTGGAGAATTGAGTTTCGCCTCCCTACCCCCAGAGGCTCGTGCGTGGCCTGAAACTTGGACATAAAATTCGTGCGTGCCGGAGTCCAGAAAGGAGGAGGAGGAGGACGAGAAGGAAGAAGAAGAGGAGGAGGATGTGGAAAGTTGTGGTAGCCCGGAAGAGCACACTGGAGGGTCCCTGGGGCGGCCTCGTGACGGAAGATGAGATACAGCACGCGACGACACACCCTGCGGCGGCCTGCATACTGAAACACCTGCTGCCTGCCTGCCTGCTTGCCTCCTCCTCCCCTGCGACGGCATAAAGGCGCACTAAGGATGAACAAACACCAGCACACCTATCAGTCTGTTTGTCTGGGATGCACTAACTACCCAATTAGAGAAGGAAAGGAAGAAAATGAAGGATAATGAATTGACGAGGATGACCAAACGACACCTGTTCTCAACGCCTCACACCACCAAGTCAGAGTCAGGTCAGGAAAGGTCAGGTCACCACGCCCCCTCCCGCCCCCCACACACACGCTTCCTCCCGGGGTGCCAACAGTGCCGCCCCCCGCCCCCCCTTCCCCCCGTGGTGCCTCTACTCGCATTTCCACCCCGCCGGAAGTGCTCATGTGACCCCCTGACCTTGTTTAATGTGACCTGACCTGACCTCACCACACCTGATCCAATAGTCTTACTTATCCTCCTCCTCCTCCTCCTCCTCCTCCTCCTCCTCCTCCTCCTCCTCCTCCTCCTCCTGTGGGTGGTAAAGTAGTAACGAGACACCTAATTATGCACACACACACACACACACACACACACACACACACACACACACACACACACACACACACACACACACACACACACACGCCAGAGGGAAGGTGATGGGAAGAGAATCACCACAAATATAATATAATATAATAGTAGTTGTGGTGAGTGATTGGTGGTGGTGGTGGTGGTGGTGGTGGTCAGCCTACCACCACCACCACCACCACCACCACCACTACCATCACCACCACCACCACCACCACCTTAGGGCTCTCCCACGATACTCCTTCCACTCTTCAACTCCTCCTCCTCCTCCTCCTCCTCCTCCTCCTCCTCCTCCTCCTCCTCCTCCTCCTCCTCCTCCTCCTCCTCCTAATACTTGATTGACGCTCAGATAAAAGGTGTTTGTCTAATCAATATGAAAACGAGAGAGAGAGAGAGAGAGAGAGAGAGAGAGAGAGAGAGAGAGAGAGAGAGAGAGAGAGAGAGAGAGAGAGAGAGGTAAAAAGACAAAGCTTCCAGAATACAAACTGGGAAATTATATATTAAAGAAAAAAAAAGAAAAAAAGAAGAAAAAAAAATGAGAAAATTGTAATCTTCAATTCTCCTCTCGAAGTGTTTAAAGGAAGTTGGTCTTTAATGTGTACGTGTGTGTGTGTGTGTGTGTGTGTGTGTGTGTGTGTGTGTGTGTGTGTGTGTGTGTCCAGTTTCGGTCTGCTGTCGCACTCAATTTCCGGGTGTGGATAAATGTTTAGTGTGGGAAGGAATTGACCTCGCTTGCGTGTGCGTGCGTGTGCGTGTGTGTGTGTGTGTGTGTGTGTGTGTGTGTGTGTGTGTGTGTGTGTGTATGTGTGTGTGTGTCAACATTCCTACAATCATCATCTTTCTGTCTATCTGTCCATCTCTTTACTGTCTTGTATTTATTTTGTCCTCGTGTCTATCTGTTTTTTTTTCTCTCTCTCTCTCTCTCTCTCTCTCTCTCTCTCTCTCTCTCTCTCTCTCTCTCTCTCTCTCTCTCTCTCTCTCTCTCTCTCTCTCTCTCTCTCTCAGGTAAAAGCAGGTAGGAACAGGTAGAAGTAGGTACAAGCAGGTAGGAGCAGGTAAGAGCAGGTAGGAGCAGGTAAAGGCAGGTAAGAGCAGGTAGGAGCAGGTAGGTAAGTAGGTAAATAGTAAGGTTTAGATTAATCAGGTGGAGGCGGAGGTGTAGGTCATGTAGGTCAAAGGGCAGGAGGGTGGAGGAGGAGGAGGAGGAGAGGAAGGAGAAGGTAGGAGTTAAGAGTTACAAGGAGCAAGAATATAACCTGGATAGATGGTTGGTTAGTTCCTCCTCCTCCTCCTCCTCCTCCTCCTCCTCCTCCTCCTCCTCCTCCTCCTTCTCCTCAATCGCATTTCAAGGAGGAGGGGAGGGAAGGAGCAGGAAAGAAAACCCACCCACCTTGCTAGTTAGATAAAGGAGGAGGAAAAAGAAGAAGAAGAGGAGGAGAAGGAGGAGGAGGAAGAGGAGAAGGAGAAAGAGGAAAGGAGAATGTGTCCAATTTTCGTGAATTGCCTCCACTGAAAACCTCCAAAGAGAAAGCGTGTTAGCTGGACTCCGCCCCGCCCCCCCCCCTTTCCCCTGCCCCCCCCCATCCCGACACCCCCTCCCTCCCTAGCTGTGTTTCTCTCCCCCTGTTTGGCAAGCATTCCCCTCCCCAAACGCCTTCACCCCTCCTCCTCCTCCTCCTCCTCCTCCTCCTCCTCCTCCTCCTCCCTCCTCCTCCTCCTCCTCCTCCTCCTCCTCCTCCTTCTTCTTTCCCTTCTTCCTTCTGCGTCATATCCCTTCACCTTCCTTGCTCTGCCATGTCACCCCTTCCTTCCTCTGTCTGTCTGTCCCATCACCCCTTCCCCCCCCCTTCACCCCTTCCACAAATGACACACACAAGCCTCCTCACCCCCCCCCATCACCCCATCATCACCCCATCATATCCTACAACACCCCCCCATCACCCTACCCCCCAAAAAAATCCCCAATAATTCCTCAGAGGCACGTCCTTCAGCCCTCTTCCCCTCCTCACTCTCTTCCCCCTTCCTCCCCCTTCTCCTCCCCGCCCCGCCCCGCCCCCTCCCCCCCCTCAGCCTCGCACCTCAGTTATTACCGCCCCCCCCCTCCCCCGCACCACTACCAGGATTTGCCCTGAAGCGTGAGTAGAAGAAGGTGCATTCTTGTGCCCCTCCTCCTCCTCCTCCTCCTCCTGGGCGTGGGAAAGTGTGTGTGTGTGTGTGTGTGTGTGTGTGTGTGTGTTTTGTCTATCTATTATTATATCTTTGTGTGTTATCTTACTACATGTTTATTTATTCATGTTTATCAATCTATCTATCTATCTAACTATTTATGTATATATCTCTTACGTGTTCCCTTCATATATATACCTTCCTTTCCACACACACACACACACACACACACACACACACACCACACACACCATTCATTGGAGGCTCCAGCAACTCTTCGTCATTGTCAGGACAATTTTGTTGGTAATGACTTCTGAGGGCGATGGGGGGAGGAGGGGGAGGAGGAGGAGAGGAGGAGGAGGGGGGGGAAGGAGGGGAAGGGGTGGTTGGCCGAGGGAGGGGAATTGCGTTTGTCTGTCTGTAGCAGTGGGGAAAATGAGAGAGAGAGAGAGAGAGAGAGAGAGAGAGAGAGAGAGAGAGAGAGAGAGAGAGAGAGAGAGAGAGAGAGAGAGAGAGAGAGAGAGATAGTTTTTAGAAGAAAGGAAATAGTGTAGTGTGTGGGAAAGAGAGAGAGTCCTGCCTTGTGTTCCCTCATGTAGCTGTGTGTGTGTGTGTGTGTGTGTGTGTGTGTGTGTGTGTGTGTGTGTGCTGTTGTTGTCTATCCTTGAAACATTATTTTTTATACAACACTAAGACGTTGTATTCACCAACCTAACCTCCTTCCTTCTGAATTAGAGTTGATATCCTGTATTCTCTCTCTCTCTCTCTCTCTCTCTCTCTCTCTCTCTCTCTCTCTCTCTCTCTCTCTCTCTCTCTCTCTCTCTCTCTCTCTCTCTCTCTCTCTCTCTCTCTCTCTCTCTGCCTTCCCTATTCACTCCCTAGACGGTAATGTAAACACACACACACACACACACACACACACACACACACACACACACACACACACACACACATTTACAAAGGTACTCTTGCTATGTTATCTATGCATGGTAAAGATTAAGTTAATAGTTGTCACCTCGATGTCACTGTTACACATGATGATGATGATGATGATGAGGAGGAGGAGGAGGAGGAGGAGGAGGTGGTGGTGAATGTAATCTTTGCCTCATTGTTCTGTTCATTGTTCATCATTATCAACAGAGAGAGAGAGAGAGAGAGAGAGAGAGAGAGAGAGAGAGAGAGAGAGAGAGAGAGAGAGAGAGATAGAGCACATACACCCCCATAGACAAGTAGAGACATATTACTCCTACTCCACCTTCTCTCCACACACACATACACACACACACACACACACACACACACACACACACACACACACACACACACACACACACACACACATCTCCTTTCTCATTCCTTCTCATCGGTGTCTCTGTCCCTTCATCTTCTATCTATCTTCCTTCCTCTGTCTCCTCGTTGTTTCTTTACCGCGCCCTTCACCTCCTCCTTCCCGTCTATGTCCTTGCCCTGCCCTGTCCTCTCCCTCGGGCCAGACTCACACAGACACACACACACACAGACAGAGAGAGACAGAGCCAGACACAGAGGCAATGAATGCACCGCTGGGACCAACCATCTCGCCTTCGGGTCCTCCACTTCTATTTCATTTTTTCATTTTTTGTCCTATACTCTCGCTGCAGAAGTCGTGGTGACCCAAAGGTTAATTGTGACCCTGAGGACATTGAAGGATCCGCGCGGAGGTCAGGGGCGGGAAGGGGGAGGGAGGGGGAGGAAGGAAGGAGGGTGAAGGAGGATGAGGAGAAGAAGGGAGACAGTGAGTAGGACTTGGGTTGGTTCAATGGCTTAGGAATTAGCGTATTAGTAGAGAGAGAGAGAGAGAGAGAGAGAGAGAGAGGAGAGCAGTGTGGTGTAGTGTGGTGTGGTGAATGAGTGGGTGTGGTGACAGTCAGGGTGGATGACTGGTGAATTGTTTTGGGATATGCTTGGGAAGGAAGGACACTGTAATTAGAACTACTACTGCTACTACTACTACTACTACTACTACTACTACTACTACTACTACTACTACTACTATACTACTACTACTACTACTACTACTACTACTACTACTGCTGCTACTACTACTACTACTACTACTACTACTACTACTACTACTACTACTGCTGCTACTACTACTACTACTACTACTACTACTACTACTACTACTACTACTACTACTACTACTACTGTTCTCAGGGTAACGCGTGGGTGGGTGTGTGGGCGTGTGGGTGTGGCCGGTACTCTGCTTGGCCGGGCGGGGACAGTGTATCCTCCTCCTCCTCCTCCTCCTCCCTTCATTATTCTCATCTTCATCATCATCATCATCATCGTCATCATCAGCAGCAGCAGCATCCTTAAATCCGAACTATTTTATCAATCATATTATTTTCTTCGTTTACTTATTTTGTATTGTTAGTTTCGTTCTTTAGTTGATCGTGTGATGATTAAATAGATTTTTTTTTGGTAGCACACACACACACACACACACACACACACACACACACACAGCCCACCCTTCGTCCTTCCCTTCTGCAGCAGTGGGAAGGGGGATGGGTGGAGGGCCAGAGGAAGAGAGGAGGCGGTGGAGGAAGAGGAGGTAGTGGCAGTGGTAGTGGAGGTGGAGGTGGAGAGGGAGGGAGAGAGAGCCTTCCACCTTCTATTCCTGTTCTTCTACTGACCAATCCTTTTTACTCTTCCTCTTCGGTAATTCAGACACTTCTAAATAATTTAATATTTTGGCGCGTTCTGAAGGCTTGTTGTGTTTTGTTGATGTTGTTATGATACTTAAGAAGGAGTTTATATTACGTTGGTGTGAGTGTAATGTTTGTATCTTGTTTAATGTATGTATGTATGTATGTATGGCAGACCAAATTTGTAGATACATTCTCTTCGTTTTATTTTGCTTCAGTTTGTTTGATCTTGTTCTTGATTTTTTGTTATCGTAAGTTTATTGGAAATGTTTATTGTGGGAAACGTTGTGTGTGTGTGTGTGTGTGTGTGTGTGTGTGTGTGTGTGTGTGTGTGTGTGTGTGTGTGTGTGTGTGTGTGTGTGTGTGTGTGCCTTCAAATTATACCTTGTGATATATTACCTCTTCCTCCTCCTCCCCTTCCTCCTCCTCCTCCTCCTCCTCCTCCTCCTCCTCCTCCTCCTCCTCCTCTTCTTCCTCGGACTCATCTATTACGCTTTTATTTCTTTCCTCTTCAAGTCTTGTTATTCTTTTATTTTTCTCTTCATCTTTTCTTATCAAATTTCTGTGTTATCATTCTCTTCTTCTTCTTCTTCTTCCTCCTCCTCCTTCCTCTCCCGTTGTCCTCCTTTCCATCCCCGTTTTATACATTCTTCCTTCTTTATACCTATTTCCTCTCTTCTCTTCACCCTCCCTTCCTCCTCCTCCTCCATTCTATCCTCCTCTTCCTCCCTCCCTTCCTCTCTTCCTCCAACATTTCCTTCCTTCCCTCCATCACCTCTCACCCCTTCCTTCCTCCCTCCCCACATCCTTCTCCTCCTCCTTCCCACATCCCTTCTCCCTTCCCCTCCCTTTCCTCCCTTTCCTCCCTTTCCTCCCTTTCCTCCCTCTCTCCTTGAACTTGTGACAATGGCCCATTATTAAGAGTTACTTTATTATGGTTCTTCTTCTTCTTCTTCTTCTTCTTCTTCTTCTTCTTCTTCTTCTTCTTCTTCTTCCTCCACTATCTTGACCTTCCATAGTCCTGTTTGTTTCTCTAGGAATGTCGCCACACACACACACACACACACACACACACACACACACACACACACACACACACACACACACACACACACACACACACACACATTTTCTCCAGAGAACCTGATTTTTCGCACTTAATTGACTCGAGATTGAGAGAGAGAGAGAGAGAGAGAGAGAGAGAGAGAGAGAGAGAGAGAGAGAGAGAGAGAGAGAGAGAGAGAGAGAGAGAGAATGCGCCTGAAACGGATCAGAGAATCGGGAAAACAATCAGAGGAAGGAGAGAAAGTTGAGGAGGATGAGGAAGA
>JAPQNM010000048.1:15013453-15055953 GCA_029783475.1 Metacarcinus magister
TGTCCCTCCCCCACCCCCCGCTCCGCCCCTGTTACCTCGTCCTCCCCTACCCAACCAACCTCCCTGTTTTCCGGTGTTGCCAGGCATGTGGCCGTGAATTATGGGTTAAATTAGAAGTGGAATTCTGATAAACAATTCAGATTGCGCTTGAAGTAATTATTGATGTGGTAACGCCGCCACTGTTCTCAGGATGACGCCACACTCCCGTTTGATGTCCAGGCATGTCCTTCTTATTCTCCTGTGGTACGCTCTGCCTTTCTCTCAGTTTCCAGGGTTATATATTTATATTCACAATACGTCCTGATGTATTTACAGTGTGTGGTAATATGGTATTCCTACCTCTCTTTGTTTCGTATTCAGACGCCAATAACTGTACATATTTTTCCTTGTGTGACTAAGCGTTGTGACATCTTCTTTCCCACCTTGGTGCTTGCTACTCCGCTCTGATGTTCACCTCAGAGTTGGAGGTGTGTTGTCTTAGCAGGAAACTAAAATGAATGAAAATTAGTAATCACCAACCCACAATTGTTTCCGTCCGCCTCCTTCCCCTCACCTACCGCGCTCCCCGCCCCCCGCCCCTCGCCCTCCCATCCCCCGCTCCGCCCCGGTGTCAGGGGGTGAGGGGTGAGGGGTGAGGGGGGGAGCAGCTGTCTTCCCACCGCCACATTCAGCTAGCGCCAGTCTCTAGTCACAGTCCGTTGGGGGAAGACACTCCGGTACGCGTCCCCGGCCTTCTCCACTCTGCCACGCCGGGACCTCTTCCTAAGTTGTTAGTACTTCGCTTTGGACTTCATCGACAAGCCCAGAGGATCATGCGATATCTGAACAAGTCTGTGACGCTGGAAACTACCACCAACGAATAGTGAACACCATTCTCGCATTGCTTACCTATCTGAAAATATACATAGCTATAAAAACTGCCTCCCCAGTGTAAGGGGAGTGAAAGTGGTGCTGTGCTGCCTTCAGTCTGTCTGCGGAGTGTATGGTTGGGTTGTGAGTGGTGTGTCACGGCGGCATCGCCCTGGATGTGAGTGGTAGCAGGCGCGCCGTGATGCCTGCCCTGTGTATCGAGGAGTACGCCGCTGAACCCACTGTCACTTGCTACACAGCGGGACCCATATTTAAGAAGATGAAGGTCCTCAAGAAGTTCAAGAGACGCATGGGACTAGGTTAGCATCTTCTTTCTTTCATACTTAGCTGTAGAGGTTGTGTTATGACTGGCTATTTTGAGCACCGCATCTGCGCCGGGTTGAGGCCCTGTGAGGAGGGAAGGCGGAGGAGTGATGGGAAGGGGCAGCAATTTGGTGGCGTCTGCGGCACGGGCGACGGCGCTTCACATCCGGTAAGCAGCACTTCCGCTGTGGTCCGCTGGGGAGGCGAAGAGCCGCGGGTGCTGGTGGGAAAGGAGGAGCAGAGGCGGTGTGAGGGTGGGTGGGTGGCGGTGGTGGTGATCTCTCGGCGGCAGGACGACCCTCACAACACATAATTCCTTGCTGACTCTAAATGCGATCCCCTTCTACACTACAGTTAATCCTTAGTCTGTTAAATTCTATGGGATAAGAGTTTCAC
This sequence comes from Metacarcinus magister, assembly GCA_029783475.1. NCBI lineage: Eukaryota > Metazoa > Arthropoda > Malacostraca > Decapoda > Cancridae > Metacarcinus > Metacarcinus magister. The sequence continues at coordinate 15,015,023 of JAPQNM010000048.1, forward strand.
TTTTGAACATTCACAAAACTTCAAATCACTAAATGGTCTTTTGTGTTAGGCCAATTCTCATAATTACCTGCCAGCCGTCCGTTCCCAGACATCATTATGGAAAAGAGGAGGTAAATGTGCGATTATTTTAATGTTATGCTTAATATATATTTGCCTTGTTATTGATTTATGATGCAATGTGATAAGCGAGAGCAGGAGTGAAATGTTGATCGAGTAAACATATTTATAAGTACTGATTAGGTTTGTTTGGTGACGGCGGAAGTGACTAGATGCTGTTGTGATTAGCCTCGTCACATAGTAATGATAGGGGCGGGTAGGAGGGAGGGGAGAAAACAAGGACGGTGTGTAAGCTGCCTGTGTTGTGTTGTCCTTGAGTGTTCTTTAAGCCTAGATAAAATAGTTACTAAGGATAAAAGAATACACGTGAAATGAAAGTGTTTATCGTGATTTAGAGGTGATACGAAGACATTATACAGTATTGAGTCTCATTGCTTTATACAGGTCACTAAAACGAAGGGAGTGTTTGAATATTTGGTCACAGTCTACAGCTGGCCCTTTTATCCCTCTTTCCTCCCTCCCTCCCTCTTTCCCTCCCCTTCACCACTATGGGAGTAGCAGCTGGACTCTCCCTTACCCTCAGGCACGTCGACCCACAACAAAGCTCTTCCCTGCACGATCGAGCCTTCCCTGACCCTTTCTCTCGACCCGGTTTCAGTGTTGGCTTCGTGCCTCGCCAGCTGACCTCTCGTGCTGCCTGGGCGTGGGAGTCCTGAGCTGCTGCCTTTGCCTTGCCTCTCACACTCAATACTACCGATAAAAAAAACTAATTGAAGCTCTATATTAAACTGGTGTTGCTGATACCTTTGACGTGTTAATAATCATTTTCATGTGTAGTAATACTGTAAATGTCGAAGGTTTCATTTTTTGTTTTTGTTTTTTGTTCTCCCGTTGTGAAAGGGAAAGGCAGGAGTCTTGTGTTTCTTGATAGTCAAGAGTGTTAGGTCATCAGGAGTGAGAGTGGTGGTGTATATTTCGTTCTTTTTTATTGTGGTTTTAGCTTCTGTTGTGATTGACTGACTGACTCGTGCAAGTAGCAAACGAGTAACCTTGGAGGGTGTTATGGCGGGGGGAGGGGGAGGGGGACTGATAATGGGGCTGCGGCCTTCACTCATACAATTGGCTGTGTATTGAGAGAGAGAGAGAGAGAGAATATTGTAATTGTGCGTGCGTTTATCTGTTTTCCTAACCACTATCTTCTTTTACAGCGGGTCGGCAGTCAGGAACGTCCAACCTTCCGCCGCTGACCTTCCATCCTGTTTGCGGAGAGAACGTTCGCATCGCCAACGACGGGAGGGTCGCGCGTCGGACGGAGAGCTTTTGCAAAGGCATCGCCTTCTCCGCCCGTCCCATCAGGGTCGGCGAGAGGGTGTGTATTCGGCTCCTGGAGGTTAACAGCAACTGGTCTGGCGTCATCCGGTTTGGCTTCACGTCACAGGATCCAGCCGGCCTACGTGACGCCTTGCCCAAGTACGCCTGTCCAGACCTGACCAACAAGCCAGGCTACTGGGCCAAGGCTCTCAGTGAACGGTTCGCTGAACAGGGCATCATCCTCTTCTACTATGCAGACTCCTCAGGCGATGTCCACTTCGGCATCAACGGTGAGGAGCGCGGAGTGTTCTTCAGCGGCGTGGACACCCGCTCCCAGCTGTGGGGACTCTTCGACGTGTATGGTAACAGCACGGCCATTGAGTTCCTGGACCCAGAGTCTCAGCTCAACAACCGCGTCAGGATAGTGAATGACCTGAGCCCCGGGTCCTCTACAGCCAGCTCTAGGGTCGTGCCTCAAGCCGCGCTGCCTCCACAGCCACAACCACAGCCTCAGCCTCAGCCACAGCCTCCCGCCAGGCCTGATGCAGGCGTGGAGAGGCTGCAGCCTTCCATGGCCCAGCTGGCACTCACACCCACGCCACGCTCACCCGATGCACTCCCGCTGCGGCACTATGCTCACACGGCCTTCACCCCGCTGCCCTTCCACCGTGTTCGGGGCCGCAATGTTCGACTCAACAATGACCGCACCGTCGCGGCCCGCACGGAAACAGAGTACTCCCACGGGTACGTGTTCACCGCGCGGCCGCTGCGGCCTGGCGAGCGGCTGGTGGTGCAGGTGCTCCACGTGGAGGCCATGTATGTTGGTGCCCTGGCCTTCGGGCTCACTTCCGCCAACCCTGCCGGCCTTGAACCCTCCGACTTGCCTGAGGACTGTGACCTGCTGCTGGACCGACCCGAGTACTGGGTGGTGAGCAAGGACGTGGCAGCCTCCCCGCAGCCTGCTGACGAGCTGGCCTTCGCCCTCTCCCACCATGGCGAGGTGACGTTCTCTCGTAATGGTGCCGCGCCTCAGGTGTTCATGCACGTGGACCACACGCTGCAGCTGTGGGCCTTCTTCGATGTGTATGGCAACACCAGCAAGATCAGGAGCCTGGGCGTGACGCACGAGTCAGCACCGCCACAACAGCCAGGTGAGTCCCCTTACCCTCTCCTCACTCCAGGGTTTCAGCTGCCTCCAGGCACTTGGAACTCCGTTGTGCAATTGTAACATTACCACTCGACGATCAATAGGAGCCACAAAGTACTAGTATAGGTTTGCTGATATTACTGTTCTTACCTTGATGTAACCTTGCTCATGACAGACGGACTGTAGTCTCTAATCTTACTTTAATTTTGTGTTACAGCCTCCAGCTCTCCCCCGAGGCGACCAGAACCCGTGGGTCGACCTGCACACTCACAGCTATCCCGGGCGTCCCCCCTGGTTGTCAGTCTCCCGCCCAGTCCACCCTCTCCACCCACCACCCACAACCACTCCGCTTCTACACCACCTCCCCTGCCAGCGCCGCGGGAGCCCATCAGCGGCCACGGCACCATGTCCTCCGTGTACAGTGGTGCCTACATGGAGCCCGTGTCCGCCTCCTCCACACTCACCTCGAGGGGCGACCTGCCTCCAGGCCCCGCCCTGCACGAGTGTACGGTGTGTTACGAGAAGCCAGTGGACTCTGTGCTGTACATGTGTGGACACATGTGTATGTGTTACGAGTGTGCGCTGCAGCAGTGGCGGGGGCGGGGTGGGGGGCAGTGCCCCATCTGTCGCGCTGTCATCCGGGATGTGATTCGCACCTATCGGTCATGACGGGGCCCGCGTTACCCCTCCTGCCCCGTGCCCCGCCCACCCTCGCCCCTGGCCCAGCAGGGCTCGGGCGGGGGGTTCAGTGTGGCCAACCCGTGATACCTGCTCATACCAAAGGTGGATTACAGTGCCGAGCCTGGCGCCGGCCAGGGCCACGTTGTCTAGTCCCGCCCTGCCGCGCATACCCTGTATGTGCCGCGCCCGTGTGTGTGTGTGTGTGTCCATGTATGTGTGTTTGTGTGTGTGTGCGCGTGCGGTGTGCCGCCGCACTTACCTCTGGTCTAAGTCAGCTGTGGTAGTGTGTACATAGTGTGGCCGTGGGAGCAGTCACGCCCCCGCCCACGGCCCCCCTCTCCCCCCTTTGTACATAGCTCGCAGTAACTTATGGGCTCTGCGCCCCCCTTTGTATGCCCTGTCATTATTTTATACTTGGATCATATGTGAATAAATGTTTTTATATTTCCATCATTGCATTGGTCATTGCTGTGTGGAGAGTGAACTGGTGTCTCATCAACATCATCACCATTTAGGTAAACCGACAATAAATATTTTAAATTAATTAGTGTGTATGTTGATCCTGAGGTGAAGTGCAGGTGAGGTTGTATCCTCCTTGTACTCACCTTTCCTCATCACTTATCTACTTACTGTTCACCTGTTGTGTTGTTGTGTTGGAATGGCGCCTCGTGACCCTCTTGTTGTCACGCCAAGTTACATCAATCCATCACCTATAGGTGATCAGCAGAAGAGTAGGAAGTGACGTGTTGCTGAGGCCTTATGAACGTCACTCACACTTTAACATTAGAATCATTTCGTAACATTACCTTATTGCTGCCTGATGCTTACTTTTTATCTGCATGAACTCACTCCCTCACTCCCACTTTTTTGCTGTGTTGTGTGTGCCTCGTCATGCAGGATGTAACTCAGCATGGCGAGGCAAGACCCTAGAGGCGCCTTTCTGTGTGTGAAGCAAGCAAGCAACTCTGATTCTGCACGAGAGAAAGTACGATGGATGGTGTGAGGGAAGTATACTTGTAGCAACGCGATTTATTTAAGTGTCTCTATTAACTTCTGTTTTCCATTTTCTTTCCTTCTCTAACTTCTCTAAATCTAATTACATACTGAAGCCAAGTGTTGTGTCAGGAGGTGTGTTGGTTTGTTGGTGTTGTGTTTACGTGGTGATATAGATGGTTCGTGTGACTGTTTTAGATAGGAAGGGAAGAAGAGGGAATGAATGCGAGGTAAATTTTGTTTTGATTTAAGACGTAAAGTTCTGATTCACTTCACTAGTCTGAGTATCGTTGTTACATTTTCTTTGGAAACTAACTATCTAGCAAAAAACATGATGATAGTAATTATAATGATTAAATTTCCCACGGAGGCATAGGTACCATATACGTACAAATATGTCCGCATCAGAATATAATAAATAGCTTAAGAACAACAAAAACCACTACAACTAATAATAATGGAAGTAGTAGAAGGGTAATGATTCAAATGGAAGAAAAATAAATGAAGTGTGTTTGCTAGGCTTTCCAACAGTGAACTTCTACTACGAGTCACTACCCTTGAGCAGTGGTGAGGGTGAGGGTGCTCCCCAGCCCTCCTTCCTCCCTTGTGGACCCAGCACGCCCCGCGGCAGCCTGGCCTGGCGTGCCCGGAGCCAACCCACCGGAAAGAGCTGCCTCGGGACACTAGTGGAGCTGCTACTACCTCTAACTTACTGTTCTTTCTTTGGTTCTCATGCTGATGATGTACTGACAAGATTACAGACGCTGCGTGTACGAGTAAACTAACCAATACACGTCACGAAAGCAGTGATCATGATGTTATAATTTGTATCGGATAGCTGTCACCTTTGTCCTATTTACATTACACAATAAAGTGGTCGTTAATGTAAGCCTGTCATTGTGTAGTGCGACAGCTGTGGTGGCGGCAGGTCATGAGTACAAGTATCATGTTTGCACGCACTCATACACACACACACGCACGCACGCACGAGCCCACACCTTGCCGCAACCTTTAGTGAGATGGTTGGTGGCCATGAAACGGATGGAAAGGTAGACACACACAGGAGGAGGTGAGTGACCCTGAGGAAGACTGCATCGCTGCACCCCCGCGAGGCTGCTGCCGAGGCCTGCACCAAGGCAAGGCGGAAGGAAGGCAGAAAGGAAAAGAAGGAAGGAAGGTTATTATTTAGACAAGACTAATGTAACCAATATTTATCTTAATATTACTGTTATTTATTTATTTTTTGACGAAGAAACTACTTCCCTCCCATCACTCATCCTTATAATCCGGTCGTTACAGTTAGGCAATGAAACGATGGGATGAAATAATTATTAAGACACTTACAGGATCAATAGGAGTTAATAAACACTTAGAGGATGTAGAAATGTTTCATATTTATACTCGCGAGTGTTTTGTACTTGTTATCATTATTACAAAGAAAGAGAGAGAGAGAGAGAGAGAGAGAGAGAGAGAGAGAGAGAGAGAGAGAGAGAGAGAGAGAGAGAGAGAGAGAGAGAGAAGAGAAGAGAAGAGAAGAGAAGAGAAGAGAGAGAGAGAGAGAGAGAGAGAGAGAGAGAGAGAGAGAGAGAGAGAAGAGAGAGAGAGAGAGAAGAGAAGAGACAGAGAAGAGAAGAGAGAGAGAGAGAAGAGAGAGAGAGAGAGAGAGAGAGAGAGAGAGAGAGAGAGAGAGAGAGAGAAGAGAAGAGAAGAGAGAGAGAGAGAGAGAGAGAGAGAGAGAGAGAGAGAGAGAGAGAGAGAGAGAGAGAGAGAGAGAGAGAGAGAGAGAGAGAGAGAGAGAGAGAAATACCTATACAAAGGAAAAAGATTAAAAATATAATAGTATCCCATTTAACAGTATCATTTTCTTTTGACTACAGAAGCAAAACTATCTTATAGGTATTAATACAAAACAAATATACTGCTAAATAATACCAGAAAAATAAACCTATAATATTTTAAGTTAATAAAAATACACATACCAAGAAAAATAATACATAAATAGAGAAAATAGCGAATATGTGGATAAGGTGCTACGTTCCCGCTGCTTGTTTACCTCCTTTCCACGATCGGCCGCTAACATGGTAAGGACGGTGACGGTCTCCCTTATATATCATCCATTTACACCACCATCGCACATCTGATCATTATGTTACAGTGTTACACGTATTCCTTAGTGACCCGGGAAGGTATTGTGTTAGGGGAATAAGGCTGATGGAGGGTGATTGTGGCAGATAGATAGTGATAATATGAGCATGGCTGTCACGGGGTAGTTTGTTTAGATCGTGTTGTGAGGTGAGGAGAATATAGTTATTTGTTTGTATTTAGTTGTTTTGATTATGTTTTACTTGTTATGTGGTGTGTTATAAGTTATTAGTGGTATATATGAGGACTTAAGTATTTTATTAGTGGTCATATGTTTACTGTGTGTGTGTGTGTTTTTGTACGCGTGTGTGTGTGTGTGTGTTTTAGTTATCAATTCCACATTATCTTTATCAAATGTTATTATTAGACATTCAATTTAGTTTAAGTCTTACTCTTGGTGGTGGTGGAGTACATTGTTTGCTTGATTAATGTTTCTTTCCACTTGGTAAACACACGTGGACTAAATATTGTGGCTGAAGCTGAACACATTCATTCATTTGGGTAAAACTTTCTCTTTGCTTTGTCTAGTTTTTCATTTTTTTATTTCTATTCAAGACCAGAGATGCAGTTTGTGTTAATTGTTGAATTGCTATGAAAGTGGTGGTTTAATGTTTGGTGTTTGCAGTAAAGTTATTCCATCGACGTTATTAATATCGTGATAATATTTAATTACTTGGTCACACCTACTACTTACCTTACTAATTTTACCGGACATATATTCATTCACTAGCGTCAAACTTTCTTTGTTTATTTTATTTTTTTATTTCTTATTCCTATTGAAGACCAAGATGCAGTTTGTGTTGATAGTGGTGATATTTAAAGGTAAAACTACATAACTAACTGCTGCTGCTACGATATCGATATAAATATGAAGTGCTACATACTATACGCAAACACATCTGTCAAGGTTTCAGGCGGTCGCTCACCCTTATAAGCAAATATAGACCATATATGATAATCAGGAACAGAAATTAGGGTGGAGGAGGAGGCCCACCAAGTTTATTCATGGCTAGAGCAAGTTGATGCTTACTGTTGAGGAGTTACTTGGTATGGGAAGGTGGGGCTGCAGGGAGACTTGCAAGGGTTTGGTGTTGAAGGGCGGGGGAGGCGACGCACCCCGCGACGTATGCCTCCAATGATTGATTTTACTTAATGTTAATGGTTGTCTCTCCCTTTATCATTATTATTTTAGTGTTCATCCTTTACTTAGTGTTACTGTTTGTCTCCTCCTTTATTCTCTATCATTATTATTCTAGTGTTCATCTTGTCTTGTGTGTTAATGTTTGTTTCCTCCTTTGCAGTCCACACACAGGAAGAAGACCAGGAAGCTGCGAGGCCACGTGAGCCATGGACACGGTCGCGTTGGTGAGTGTTACTATGTGTGTGTGTGTGTGTGTCTGTGTGTGTGTGTGTGTCTGTGGCTGTTACTGTGTGTGTCTGTGATCACTGTACACTTGGTGCTGTGCTTCATTATTATTCATTAGGGATGCATTGGGTGGGGTTATTATTCACGTCAAGGCTGCATACATGGAATATTGGTACAACTTAATTCCAGACCAAACTAAGTCTACCCAAGTGTATGTTAATGTAACTTCAGCATTATTACACTGTTTGGGTTAATACTTTACATTCACTAACATACTCACCCCCTCTCCCCCCATCCCAGGCAAGCATCGCAAGCACCCCGGTGGTCGTGGTAACGCTGGTGGTCAGCATCACCACAGAATTAACTTTGACAAGTACCATCCAGGATACTTTGGAAAGGTAAGGTTGACCTCCAGGACTTAAATGTTGGTTTAGTTTGTACTTTACTCCTATATGTATGTACAAGGATATTACTGTTATTATTATTATTATTATTAACGTAACCCTTTGGTGTGCAGGTTGGTATGAGGAACTACCACGAGCGCCCTAACCACAGCTGGGCTCCCATCATTAACCTGGACAAACTGTGGTCCTTGGTGTCCGAGCAGACCAGGACCAACTATGCCAAGGTGTCCAGGAAGGCGCCCGTCATCAACGTTGTCAGATCAGTAAGTACAACAAACAAACACACACGCTACTTGTTAATCTGTAGGGAAATGATTTATAATTATTGAAGATAGTTTGTTTAAGGATGATATTGTGAACGGGCGGTCGGACTTCCCGTGTCGAGTGTTCAATACTGAAAGGCAGAAGCACTTAGAGTTTGATCAGCATAGTTAAGTTGAGTGTTAAACGATGTGTTTTATTCCAGGGTTACTACAAGGTTCTGGGCAAGGGCAGCCTTCCCAAGCAGCCGGTGATCGTCAAGGCAAAGTTCTTCTCCCGCAAGGCTGAGGAGAAGATCAAGTCTGTTGGGGGCTGCTGTGTCCTTGTGGCCTAGGTGAGTTGTGCAACATTGACCAACACTTCAGCTCAGTCTTGGATTCCCTTCCACTGTGTCCTGATGATATGAACGGGCGGACGTAACACTTAATTGACGATCGTTCACAGCTGATTATACCTTGGACTGAGTGTGCATCCGTGCGTCTGTTCTCCTTGTCTAATGGTGTGTTTGTTTGTTCACTTTCAGATGACGTGAAGCTGGTCTCCATCCGTAGCAAGTCATCAGGTTACATTGTACCATTTGATAATAAAGAGAGATTGAGAAGTAGTTTGTTTGTGCATCATTGATTACCTCTTCACCTTGCAGTGTTAAGACTAGTAATGTTTTAGTGTGTGGTGATGCAGTGTAAGACTAGTAATATAAGTTGGTGAAGGAGTTAGAGTAGTGTTTGTAGATCCTTTTGAGTGACAGTTCTTGTCCTCAACACACATTCCGTTTATATATATGACTGACAGATCACCTCTTTACAGCTGCTCCTCAATATTCAGTTCATGTGTTCAACTTAATGACATTCACTGTAACTTTGTCTTCTTTTTTGTGTTATCCATGAAATTGATTGTTCTCTGCTTCAGTACATATCCTGAATGTGAGTATCCATGTGGGAGTGAGGGCAGCGTTGCTACACAATGCTTCCAAAGTGAGTGGTGCTTTGTAGTGGGAGAACCATTTGGACAGGGATGACGTCAGGAGAGATGCTACCAATCACTGTTTGAAGGGGCGGAGCCTGCTGGGTCACCGAGCCCATCACGATGGGAGAGGCCGGGCACACACTCTGCATACAGATATGGTAGGGTGGATGCGTTGAGCTCTCCCCCAGGCAGTGAGGTTGGCCACGTGGCGTTGGAAGGCATCCCGAGGAAGGCGCTGAAGGAGTGGCTACAGAGGGGCAGATGGACCCTCATGCCAGGCTCATTAAGGACGAAGCAGCGAAGGACTTCCTACACTGCCTTGAGGTTAGTAGTCTGTGCCAAAGCCACTTGGTACCTGAACTATCTCTATCATTATTACTTTGGTGTCCATCCTTTACTTAGTGTTAATGCTTGTCTCCTCCTTTGCAGTCCACACACAGGAAGAAGACAAGGAAGCTGTGAGGACACGTGGGTCATGGACACAGCCGCGTTGGTGTCTGAGCAGACCAGGACCAACTACGCCAAGGTGTCCAGGAAGGCGCCCGTCATCAACGTTGTCAGATCAGTAAGTATAAGGAACAAACACACACACTACTTGTTAGTCTGTAGGGAAATGATTTATAATTATTGAAGATAGTTTGTTTAAGGATGATATTGTGAACGGGCGGTCGGACTTCCCGTGTCGAGTGTTCAATACTGAAAGGCAGAAGCACTTGGAGTTTGATCAGCATAGTTAAGTTGAGTGTTAAACGATGTGTTTTATTCCAGGGTTACTACAAGGTTCTGGGCAAGGGCAGCCTTCCCAAGCAGCCGGTGATCGTCAAGGCAAAGTTCTTCTCCCGCAAGGCTGAGGAGAAGATCAAGTCTGTTGGGGGCTGCTGTGTCCTTGTGGCCTAGGTGAGTTGTGCAACATTGACCAACACTTCAGCTCAGTCTTGGATTCCCTTCCACTGTGTCCTGATGATATGAACGGGCGGACGTAACACTCTTGACGATCGTTCACAGCTGATTATACCTTGGACTGAGTGTGCATCCGTGCGTCTGTTCTCCTTGTCTAATGGTGTGTTTGTTTGTTCACTTTCAGATGACGTGAAGCTGGTCTCCATCCGTAGCAAGTCATCAGGTTACATTGTACCGTTTGATAATAAAGAGAGATTGAGAAGTAGTTTGTTTGTGCATCATTGATTACCTCTTCATCTTGTAGTGTTAAGACTAGTAATGTTTTAGTGTGTGGTGATGCAGTGTAAGACTAGTAATATAAGTTGGTGAAGGAGTTAGAGTAGTGTTTGTAGATCCTTTTGAGTGACAGTTCTTGTCCTCAACACACATTCCCTTTATAAATATGACTGACAAATGACCTCTTTACAGCTGCTCCTCAATATTCAATATGTGTTCAACTTAATGACATTCACTGTAATTTTCTGTCGTCTTTTTATTGTGTTATCCATGAAATTGATTGTTCTCTGCTTCAGTACATATCCTGAATGTGAAAGTATCCAAGGGCATCCATGTGGGAGTGAGGGGAGCATTGCTACACAATGCTTTCAAAGTGAGTGGTGCTTTGTCATGGGAGAACCACTCGGACAGGGACGTGGTAGGGTGGACGCGTCGAGCTCTTCCCGGGCAGCGAGGTTGGCCACGTGGTGTTGGAAGGCATCCCGAAGAAGGCGGTGAAGGAGTGGCTACAGATGGGCGGATGGACCCTTGTGCCAGGCTCATTAAGGACGAAGCAGCGAAGGACTTCCTACACTGCCTTGAGGTTAGTAGTCTGTGCCAAAGCCACTTGGTACCTGAACTATCTCTATCATTATTACTTTGGTGTCCATCCTTTACTTAGTGTTAATGCTTGTCTCCTCCTTTGCAGTCCACACACAGGAAGAAGACAAGGAAGCTGTGAGGACACGTGGGTCATGGACACAGCCGCGTTGGTGTCCGAGCAGACCAGGACCAACTACGCCAAGGTGTCCAGGAAGGCGCCTGTCATCAACGTTGTCAGATCAGTAAGTATAAGCGACACAAACACACCACCACTACTTGTTAGTCTGTAGGGAAATGATTTATAATTATTGAAGATAGTTTGTTTAAGGATGATATTGTGAACGGGCGGTCGGACTTCCCGTGTCGAGTGTTCAATACTGAAAGGCAGAAGCACTTGGAGTTTGATCAGCATAGTTAAGTTGAGTGTTTAACGATGTGTTTTATTCCAGGGTTACTACAAGGTTCTGGGCAAGGGCAGCCTTCCCAAGCAGCCGGTGATCGTCAAGGCCAAGTTCTTCTCCCGCATGGCTGAGGAGAAGATCAAGTCTGTTGGGGGCTGCTGTGTCCTTGTGGCCTAGGTGAGTTGTGCAACATTGACCAACACTTCAGCTCGGTCTTGGATTCCCTTCCACTGTGTCCTGATGATATGAACGGGCGGACGTAACACTCTTGACGATCGTTCACAGCTGATTATACCTTGGACTGAGTGTGCATCCGTGCGTCTGTTCTCCTTGTCTAATGGTGTGTTTGTTTGTTCACTTTCAGATGACGTGAAGCTGGTCTCCATCCGTAGCAAGTCATCAGGTTACATTGTACCGTTTGATAATAAAGAGAGATTGAGAAGTAGTTTGTTTGTGCATCATTGACTACCTCTTCATCTTGTAGTGTTAAGAGTTTAGATTCATTTTAGTGTGTGGTCAAAGATCACCCACATGCTGCCATAACACTATCCTCGACTGGGACTGCAACGTTATATGCAACAAGGAGCTTCCGCTGGCAGCATGAGCCTCTCAACAATGGACGAGGCGTCACTTAAAAAATCTAATCTGCCCTACTAACGGACGGACGCCGACCATTCAATGCCTCCATCAAGTCTACCGACCGTTCAGAACATATGTATCTTCACAGCTCAATATTCAGTTTATGTATTCAACTTAATAATTCACTTAAATCTTCTGTATTGTTTCTTTTGTGTTATCCATGAAATTGATCGTTCTCTGCTTCTGTACATTTGCTGTATTTGTATTATCAGGTCTGACTAGGTATAATGCTGTATATATGATTATTTTTTTATATATACACTATTTTTTTAAGTGCTTGCTCGTGAATTGTTTCATTTGATGTGTAAACAAGCAGCTTCCCTTTTCTTTATTTGATCATATCTTCACTTTCCATACACTGATAGGTGCTGGTGTGTGTATGTAGGAAGCTTGTCATCTCTTGTAATACTGTCACTATGTATGTCATCTGTCATCCCTTGACTTGACTATAGTAATGAGGAAAATAGTGAAGTGATGGGACAGTGTATGACAGGAACTGCAAACCCTTCTGTAGTGGTCACTCCTTAAGGGGACTTAGAGGAACATTTGTAGGAATAGGAGGACTCATTATAGGTGTTTAATGTTATAGTGATGTCTATCCCTAATCTCGGGTGGCTAGTAGTCTAAAGGGTGTGTGTTCAATCCTGGTTCACGTCAGCTTGTTGAGAGGGATAGCACTCGTTAACCCTAGCAGAACTATATAGTCTATAGCTACCTATGTACTTCAGGGGGATCATTTAGTTATCTTTTATAGAACTTTTTACAACAGTTGTAGAATATTAAGAAGGAACAATGAAATATAAATGAAAAGACAATCAATGAGATCTAGACCTTAATTTAGTGTGAAAGAAGCGCGACAAATGCAGGAAAAAGGTAACGTAGTATGAATGAGGGTAGCCGACTGCCGAGCCTTGTGTGTGAACGGCATTTGTATGAACATTGGTACCACAGGGCCTTTGACACTTTCCCAGAGCAGACTGTAAAGATTATATAATGATGGCAATGATTAGCCTCCATCTCACTGCAGCTTCATCTCAGGATCTAGCCAGCTCACACCATGAAAATTTAATAAAGAAATAATGATAGATACATTTGTAATTATAATAAGAAAGGGAAACTAAAAACCAAGACCGTAAAACATGTGTGCCGATGAAAAGGCTGACCGTCATCACAACAACAGAAACACGTGGGAAGCGAACACAAGTCTGGCGGTGGATGTAATAATCTGATAAACAAGGAATAATGGCGGAATTTGTGGAGTTTCGTATTGAGCAAACCATCCCAGAGGTGGAGGAGATGGAGAGGCTGGGCATACTAAGTGATAAAGAAGTGAAGTAAGTAAAATAAAAGAGTTAAACGTAAGGAAATAAGAGACGTGCTCAGTCAGTCACGTACAGGTGTCATATGTTTTTATTTTTATGTGATGGAACTTAATATTTTGTGCTGTTTAGGAGGTCAAGGCAATGAGAAACTATGTAGTAACTTATTATGTTGTGCTCTTTAGGGTGTGAAGACAATGGGAAACTATATAGAAGTAGATTTATTTAGTATTCTTAACCTAACATGATCTAAGATGACGTACGGCTTAGAGGGTTACAATCTGAGAGGATAAATGAGCTGAAGCCTCAAGGTGCTATTCACGCAAACTTGAAACTATATAGAAGTAGACTTACTTAGTATTCTTAACCTAACGTGATCTAAAATGATATACGGCTTAGAGGATTACAGTCTGAGAGGATAAATGAACTGGAGCCTCAAGGCGCTATTCACGAAAATTGTAAAGTTATATTGAAATCATTGTGGTCAAAAGAAGCTGCATCATTAGCTTTATAAAAAAATAACGTCAAAATCATTATAAATAGGAAGGTTTGGTTAAGATAAGATTAACTTTACAAATACATGATTATTGGTTAGTTTATACTCAGAAATACCTTAAAATAAAGAAGTTTTGGCTAAGTTTGGTTTTCTTGAATGTTGGTTTGTTATAATTAGCGTGAGGTTAGATTTATTAATGACCTTAACTGTTTTGGTAATTAGGACGTATGTGGTAATTAGAAGACTATAAGTGGCAGTTAGTAAGGAGACTGTAAGTGGCAGTTAGTAAGGAGACTGTAAGTGGCAGTTAGTAAGGAGACTGTAAGTGGCAGTTAGTAAGGAGACTGTAAGTGGCAGTTAGTAAGGAGACTGCAAGTGGCAGTTAGTAAAGAGACTGTGCTTATTAGGAGACTATATATGTTAGGATATTGTAGGACGTGGGTCAGTGAAGCCAATCTTTACTAAAGGTTTTATATCTATCTATTTATTTATTTATTTATTTATTTATTTGTTTATTCATTCATTTATTTAACCACCTATAATTACCTTCCACGTTAATGGTTTTCTTTTGTTTGTCAGGAAGTTGATACAAAAACGGAGGGACTTTGAGTATCGTCTGGCAAGGAGATCAAAACGAAAAGTTGATTTTATTAACTTCATCACCTATGAAAAGAAATTAATTGAACTCATCCGAATAAGAAGAAAAGTAAGAAATACAACTAACTTAACTTTACATATTGTACTATTTAATAATTTAATTTTAAGAACTAAATATTTCTTTCACCGAATTCATAGTAATCTATTCATCCATAAGTGTAAGATTATTAAAATATTGAGAAAAAGTATTTACTGTACTGATATTGCTTGTATTGTATTATACTTAACACTAAATGGAACTAATAAAAATTAACTAAATCAATTACAAATTTTATCAGACAATTTGAAGTGAAAAAAAGATTCATTTGAAGAAGAAAAACATTAAAAATTTAGCCATCCATCAGAAAATCTTGCATTAGTACTATTATATTAATTTTCAAAACCCAGATATAGGATGCATGAAAAGTAGCAATAAAAAAAAATCATAAACCCACATAATTTATCATTTATTTATTTTTTATTCATTTCTATTATTCTATTATTATAATTTTTTTTCTATCATTATTTTTCCCCCAGCAAATGAATGTGTTTGAGAAGAGGCACCAGATTGAGGCAGCAATATCCCGTCGGGTGTTAAAGCAAGCGCGTCTCCTCACCCGGATGTGGCCGTCACACCCCGACACCTGGGCACTGCGGATCAGCTTCTCACGCTTCGTTGGCTGGAAGGACGAGGTGGGCGGGCAGGGCTTCAGGGGCAGGTTGTGGGAGGGGCAAGGTTAGGTTAGGTTAGGTTTCATTTGGTTTGGTTTGGTTAGGTTAAGTTTGGTTAGTTTAGGTTAGTAAGGCATTGCACAGTATAACGAAAACAAGAGATGACAAAACATAATGAAAAAACCTAAATGTATCCTATATACACATGTTTTATTTTATTATTTATATTTATTTTCAGATTTACAGTGCGTACCGAGAGCAGGTCAACTTCCACGGCAATAGTGAGAGTGTGTGGATTGCGTGGGCCAAGTGGGAGGTGGAGGAGAGGCGGAACTTTGAACAAGCGAGGGCAATCTTACTCTCCAAGGCTCCTCTCTACCACCCTAAATCACAGCTCATCAAGAGAGAGGTAAGTAAGGCTACAAGGTGTACTACGTGTGTTTCAGTAATGATAAAATATACTTGAACCCGTATCAACACTAACACTGGGCTCTTAAATGACGGGTTTTAATCAACCTTGACCTTGAAACATTTGGGAAAGTTTAAATATATATGTGTGTTTCAGTAATGTGATAAAAAAATAGATAATAATAAAAAATAATAATAATAATAATATATGACACGTGTATTCTGAAAATTTAGTACCTTAACTGACCTTTTTGTAACATTATTATTATTATTATTATTGCAGTTGTTTCGCCTTGAGCTGCTGTACGTGGAGATGCTGATCAACAAAGTGAAGCACGACAACATAGCTGGACTCGAGGAAGTGATCGCAGAGAACAGAGAGAAGGTAAACAGCGTCACACAATAATAGTATCATCCCGTTCTTTTCTCTCCTTAAATATAGTGCCGTAATAAACTGTTTGAAAGGAGCCAACAGGAGACACTAAGATTTCCCAGAGCCTGACAATACATACAGCTGAAACAAAGGTATTTTCAATGTATAATTATTCAGGTGTTGAACTGTGCTGTGGCCCGAGCTGTGTATCTGGACGCCGTGCGCACGCTGCCTCAGCCTGAACTGTATCTCCAGCTGTACCAAGTGGCGGACAAGTTTGAGTTTGCACATCAATTACGAGAGGAAATTCATAGGTGAGTTGTAGCTGTTATGGTGTTTTATAAGGGAATAAATATACTTAATTCTGAGAAAAGCTTATGTAAATACTACCAGTTTAGTTTTAACTTTAATGGAACTTACTACATATGTTTCTTTAATGCAGGTTAACGTAAATTAATGTTAGATTGTGCACCTGTGTTATAATTTGAGTTGTCCGATTGTATAGCTGTTGCATTGTCCTTGTGTTGCAGGGATCTTTGTGTTAATTTTCCTGGAGCTGAATGCCTCTGGAAACTCAAGGTCCAGAGGCTGATAGCAGGTCTTGGGGAAGCGAAGACTGAACTCCTGGAAAACACCAAAAATAATGAAAATAATGCAAAGGGAGATGATGAAAATATTGATACAGATATGATTGTAGGTACAGTAATAAGTGATGCAGATAATGGAAGCCAAGACAAAAAAATTCAAAATATAATCAAGAGAAAAGAGACAAAAAAAAAAATTACAACTGAGGAAGATGAAGATAAAGAGGATAATGATGATAATGATAAAGTAAAAGATGTTAATATAGAAGGAGAAAGGGAAGAGGAAGAGGAAGAAGAGGAAGATAGTGGTGTAGAGGATGAGGAGGTGGAAGGAGAAGAGGAAGAGGTGGAAGGAGAAGAGGAAGAGGTGGAAGGAGAAGAGGAAGAGGTGGAAGGAGAAGAGGAAGAGGTGGAAGGAGAAGAGGAAGAGGTGGAAGGAGAAGAGGAAGAGGTGGAGGGAGAAGAGGAAGAGGTGGAGGGAGAAGAGGTAGAGGTGGAAGGAGAAGAGGAAGAGGAAGAAGAAGATGAAATGGAACAGGAAGAAGATAATAATATAGAAAAGGAAGAAGAAAGTATAGTAAAAATGGAAGATGAAGAAGAAGTAGAAATGGATAACGATGAAGAGGAGGAAGAAGATGAGGTAGAACAAGATGATGATAACTCAGAGAACACAGACGAAGAAGAGGAAGAGGAGGAGGAAGAGGATGGCCAGCAGGAAGGAGCAGTTGTGGAGGTGAAACAGGAATCCTTCACTCCTACAGACGTCCTTCCCGCAACACCAGCGGATAAATTAGACCCCAAAGGAAAGGTGTGTAGAAGCTGATGTCTTTTTTATATTTTATTTATTTATCTATTTATTTATTTGCAGGACAGTATTGATGTGTTGGTAAATGTTAGGATAAATTAGGTTAAGTCTACTACATCATTATTGTTATTATTATTATTATTTATTAACTTTTTTCTGAATGCACCGGTAACCTTATCTAATTATTATGTGATTGTAATTATGTATTTTTCCATTATCGTAATTTAGTTTTTCATATTGAACAAAACTAGTGACAGGAACTGATACATTTTACAAGATAAATTTACCATTATCACATCAAAACCCAAATAATTATAACCTATGTTCTTTTTTTTTCTTTCCTTTATGTACATCTAATACTTAATCCTTCCCTTGTAGCTGGAACTATTCATTTCAATATTTGACCAAGCGATGGAGGCCGTTGGAGCCAAGTTTGTGACCACCTACATTGATGAGCTGCTGCTGCTGCTGTATCAGTGTTGGGGTGTGTCTGACCTGACCTCACTCATCTACACCACACTCTTGAAGCTCTTTGACCAACACTCTGCCCTCCTGTCACCACTACACTTCTACATCTGGGTAAGTTAGGGTCATTTTAACATGGAAAAGTTGTTGTATGGGAAATAAAATAACAATCAGGTTTTTATAATGTAGTTTTAGTATTGATTTGTTAAACTATTAAAAAGTTGTCATGTATAAATCAAATAACAACCAGGCTTCTCGTTTTATTTATTTATTTGTTTTTTTTTACATTGAAAGGATCTGGCCAAGAGCAAACAAAAATAGGTGTAAAAAAAATCCTGCTAATGTAATATAGTTTTCATATTAATTTACTGAACTATTAGATGTCTGTTAAACTATTACACATATACATAAGAAAGACCGTCCGAAGCTATTACTACTTGATGTTGGAGGTAATACTTGAGTCTTTCCTCCTTGTGTTGTGCAGTACCGGGTGTTGGGTGAGGAGGAGCCGGGGGACAAACACAAGTATAAGGGCCGGGCGGTGCTGGAGTGTGGGGTGAGGCAACACCCAGCTGCGTCACACCTGCAGCTGGAACTGGCTCGCTGCATCATTAGAGAAGCGGATACAGATGCACAGGTCATGAAAGGTTAGTAGAAGTTAGGTTAGGTTAGGTTAGGTTTAGATAATTATGGAAGGTTAAGTTAAGATAATTATTGAACATTACATTACACATAGATTTCCTGTATTACTTAACGAGCATTAGTATCAACATGTATTGATTCCATGCCTGTTTTTATTATTTTACTGATGACAAGAACTTATATATCTACAGTGCTTGAAACGACACTTGAATCCTTTCCATAATGTTAGGTGCACAGGAGCTGCCTTGTGTAGGTCAACTAGCCTTTTACACCCTCATTATTTCCTTATCTTCTTATATATATTAATCCCACATCACCTTGCATTGCCTAACCTAACTATTACTCCTTCACTTGGCAGAGTTCAAAAAGGTGGGGTCGTCCATGCAAGGAGAATGTGGTCTGGTGGCGTGGGAGGAGTACGCTCGGCACCTCTGTAAGGACAACAACAGGACCAAGGTGTTCAAGGTCGCGCTGGACCATGAAGACCTGACAGTAGCACGAGGCATGAGGCTCCGGTACCTACATGATGTGGGCTTACACGAAGGTAGGGGTGTTTTTTTACGTTTTTTTGTTGTCTCTTTTAATGTAAGAAAAAGAAGGAAAAAAACTGCTATTATTTATTAGTGTTGTTTATTAATTTTTCAACCCTATCATTTTGTATACTCCTTCTTACTCTCCACTCTCTCAAATATTCTAAAGGCTTCATTGTATTTATATGTGATCATTGTATTGTTCTTTTTATATATTCCATTTTCTGCCTGTCTGTTTTTATATCTTTACAAGTGATATGGTAAGCTGGAAAACTTGCTCCTTCGCCTATCTTTACCTTCCGTTGTGTGTGTTATGTTATGTTATGTTATGTGTGTATTATGTGATGTTCATTGCGTTCATTGGAGTGAGAAAGTTATAAAACAAGACTACAGTAAAAGAGAAGAATATATACATGGAAACTGTTGCGAGATGTTGATGAAGTCCGATTTCCAACTCATAATGTTACCTCAGTTAATAGAATCTTGACGTCTGTTCAGGTATTGCAGCGGCTCGTAAGTTGTACCAGAAGTTGAAGTGGCGGCCTCCCTTCTGTGGGCGGCTGCAGGCACTGATGGTGGAGCTGGAGATGGCTCAGTTCACAGTGAAGGCCGACGCAGTGAGGGAAGTGTTCAACATCAGCGTACAGCAACAAGGAGCCACGAACCCTGGTGTGTGTGTGTGTGTGTGTGTGTGTGTTTGGGTGTGTGTGTGTGTAGAGTTTGAGGTATTTATTCATTCATGTAAATATATCTTTTTGCTGAAGGTAGTGAAGATATACACACTATCCTCATACATATTTCCTGGTGTGACCTGACCTGACCTGACCTAACCTTGCAGGCATGTGGTTAGCCTACATTCACTTTGAGAAGAAGCTTGGTGACCCCCTCAAGGCTGGAGGACTACTGACCAGAGCCGAGAAGGAACTTGAGGCCCAACACGCTCACATCTTCCGGGAACTCAACTCAACTATACAAGAAATACAGAACAAGGTACGGGATTATATTTTCATTTGTACATGTTAGGTTAGCTTAGGTTAGGTGGCAATCTATGTGTGTTCTGAGTTTCTGAAGATGTGTAAATTGACATCAAAACCTAACCTAACCTAATTGATGTATACTCTCCTAGCGTAAGAGTTAGTTAATGTTGATTCAAATACGAGGAAATTGAATAAGTTGTAAAAATATAATTAAAATGACACGTAGGAAATAAAAGATATAATTTCCAGGGAGGAGCGCCTGTGATGAGTGAAAACAACAATAGATTCTTTATTGAGCAAACTGAAGATGGGGAGGAGAGTCAGTATAAGGAGGAGGAGGAGACTGAACGACAACCCTCTTTGGTGTGTCTGTTTGAAGAGGATCTAACTCTGGCCTTCACAGCAGACACCGCACGCACCACCTTCTTCTCTGCCATTCAAGCCATGGAGAGAAAGATGAACAAAGGTGGGAAGCACTTAGGTGTTTTACTTACTATAATAATAATGAGTAATAATTCAGGTCTTGCATCCCCTTAATTACTTACTATAATAGTGATAAGTAATAATTCAGGTCTTGCATCCCTTCGTCAGGTAATAAACAGTCGCCGGGAGACAGTGGAAGGGAGTGGGAGAAGGTGTTGGAGTTGTTACTCGGCCACAAGGTTATCCTCAGCATACAGGAGGTGAAGGTGGAGGAAGACCTAACACAGCAGACTGAAAAGCCCGTCCAGGAAAAACTCATTAGACCAAGATTTAAAAAGAAGTAAGTTTAACATAGACTCTCTCTCTTTGCTCTTGTTAATATGCTTTACTCTTACTTACTCTATTTACTTCTTACTCTTCTTCTTGTCCTCCTGTTAAAATGTGTTAGTTAGGGATGTGTTTGGTGCAGATAATGGAGTGTGGAGAGTTATTTTGTGTTATATTTAGATACATATGTTACTTCAGCGAGGGAATATATATATTTTTTTATTTGTTTTTTTTATTTATTTTTATTATATATATATATATATATATATATATATATATATATATATATATATATATATATATATATATATATATATATATATATATATATATATATATATATATATATATATATTATTTTTTTTTACAAGCAAGGGAGTGGTCTGGACAAAAGATTTCCACCTCAAACAGATCAGGTCTTTGTTTGTTGTACATAAATAAGACAGTCACCCTTATTTAACACCATAATAATAATGGTGTTTAAAGTGTTATGTTCAGCTTTACGTGGCAGGGGTGTGGCAGGAAAGGTGAGTGTGACCCTGTAGTACCTGTAGGGAAGGGCGGCAGGGTTTGGCAGGTCCCAGGGAAGGTGTAATAAGGTAGTAACCAACTTCTTGTGACCGCTAGCAACCAGACAGGACATCTGACCTGGTGATATTTCTTCGTTTTAAACCTTCCCTGTTCCTCTACATGTCATTTTGAGGGATGGAAGAGCAGTAACATATCATTCTTCACCATTAATAGTGGAGGGATATAAAGAAAACATTACCTATTAAGCGTAAGTAACCTAATATAAGAACAACAACAAGTTTCAACAGGCGGCCGTTCGTTGACTGCTGGATCACGTATATATTAAACCAAAATTGTGATTATTATTATACACAGGAAAGCAATTATATATACTTTAAAAAATCGTCTGAAGTACCTAACTGTTTTCTACATAAACATTTGTTATATTTGATTCGTATTTATTTCATGAAAAAATGTTTATTTCTAAGGTCAATCATAAAATCAATAAATAGAATAAAGCAATAATAATGAAATTAAACCAATATAAACCATAGAATAGAATATATAAAAACTATTCAAACCGAAAGTAAAGCCTAAATAAGCCATAGAAAAAAGAAAAATGGAAAAAACAATGAAAAAATGAGAAAAAAACACCGCAATTATTTGTTTACATCCAAGAGTGTTAATTATTGTGTGTCAAGTACAGTAAAAGAAGTGTTAGGACATGACGACATACAAGGATAGAGATGAAGGTGAGTGTGTTGTGTTATGGTGGGCTGACAGGATGACGAATACCGGTATATCGGATAGGTGCATATCCCTAGACACACACACACACACACACACACACACACACACACACACACACACACACACACACACACACACACACACCACACACTCACTCACTCACTCACTCACTCACTCACTCACTCACTCACTCACTCAGCTGACGCCAGGCAATGTAATCTGATTGTGTTTCCGATGAATAATTATAATACTTAGGGCACCAGTGATGTTGCATATCACGTGTATATATATATATATATATATATATATATATATATATATATATATATATATGGAGTTCGGTGTTGTGTGTGTGTTCTGTACGGGATCACTGTAACACGCGAGCATCCTATGAAGTAGCGTTTGTTCCCCGTATATAGCATAGCGCGGTGGTGGTGGTGATGGTGGTGTTTGTATGCATGTGTTAGTTTGGGTGGTAACGGCCTCCAGGCGACATGAGCGTCGTTAGGGAGGAGGCAAGTTACAGTGTGAAGGGCCTCAGTAGGTGATTCTCCTTCGCTACCTAGGAATGAAAGCAGAACAAAGACATCCTTCCTTACCGCCGTGACAGTCACCCGTATATAACACCGAACTAATAATGATGTTTAAAGTGTTATGTTCAGCTAAACGTGGCAGGACAGGTGAGTGTGACCCTGTAGTACCTGTAAAGAAGGGCAGCAGGGGTTGGCAGGGCCCAGGGAAGGTGTAATAAGGTAGTAACTAACTTCTTGTGATAATATTTCTTCGTTTTAAACCTTCCCTGTTCCTCTACATGTCATTTTGAGGGATGGAGGAGCAGTAACATATCATTCTTCACTATTAATAGTGAAGGGATATAAAGAAAACATTACCTATTAAGCGTAAGTAACCTAATATAAGAACTTCAGCAGGCGGTCGTGCGTTGACTGCTGGATCACGTATATACAAAACCAAAATTAAGATTATTATTATACACAGGAAAGCAATTATATATACTTTAAAAAATCGTCTGAAGTACCTAACTGTTTTCTACATAAACATTTGTTATATTTGATTCGTATTTATTTCATGAAAAATGTTTATTTCTAAGGTCAATCATAAAATCAATAAATAGAATAAAGCAATAATAATGAAATTAAACCAACTTAAACCATAGAATAGAATATATAAAAACTATTCAAACAGAAAGTAAACTCTAAATAAGCCATAGAAAAAAGAAAAACGGAAAAAGCAATGACAAAATGAGAAAAAAACACCGTAATTATTTGTTTACATCCAAGAGTGTTAATTATTGTGTGTTAGGTACCGTAAAAGAAGTATTAGGACATGGTCCCCTACAAGGATATAGATGAAGGGGAGTGTGTTGTGTTGTAAGTGTGTTATGGTGGGCTGACAGGCTGGCGAATCGACTAAAATACCGGTATACCGAAAGGTTTCTAATGCCTGTAATACCGCCCCGAAAATACCGATATGTCGGTATACCGGATAGGTGCATATCCAAGTGTAGCATTATGAGCGTAGGTAAAGGTAATAGGCCTATAGACTACACATTAAATGACACTACCTTAGGAAGGTCATATAATGTGAAGGACTTGGGAGTTCAAATAAGCAGTGACTTGCGCCCCAGGGAACAGTGTATTATAGCTAGAAATAGGGCCAACAAGATACTGGGATTTATTGGTAGGTGTGTGACAAATAGGAATTCTGAGGTTGTATTTAGCGCTAGTTAGACCCCACCTAGATTATGCAGCTCAATTTTGGTCCCCTTATTATAGGAAGGATATAGGCTCCTTGGAGGCAGTCCAGAGCAGAATGACCAAGATGATTCAGGGGCTGAGATATTTACACTACAAAGATAGGTTAAAACGTCATCTCCACTCCCTAGAGAGAAGGAGGGCAAGAGGGGATATGATTGAGGTTTTCAAATGGGTAAAAGGAATTAATAAGGGAAACATTGATCAGGTTTTAGAATTTAGTAATCAGGATAGGACACGTGGAAATGGGTACAAGCTAGAAAACTTAGATTCAGGACAGACATAGGTAGATATTGGTTCACTAACAGAGTGGTGAATGATTGGAATAGGCTGGGTAGACACGTAGTAAGTGGTGAGTCAATAGGTAGCTTTAAAAGACGGTTGGATCAGAGTATGGATAGGGATGACAGGTGGGATGGCTAAATATTGGATTATTCCAAGGGTGGGAGACAAGGAACTGCCTCGTGTAGGTCATTAACTGGTCTCTTGCAGTCTCATCATTTCTTCTTATGTTCTTATAATAATTGATGATTTATTATCAAGAACATAAGAAAATAAGGAGGCTGCAAAAGGCCACGACCTACACAAGGCAACTCCTGTACTGTATATTTTGTATCTTAACTTATTATACTGTGCAATATGTTGTAGAATACATTTTTATTTATGCGTTTCAGGAAATGACTACAAATTATTTCTGCATTTTGTTTGGAGAGAATGTAATTTATATTTTTATTATTAATGATGATGATAGTATTAACCTAACCTAACCTATAAATGTTTTTCCTTCCTTCCTCAGGTATGTGCCGACTGACCAGCTGAAGCCAGGTGAAGGGAAGAGTGTGAAGACAGTAAACGAGGACGACATCGAGAAGATCCTCGCTACATCGGAAGTGTTAAAACCTGAGTTCATGCAGAAGACTTGCCTCAATCCATACTTTGTGAGCAAGAAGAAAGCCAAGGAATTGCGCAAAGTTAGTACCGGATTCCCTATAACTTGTCAGATTTAAATGCACAAAGTTAGTACTGGATTTCCCTTAATTTCTTAATCTTTTATTCTACTTTACCATTAATTTTTTCACCATACTAGCAGGAAATGAAAACGTAATGATAATCATTTGAAGAAAACATTAGGTAAGTGTTAGATGCACAAGAGCTGCCTGGCATAAGTCAACTAGCCTTTTGCAGCCTCCTTATTTTCTTAACCTAACCTGACCTTAACCTTAACCTAACCTAACCTAATTATTTTCTTATGTTCTTATGTTTACCTTGCAGAAAGAGAGTGTTAAAACAAAGGGTCCCGGCTGGTTCAACATGAAGGCTCCAGAGTTGACAGAGGAAGCCAAACGAGACCTGGAGGTGCTACAGATGCGTTCCATCCTTGACCCCAAGAGGCACTACAAGAATGACATGAAGGTGAGGTGGTGTGAAGGGAGGGATGTCTGTCTGTCTGTAAGGTATATTTACTCACTTAGTCTAGTCTATGTTAGTGTAGCTTTAAATGTGTGTGTATGTGTGTATATGTACCTCTAGCTTGCCGAAGTAGTGTAGTAGTATTAATAAACAAGATTAGTGTTCTATTAGTAATCAAAACGAGCTTCAAATATGCTGTTTTAAATCATTTTGTTGAAGTTTAATTAATAGTATTGTGTGTCTATGTTTTTACAGATCCTGCCCAAGTACTTCCAGCTTGCCGAGGTAGTGGATAGTCCCATTGATTTCTACTCCTCTCGTGTCCCTAAGAAGAAGAGGAAGCGTACCATGGCAGAGGAAGTGATGCATGATGAGGAAGCATTGAGGTGAGTGTATTGATGTCTCCTCTCTTAGCGGCTACTGGGAATTTTTTTTATTATTTATTTATTTATTTATTTATTTTATTTTTTTGTTTATCTATTTATTTGATGGCTGTTCCTAGAAGCTTATGCAAGGGAATGGATATGGTAGAAGAGTTTTGATTTTATTTCTGTACTTGTGTTTCTTTCTTTGCATGTTTTAGTCCTTTCAATCTCCTCTCTTTCCCTTTTCAATCTATTCTATCTATCTCTTTTTCTCTCTTTTCTTGTTCAATCTCCTTCATCTCTCTTTTTCTCTCTTTTCCTGTTCAATCCTCTCTCTCTCTCTCTCTCTCTCTCTCTCTCTCTCTCTCTCTCTCTCTCTCTCTCTCTCTCTCTCTCTCTCTCTCTCTCTCTCTCTCTCTCTCTCTCTCTCTCTCTCTCTCTCTCTCTCTCTCTCTCTCTCTCTCTCTCCTTTCTTTCACATACTCTACGTTTCTGTCTCTCACACTCACTGCCTCCATCTTACTCATGTACAATCTTTGTCAATTTGCTTTCTGTCAATGTATAGGAAAAGTTTATGAATGGTATACTATTGCTATTTTTGTTGTTTTTTTATTGATATGTTTCCTGGAGCAATCCTTTGTGTATTATATTTGGGTGCCTTTTATTTCCTTAAGTGTAAACGTTTTTGTCATAATGCTCATAATGGCGTTACTGTATTGTGATCATGCTTCTATTTATCTATATGGTTTTTTTATGAATTATATGTATTTATTTATGTTTTATTTCTTTTTCTTTTTTTGATTTCTTTTTGGATGCCTTGCCTATGCCCTTGGGAGGCTCTGATAAGTCGCCAAAAAAACTCTTTGCTTATATAATTTTTTCTTCCTCTTTTCAGATACCAGAAGAAGAAGTACACAGAGATAATTGCAGCGAGACAAAAGAAACAATTCAAACACCCACATATACTCAAGAAAAAGAAAACAAAGACGATTTCCAAAAAGAAGTGAAAAAAAGGTTGTTGTTGATAATGTAATGTAATAGATTTTTATGCATATATTTTTTTTCCAGATTATGTAGGTTGGGAATTATTTCAAGAATCTGAAATTAAATGGCTAAAGGTAACATTTGTTTTGCTTAGTTACGTTAATTACAGTCAAGTATTGTAGTATAATTAGTAAAGGAGTAATAAGACAGTAAGTAAGGTAGTGATTATTAGTCTTTACAGGTGTGTGTGTGTGTGTGTGTGTGTGTGTGTGTGTGTGTGTGTGTGTGTGTGTGTGTACAGTAAGTATACACTGGATACATTCATTTACCTAACCTAACATTTACTTAGAAATGTTTATAAGGTAATGTTGTTGTTTTTTTGTTTGTAAAGTGGTATATGACTGAATTCTTTATCAATTCTTGTAGCAAAAGGATCTCATATATATATTCCCTTGTTCTACTATATTTTCCATACACCAAAATATTTCTATCCTTCATATGTATATGTACCTCAGTAGTGCAGTGGTTAGCACGTCTGACTATGAATCCGCTGGCCTGAATTCGATCCCAGACGAGGGCAGGCGGCACACAGCTCACCCAGCTGTTCATCCTCCCAAATGGGTTGGTTGATAAATGGGTACCCAGGGTAAACAATGGAAACTCAGATGTCACAGTTGCCCTGTGTCCCAGAGTAACTGATTCATTTCCAGCACAGGCTCAAAGGCCAATGTGACAGGGAGATGAACGAACACACATACGCACAGCTACAGCGTGTCAACACCTTACCAATATGTATACCTTATTTACTATTCCTAGAGAAGGTTTGTGTTGAGCAGTGTTAAGATATCTCCATATAATCACATCACACTTCCATATCCATTATTAACATATACGTTTCATTCCTAAATCCCAATCTTTCATTCTTATCATCACATTGTTTCTCATACAGGAGACCAGCAACACCCAGTAAAGATAAATAATGGGTATTGACATTAGAATGAGGGAAGCAGGGGTGAAATGGTGATTGATGTTATAGTAATTAGAAAACTGAATACAGATTCGTGACCAGCATACCCGAGAACCATTATGTACCAATTTTCATGAGATGCATTTTTTTTTTTTTTTTTCATGTGATACCCCCTTAAGATTTTTTGCAGAAATCATGTTTTATTTGATAACTGGAAAACTATGTGGTTTATGTGAAAAAGGTAGAGAATAGTAAAGAAAGAGGAGAAGACGGCCGTTCTTTTGAGCTATAGTGAAATGGAATTGAAATGTAATCATAGATGTAACAGTAGGAAAGATTACAAAATATAGTTTTTCACAAAAGCAATATTTTCTTCAAATATATGAAAGTTATTGGAGAGAAGACTACACCATTCAATAGATCTTGTCAAACTTCATAACTTTGCTTCAATGCATTTTTCCTGTCGGAGTAATATTTTCGTAGCAAAATGGGAAAGAAACTTTTCGACCTAAATTCTGGTGGAATTTTCGGCCCACAAAATCGAAAATCCATTTCCGTCACAGATTGATATAATCAGAAAACTTAATTTATATTCGTGATAAGCATATCTGAAAACAACTTTACACCAATTTTCATGAGTTGTGTCAAAATAATAACGAAAGCAGGAAATAATAATAATAGAGAATAACCTGTTTCAACACTGCCTCGAACTTAAGATTGTTAATCACTAAACCATATATTAGGTATTGATGTGTTGTTTTGTTAAATATACAACAGCCTAGCTAGTGTATGATGTGCTTTAATTAATTGTTCTCAGTTAACTAAGCAAAACACTCTCTCTCTCTCTCTCTCTCTCTCTCTCTCTCTCTCTCTCTCTCTCTCTCTCTCTCTCTCTCTCTCTCTCTCTCTCTCTCTCTCTCTCTCTCTCTCTCTCTCTCTCTCTCTCTCTCTCTCTCTCTCTCTCTCTCTCTCTCCCTCTCTCTCTCATCCCCAACACACACACACACAGTTGTCACCTTGTTATTCATTAATTCATTTTCATTTATTTATTTTTGTATTTTATTGCAAGTAATTACGTTGATATTAATGATTGTTTGATCGACCTACTGACTGACTGACTGACTGCCTCGTTTTGCATGTTTATTTAACATTATATAACATGCACTCTGCTGCATCTCTGCTGTATCTCATCAGCAGGAAAGGATGTTGCTTCATTACTGTGATAACTGTACTACGTCAACACACTTACCACCACCATATGTACAGTACAAACCTAGCTAAGCACACTGTTGTATGGAAGGCTAATAATGTAATATATGTGCAGAGGAATTCAAACAAGTTTTGGTGACGTCACTCCCATAGACCACTCATTATTGCCTTCCAGATCGCATTATACTGATATTTGTTGGCACTTATTGTTAGCAAATTTATTCACGATGACATTTTAGTCTCCTTTTTGAAATATAAGACTTCATACAATTTTATTACTACTATCACCATCACCATTACTACTATTACTGCTATTACAATCATTACTACTACTACTACTACTACTGCTACTACCATTACTTCCTTCCTTGTATATACAGTGTGATATATATATAGCATTGACACAAGACATAGATATAGGACGAGGCCTTAAACATTTATCAGAGAGGAAATACATTTATCTTTTACATCCCGGAAACTGATTCAGCTGTGACTTAACTAAATTGTGTCACCGTTTTTATATATATTCACGATGATGATAACTAAAAAAAATATGATAATAATAATAATAATTCACACATACATATAATGAATAACACATATATTATAGTCTATGCAAAGTTAGGGTTTTTATCTTTATTTATTCCAAGTTAACAATTAAGTGGATGAAGATATAGTTGAATTACGTCATTGTCTGTGTTTATTTATTCATCAAACGTTTCCTTAGTTGAATCGCGTCAGTCTTCGCTATTTATTCATCAAACATTTCTTAAGTTGAATTACGTCATTGTCATTCTTATTAATCAAACGTTTTCTTAGCTGAATTACGTCATTGCCTGTTGTTTATTCATCAAACGTTTCTTAAGTTGAATTACGTCATTGTCTTTGTCATTCATTCATCAAACATTCCCTTAGTTGAATCGCGTCATTGTCTTTCTTACTAATCTTTCCTTTCTGTCAATGTTAAGTTTCAACAACCAGCCACATGACAGCTAACTACTACGCTATGTTATAACTACTATATATACAGTATCGAACCCAGGTACAACCATTGCATTTATCCTTTCCTTGACTTGCTATAATCAGATATTGTATTGAAAAACCATGATGTAAGTGACATTTTAGAGCCTCAAACATTAGCATTTCCTGGAATGAACAAAGCACAACACTACGAATACTGCATTGAGCTCATATAACCATTATATTTACTCTTTTTTGACTTGTTATAATCATATCTTGTACTGAAAACTATGAACTCTACTTAATAGAGACTTAAAGGCTCAATTCCCCCGTATTGTGATATTTTCTTGGTGTACAGAGAGAGAGAGAGAGAGAGAGAGAGCGAGAGAGTCAGTTTAAAGAAAGAAAGGAAGGAAGAAAGGTGAAGCAGCTGAGAGAGTGAAAGAGAGAGAGAGTAAGGAGGGAAATACATCTCGGTCACATGAAGAAAGACACGGAGAGAAGGGAAGGGAAGGGAGCTTAGGGAGGTAAGAGAGAGAGAGAGAGAGAGTTAGCCCCGTGAATACGAGTGACGCGTCCCTACACACGCTGCACGCAACACACTCACAGTCAACACACACAGCTGAGCGTCACAACACACCACACGTCACGTCACGCCCGGGGAACAAAGACAGCACTCAGTTCAACTTGGTAAAACTTATGTCATTTACTTGATATAGTGTTATCTTTACATTATTGAATCCCAACATCAACCTAACGTTGTCCTGGGTATTAGATTAAGAGTGTTTGATTGAAAAGCCTTTGTGAGGTCAGTTATGTATTCAAACGTGTGGTGGTGGTGGATTGTAGTGTGGTGGTTGTGATTGTATTGGATTGTGGTAGAGGACTGTGATGATTGTGGATTGTGTTGAAGGAGGACTATGTTGTGGTGGATTGTAGTGGAGGACTGTGGTGGTGGTGGTGGACTGTGGTTGTGGTGGATTGTGGTGGAGTTTTTCAAGGGCGTGTAGGTAGTTACCAAGGCAGCAGGAACGGTATTGATAATTATTATGTAATTATAGTACGTAAGGAAGGCTGTATGTGTGTGTGTGTGTGTGTGTGTGTGTGTGTGTGTGCGTGTGTGTGTGTGTGTGTGTGAAAGGAAGGTGTGAATGTGTGTGAGTGAGTTGAGTCATTCGTAAGTTACAACACGCTGAATTTTTTATTTTTTTTTATTCCATGAAGCATGACTGACCTCAAGGAAATGATTGTGTGTGTGTGTGTGTGTGTGTTAGTAAGTGTGTTTGAGGTTAACTCCAACTGTACGTAAATATTTCATTCCATTCATGAAGACAAAAGAAAAGAAAAAAAATGAACATTATTTTTTATCATTGAAGACATAATTTAAGTTTACTCAAAATTCATCGTCTGTTGAGTAAAGCTTTATGCAAGGTTAACTTTATTTCTATTATCTCTTAATTATTTTTCTTCTTTTTTTCTCAATTATTATTTATATATTTGTTCTATTCTATATATAAGTGTATTTTAGGGTTAGAAGTCCCTATTATGACTCTTTCTGGGAGACTTAGATAATTATATTAATCAGAGACAAAGGATTTTCTGCATGTCATAGAGGAATATATAGGTATATATATATATATATATATATATATATATATATATATATATATATATATATATATATATATATATGTATATATGTATGTATGAGTAAGGTTCAGGTTGTGTCAATGACCTCCTACCTAAGGGAAGAAATATAAATTGTTATACATATAATCTGCATAAAAGAAATATAAATTGTCTGCATAAAAAAATATAAATTATTAGCCATATAATCTGCATAAAAGAAATATAAATTGTTACACATATAATCTGCCTGGAGAAAGTTTGTAACATTAGATAAGGTCACCTCATATCAGCGGAGCCTTAATTAACTTTTTAAAAATGAAAGATAAGCAGTATCCGGTCCCACAAATGTCTGTCACAAAATGCTGTACAGTATTATAGTAGTACTAAGAAATGTCACTAGAATGGATCAGTGTTGGATCATACAATTATATTTTTTAAACTAGTCTAGTGGAGTTTAGTATACTAATTTATGGTAATATATAAATACCATGTTACTATAAATGAATATGATTTATTTATATATTTAATTCAAAACTGTAGCATGGAAGAGTAGGTGATCATTAAAAGTTATGTTTAGTTTGCATACTAATAATGGACTCACTAATATGAGATTTCCTTTGTCAGATTTTGAAGAATGGACGGTGTTAAGGAAAGCGAAGAGGCAGTGGAAGGACAACAGCAGCAGCAGCAGCAGCAGGAGGAGCAGCAGCCTCCACAAGGGGCAGCCGAGCCAACCGAGCCAACCCAAAGCAATGGTGGAGAGAGCCAAGTGGACTCTGGTGCCACGACCAATGGGAACAGTGAAGTGGACGCCGGGGGACAAGGATCATCGTAAGTAAGGTTAAGAGGGGCAAGGGAAGGGGAAGGGGGAGTACCTGAAGTCATCATGTCAGGTTAGGTTAATGGTGGTCAGTATATCATTTGTCTGTCATATACTAATCATAACCTAACATAACCAGAGTATTATAGTGAATAGGTACATCCTTCATTTGATCTAATCCTTTGACTATAACTAATTGCTCTTTCCCTTCCCATAATTCACCTTCCCATCACCTCTACTATACCGTCTACCTTTTAGATTAACATAGCGCCATATCACCTTAGATGTCTTGCTCCTTTTTGCATTAACTAACTAACTAACTACTGTATGAGCACTGGTGAACAAACTCCTATGAATGTTTGTTGGTATAAGTAGTGTTACAGTGGGTTGTAATGTTGCAGGTCAGGGCCGGGTCAAGGTTCAAACTTAGCCAGGATGCCGGTGGGTGGTGAGGCTTTCCGTTACACCGGCTCACACAAGCGCCGAGGTCACTGTGTCATCTTCAACCATCGCTACTTTGACCGAGCGACGGGTCTTACGGTGAGTTATAACCTGAGTCTCCTTAACCCTTACCTATCTCCCCCTCACATCCCCTCTTATACCCTCTCTCTCCTTTCACAAAATTCCCTCCCCATCTCCCCTTCCCTCCCTCACTTAACCCTTGCTAGACAGTCTTGGGTGTGTAATAACTGTACCTCAATGCTTACTAATGCAACACACAATTGTCACAAGTAATGATAATCCTTTCAAAGTGAAAACAAAGTGTAATACTTAGTGTTTGTGAGGACTAAAGCAGTACTAGTGTTGTGAGACAGGCAGGCAGGCAGTGTATGTTGTCTTGGAGGCATTGGTGTAGTACTAACCTAACCTAACCTAACCTAACTTAAACACTTGCTGTCATTCTCTGTTGACTGTGTTGAGGCGAGTGAGGTGAGGTGATGTGGTGCTGAGATTACATACTTACTCATCAGTCAAGTTCAGGCAAAGGGTCAACATAGTGGTGATGCGGCACATTTGTACGTCCCGCCACAGAACATTTCAATTAGAGTCAACAATTAATTAGGTATTAATTGAACACTTTTCAAAATTTCCACGTCAGGAGCGCAACGGCACCGACCGAGACCGCGACCAGGCCAAGCAGATGTTCCTTCAACTGGATTTTGATGTGAAAGTTCATGACAACCTCACTGTCGGGGAAATCAAGGAAGTAATTCAAGACTGTAAGTGTTTTTGTTTTAACCAGTCTAGAAAATTATTATCATTACTTCATGTAGACAAGATAAAGATTCCATGGTTTTCATACACTCATGGATGTATTATTATTAAGATCAAGTATCATATCCATTCTTTTTGTACACTTTTTATTTCTACAAATGAGAATTGTAATTATCTGTATTTTTTTTCTCTCTTGATTTCCTCTCTCGTCAGTCGTTTGTAAGTTTTCCTGGAAGCAACAATTAAGGTGTCCGAGACTATAGGAAAAAATACAATACCTTTCCTTTCCCTTTGACTAAATATGAGGATACTTGTGGTGCCTGTTGCCTGTTGTGATGAGAAACACCTAATTGTATTGAATAATATAGTGTATGTATGTCAACATGTAATCAAAATGTAGCATGAACATGTAGTTTTATATCTGGGTGATAATAATTAATGTTTTGTTTGTTTGCATTGTTTGTAGTGGCCTTTGGCACGGACCACAATGACAGTGACATGCTGGTGATGATGTTCATGTCTCACGGGGAACAAGATGTGCTGTGGGGCAGAGACGCTCACTTCAAACCTGATGCATTGTTTGAAAGTTTCCAAGCTGATCAGTGCAAGACTCTAGCCGGGAAACCAAAAATATTCTTCATACAGGTAAAGTTTGATAACAATTTTTTGGGGAAGGGCTTTTCTCTATGCTATCTCAATCATACGATATGCTTTGTCGTTATTTATTTATTTATTTGTTTGTGTTTGAACAGGCATGTCGCGGTGAAGGGCTAGACTCTGGTGTGACTCTGGTCCGTAGTCACCCTAGCGATGAGATAGACTCGGGTCGTTTAGCTTACAAGATCCCCACCACGGCTGACTTCCTCATATGTTGGTCCACAGTGCCAGGTAAAGCCTCCAACAATACTATCAAACCTTACATCACCTTCAGAGTCTAACACGTGATGGTCAACAAATAACTCCAATACAACTCTGATTCTTCCTATTATAATGTATCCGTTCATGATTTTGTTTGCATCTTCAGGTCATTTCTCATGGCGTAACACCACCAATGGTTCGTGGTTCATGCAGTCCCTGGTGCATGTGTTGAGTAAGGAGGCGGCACATGACGACCTCCTCTCCATGATGACCACTGTTAACAGACACATGGTACTCAACTTTGAATCCAACACACCTTGTAAGTATTTGAATTGTACTTACATTGTATTGTTTGGTACACAGGAGCTGCCTTGTGTAGGTCAACTGGCCTTTTGCTGCCTCATTATTTTCTTTTTTTCTTATGTTCTTGTTGCAGTCTCATGAAAACTATTTGTACTTATACCAACGAATCAAAGTCAATAATTAATGTATTTACAAAAAGTATGAAGCACACGCCCTATAGATTACCGGGGAAGGCAGCTATGAAGTAGTCGTGTGTTCATACCATATTAACTGTAACCATCAAGATTTTCCAGTGACAGAAATATAAATAGTTCCATAACTCTACTTAACATTTTTTATATAAGGAAAATCATTGTTATTTCAGCCCAGCAGCACATGCACGGTAAGAAACAATCAGCAAGCATTGTGTCCACCTTGATGCGAAAGGTTTTCCTCACACCAAAGTACTGACAACAAAGGAAGGAGAGTAAAAGCCACATTCTGGATGCTAGTTATTCATCCAACCACTCAGGAGAACTAGAACAATCATCATCATCAGCAGCAAAGTTTGATGAAATACCTAACATACGTGAACCATCTTCTAAATTCTTATGTTGGCCAAAGAAACAAAAGAAGAAAGGAGGGAGAATCTTATCTAAAACCAAACAGAAGCAACCGTTTTGGAATTTCAGCGCACAGTAAGTATGTGTTAATTGAGTACAAGTAAGTGTTCAATTTGCACTGTAGCTAACACATTGAATGGTTAGTCTCTGGTGTGTTGCACGTATGTATGTGGTTTGCAACATTAATAAGGTGACTATATAATGCAGAGAAGTGGAAATGTATGAACCAATATTTTCTCAACACCTGAAACAGTCTAACTTGTGAGGTGTAGGTGACTTAGACTCACTTCAAGTTAGCCTTTCTTGGTGTTTGAAGGCTTTTACCTCCTTGATTGACGGTGTACACAACGTAATTTTTTTTTTTTTATATATTATTATTATATACATTAAAAGGGTACTGGCTAAGGGACAACAAAAATACTTAGAAGAAAAAAATCCCACTTCTCGCCAGACCTGGGATTCAGTGTTTAACTTAAGTAATGAAAACCAATCCTACAAGGTAAATGGTTTAGTCTTAATATAATAATAATGAACATGTCATCTTAGGCATAATTACCGGTGCCTTAAAGGTCAATTTGCCCCATTAATTAAGTGTTAGTACAAGTTTTGCACAAAAGTTCTCAAGTCTTTCAAATGAGCTTTCAGACATGTTAGTGACTCGACTCTACTCTTTACTCTTTCAGCCAAATTACACGTGTGATAACTATGTCTTTCTGTGACTATGTCTTTCAATTGGAAGTTAAAAACAGGTTACATGACAGATTTCAGTTAGCAGTGATTCATGTTTGTTTGTTTTTTATATATGTTTAATGATGTTTGATGTGAATGTGAAATATGTTAATTAATGATTGTATTTATTTTTTTATAGAATTGTGACGTGTTTGTGTTCGTGTTTGTCATACTTTTTTTTGTAACATATAATTATCTATTTTATTGTGAATGTTTTTATTATTTATTTTTTACTTTTATTTTTTATACTTTTCCGTTTACAACCATAACCCTGTGATTTTTTATTATGTGATTGACAATTAAGTATTTTTTTATATAAGAAAAATTCAACTTTCTTCCCAGTCATCATCATTATTATCATCATCATTTCATCATCATTTTCATCATCATAAGATCTATCTATTAGCTTTCACATTTTGTAAAAGTTCTCTCTCTCTCTTTCTCTCTTTCTCTTTCTCTTTCTCTTTCTATTCTTTTATAAGTCTCCAAACTGTTTCAACATCATCCTTTCCTCACCCTCATTACTTACATCAATATAATCTTGACCACCTTTTGTGATAACTGTTCTCTCCTCTACTTATAACCGTCCGTACCACCATCCCAGCACAATTTTCTCTCTCTCTTGCAACTAGGAAAGGTTCGCTAGGTTGGAAAAGTG
The DNA here is from genome assembly GCA_029783475.1 of Metacarcinus magister. Taxonomy (NCBI): domain Eukaryota; kingdom Metazoa; phylum Arthropoda; class Malacostraca; order Decapoda; family Cancridae; genus Metacarcinus; species Metacarcinus magister. Next base: position 15,051,547 of record JAPQNM010000048.1, read on the forward strand.
TAACAAGAGGGTGAAGACAGCGTGAAAGAGTTGTAATATAAGCAATGATACGTCAGTGAAGCGAACAGTTATTAAGATCAACGGAATGAGTTTATTTGAAGAGCTTACAGTATGAAGAGGTAAAGTGAGTCATGTTTTATATAAAGACATCTACTGATAGGTTTATGTAGGTAAGAAAAGCCTAAATAGGACTAAGAAATGGGTGACAGATGTGAGGAATTAGTAAATATTCAAGTTAACAAGGCAGAGATACGTATATGAAGAAAGTGTTATATAGGAGAACAGATTTGTAAGTCATATATACAAGTCTTATACAAGGGAACACAAACAGCAACACACCCTAGGGTCCCTGCGAAGGCTGTTTGATATAACTACTTGAATTAGAGAAAGGATAGTATAGTGGAAGGCTCTTGGGTGAGGTGAAGGAGGAAAGATTGTGGAGAAAGAAAAGTGTTTGGTAGAAATGGTCTAGAGAGTAATTGGAGTATTTAGTTTTCTTTCGTTGTTTGCATTGATTTAGATTTTTTTTATGAGATTAATTGTGGGAATTGGAATAATAATGGTGGATGAGAGTTGTGTGGGGGAAGTGTGGCATTAATTATTAATTTTTTTTTTTTTTTGTACAGTTTCTATCAATGATATAAAAAGAAAGAAAAAATCAATATTGTTATGCTCCGAATTAATGAATCATTGATTAGTCTGAAAGTGTTGTTACTTGTGACTAGTTTTCTTGGCACTTTAGGAAAATACAATACTATATATATATATATATATATAAAAGGAAAAATAGTGTATTCTGATAAGAATAGACTTTTCACTGTATTAACATTACAAAGACAATTACTAATGAATATATAGACAATACTGGTTACTAAAACAACTGAAGAAGGAATAGTATTTAATGAAGCATAACTTGTAGTGTGTGTAGGATTGATGTGAAAACCAAAACAGTGTAGAGGTTATAATTTGATATGATAACAAGCATACAAAGACATGATGAAGGCAGGATGGTACCTGTAACATACATTTGCTTGCGACAAGTAAAGATCAACATATCAATCATCCAATGTCTCCTGAAAGACATCACATTAATTGCATTTGTTCATTGGAATGTGCTGCAAATATAATACTTTGAGTAGCTGAAAGGATAGAATGTGGTTACTATAATATTGACACTTGATAAACCCTTGAACATAAAAAGTAATATAACTATAATATATTGTCATGAACTGCACTGCTTCAGAGGAACAGGGAAGGCATTCATTACCTGACCTTCACCAGTACTGTACTTGTATAGAACCAGAACAGAACACATGGTACAATTATAATGGTTTGTGTATAATGTTAATAGATGTACATGCAAGTCATACATACATACACAGGGCTCTGGATCAGTCCTTTATAATGTAATGTAGTTAGGTCTTTGTAGGTTAACTTTCTACACCAGTTGATAAGTGCTCAAGGTTACTGACTACGCCTGGTTTTGACTATATAAATCCAGTGTTTTCTGCCGGTTCTAGAAATAAGAAATATGTTTATTGTGACGTGCATAATAATTTGTCTTTGCTTAGATAACTTTTATATCCTCTATTAAGTGACCAGACGAAGTGAAATATAATGATGGTGGTGTACAGTAAAAAAACACTTAATACCTTGATATTAATTACAGTTATAACTTTTCTATACTACACGTTTTTGAGAATATATTATAGTGTTTTTGCACTTTAAACTTTCTGAATGCCACTCAAAACTTCATGGGTCAGTAGTTGACAGTTTTTTTATCTGCTTAACATAATCACATCTTTGCATTTAAGTTCATGATTAATCAGTAGTATTACTAATAATTACTCCACTAATTAGATGACCTGACTCACTCATATAGTTTGAATCACTTATCATAAATGTTACTGAGATCAGGGAGGGATAATAATGATGGTGGTGATGAATACATACATTGCTTGCGAATAAAAAAATAATAATCTCTTACATTAATAAGGACGTAGGAAGCAGGGAAGCTAAGAATTGCAAAAGCTCGTCACTGAAGGAATATATCATACAGACAGACTGCGGCAAAAACATGTCTGATAGAAGTGAAGTCATGTCTGATAGAAGTGAAGTGATTTAGAAGCCAAACTATGTGATAAAAGATTATTTTCTAAACCTGAAAGACCCTGAAAGTGCCAAATCGTGGCAGGGAGGGAATGAGTTAAGTAAATATTAATATTGTACTACATTGAGAGAAACTACTAATGTTTGGGTGACAGCCGGGTGGGTGAGAGGAAGGCAAGCTGGCGGCATAGTGGAGTGTGTAGTAAAGGAAAGGTAGATTGAGAGTGTCAGGAGGTGTTGTAATAGAATGATGGAAGGAATTTGAACAGCATACTGAATTTAGTGTGAAGCTTTACCATATATAAACTGATGATACTCACCAATGGGTTATATTAATAATAATAATAATAATAATATGTACATTGTTTTCTGGATTTAGCACCCTCGAGGAAGGTTGTTTTTTTAGATACAGTACGAGATCGATTTAACAAAGTTTTCTATGCTCGGTTTGACGGAGACAGAGAAATTCCATTAAATTTAACAATATTGTCCACTGATCACACACAGATTTTTTTTTATTGGGATCCTTCGTTTCACTAACATATTCTCCGTGCTGTCATGGATTTCTTTATGTTCTAGACCTATTTGTGGAGTAAAACCGTAGTGAAGCCATGACTTAAGTGTATTGGAAACAGGAAAATGTCAATGCTCGATTTAGCAGAAAGTTTGATGTAAGGGAAGTACGCTGGGCTGCATTAGTCTGTTAAGTCGAGCTTGTACTGTGTATGTTGCATGAAATTGTCTTCAGAATAGGATACATTTAAGTGATACCAATTTCCTATTATTACTTGCCATAGTATTGGTAATAATTGATTTTCAGTGTATATATATTTTTTGTATTCTCATTATTTGGTGGCCATACATATTATATCATTTATTATTTATGTGCAGACATGACAGCAATAATATGTGTATTTGTATATCCAATTACGTAGTTATTATTCACAAACATTTTTTTTATTAATATTTGTGTGCATCCTTGACCAGTATTTTGTGTTTACCAACTTTTAGTAACCATTTTTACACGAGTTTATACTAAATTTATAACAGTAATATTAATCGATACATGTTTGTCATACATTTACAATCGGCCTCATACATCAAGTTAGGGTTTGGAGAGGAGAGGAGAGGAGAGTAATCAGGCCAGTATATTTATCTGTCCTCTTAATTGTACTAATCACCTAATCTAGCTTTCCTTCCTTTACACTATAATATTAACACTAGTGAATAGCAATGTGTTCAGTTGTGAGAATGCATCAGTTTACTAGTTGTTATCAGTCTTGAGATTATGGCAACACGAACTTTGGCAATTAGAAGTGAGGGTCTCAAAGCCTTGTCTTAAAGTTCTTGTACCACAGATTCTCAAGGTGGAGCAAATATAAGTGTAGCAAATTTTGATAGGTATTGGTTGAGTTTCCAAGATAAAGACACTTGATTGTAGCAAAGTAAAGTAGATTGTGAGTTGTGTTTCATGTTAATTCTGTACGAAAATGAAGTCATGGAGTCGTTCGTTACTGGTTGAAATGTTTTATACCGTATATAAACTCCCACACAATTTTTTTTTTCCATAAATCCTGCTGAAAACTTTTTTAACTCTGAAATTTATTGAATCATTTGGTTCAATCTTTTTTTTGTAATTGTTAAAGAATCATTTATGCAATCTTCTTTGCCTTGATATATAGATAAACAGTTCTATACTTTGATTTGACTTAACTCTCTTGTGGGATGTAAATTATTATTATTATTTATTTATTTATTTATTCGTTCTTTTTGCTGTACAGAATAAGCATTGAAACAGTTATAGTTGTAGTTGATGTATAAAGAAAGACAGTTTGAAGATTGACTAGTTATTGGTGAAGGATGTGGAGAGCCAAGCAGGTAAGTACTGTACTCCACTGGTGATATTCTGAGTCCGTTATGACAAAGCTCATTGTAGTTATCCAATAGTTAGTTAAGTGGATGGAACGGCTGCATATTAAATGTATGTTATCCAAGGTTTTGTTAGTATGTAATCCTAAAAGACATACATTTAGTATTTATTACACTAAAATCTATATGCACATAGGAAATTGTATATAAATTACATATGATACATATTATATTTTCAATGAATTGATTTTAATGCCATAATTATTTTTCAGTATTATGTTTGGATAAGCTTATTTTTAGTATTACCTCAATTAAACTTGTTTGGCGATGTATTAACTAAATGCTGATACACCCAATTGTATTAAACTTTAGAAAATCAATTGTGCCGTTATGGTAAGTTTGGACCTATACTTATTTAATGATGCAGAC
>JAPQNM010000048.1:15058453-15180953 GCA_029783475.1 Metacarcinus magister
CCACTCATAAACACAACTCTTGACTGAAGCTCATAATTATCATGGAAACAGTAGGCGGAGTCTGACTACTTAATGATCTCCGGGACGAATGACCTCAATTTACGTGTCGAGGTTATGAAGAAAAAAAGTCAAATTTGTTCTTAGAATCATAAGATATGTTAGTTATGTTTTAAACTAAGCTATTCATTGTAATTCAAGCGGAAACAATCTGCTGTATTTTCCGTTATCAATTTCAATCTTAATCTCTCTGTCTCTCTCTCTCTCTCTCTCTCTCTCTCTCTCTCTCTCTCTCTCTCTCTCTCTCTCTCTCTCTCTCTCTCTCTCTCTCTCTCTCTCTCTCTCTCTCTCTCTCAACAAATGGTAAGATAACAACGTTGTTCAGATTCGTGATATATACAAAGCTTTTCACAATGCTATACTCTTGTGTTGCATGATATGATATGATATGATACAACAACAAACTTTACTTTACTCTGTGCCTCCTTAGCTATATACCCTCCTCTTCCTCCTCCTCCTCCTCTTCTTCCTTTCTTCTTTTCTGCAGCTCGTCCTTGCCTTCCCTCTCTCCCTCCCTCCTTTGCGTCTCTCCCACTCTTCGTCTCCTTCCTTTGCACCGCCCGACACTGTAAACACACGCCACGCCTAACACTGGCACGCTACCACCACCGCCTCTTAGCACTCTCTCATCTGTCTTACTTTATAGTCCTTACGGAGAGCAAGCTGTTTAAATTGTCTGTGTGAGCAGCTAATGATGGATGTGAATATTGATGATTGTGTCATAATGATGGTGATGATGATGGATGTAAGGTAAGCGAATTGTGATTTGAAGGAACATATCATTTACATATTAAAGAAAGTGTGTGTATGTGTGTGTGTGTGTGTGTGTGTGTGTGAGAGAGAGAGAGAGAAGAGAGAGAGAGAGAGAGAGAGAGAGAGAGAGATGGACAATTTTAGTATAAAAAAAGTGTGGCTTTCGTGATGTCATTTTGGTGAAAATGTTATCTACTACAACCTTGACCTGATGTGTGTGATGATGACAGGTAGGCTCTCTCTCTCTCTCTCTCTCTCTCTCTCTCTCTCTCTCTCTCTCTCTCTCTCTCTCTCTCTCTCTCTCTCTCTCTCTCTCAACACTGATACAGACAATAGAAGCATTTGTGTTGATATATTTAAAGTTTCATTCTCGTCAACTTTCTCATGAATAAATACTTTCATTGATGGAAGTGAACAGTAATCTCGTCTTCTGTTGCAAAGGAGCAGCAATCCCGCGTGGAGAGGGAAGGCCCAGCAGGCTTCCGCGTTGGGAACATTCGTCTCAGGTAATGGTGGTGCACGGGGGATGAGACTAAATTGGTTATCGATCCCTTAGTGCCTTGCTATGAGCCACGGGAGGAGGAGGGTGTCATCGCCTGGGAGGAAGTGGATGAATGACTGCCCAACGCAAGACTAGACAACATTATGATACTCTAGGGATTAACTGACCTTACACATCCCCTCTCTCTTACTTCCCAAGGATCGTGCGTGCGTGTTGTACCCACTTCTGCTGCTTGTTCAGGGATTACTGTTTGCTTGCCTGCTTGTGTTGTGTTGTGTTCCGTCCTCCGTGCATGGAACTTTGTGCAGGAGTGTTATAAGACGTGTGTATCAAACGCTGCTGCTTCTGACACACACACACACACACACACACACACATAGGTCCATGGTGGTGAATCTCTGTTTTGGTTGGTGCATTAAGAGATGTTTATCAGACAATCAGGCAGACGTTCCCTCTCCTTACCCTCCCTTCTGCAGCCTTTCATATCAACCTCCTGGGCCTCGTGAATCACAACGCCCCCCGCCCCCCCAAGGCACCATCAGCCCTGTCCTCATCAGGCATCGATCTGCTGCCCCCCACGACGGCTCAGCTCAGACCACTTTATTCTATGACCAAGGTTATATACTTCCTTCCGATGGTGAAGTGGTGAAGAGTTAATCCGTTATGACTGTGGACACCGACACCAAATTATACTTACTCACTCCAATGCTGAATTAATTAAGAAGGAATCGAATGCTATAATCTTTGCTGTATTATTATTAGAATGTGTTGCGTGCAGACTCCCATTCTTTCACACAGTTTCCTTTTCTAATAAAAAAAAATATATATATATATATATAAAATAACAAATTTCCACGAAGTTGAATAAGGTGCGTGGACTCTAGACTGATTGCGGTCATTAAAATTTTATTTGAAATCTTTATTCTATTCCTTGACCCTCACTTAAAAATAAATATGGTGCACGTAGGTTGCCCTCGGTGTCAGTGGGTCAGTGGGCGTGGGTCGAAGGTCGAGGGTCGAGTCACGGGGACTTACCTTCCTCTTTGTTCTTGGTCACGTGATGTGTTTTACAGATGCATCAGAACTTGACATTAATCTCTCTCTCTCTCTCTCTCTCTCTCTCTCTCTCTCTCTCTCTCTCTCTCTCTCTCTCTCTCTCTCTCTCTCTCTCTCTCTCTCTCTCTCTCTCTCTCTCTCTCTCTCTCTCTCTCTCTCTCTCTCTCTCTCTCTCTCTCTCTGTGTACAGGTCACGTAAGGGGCGCGAAGGGTGACTGTGGGCGCCGCATAAGCATCCTTGCCGCCCACAACACCCTCACTCCGCCTGCCACGCCCACTCCCTCTCTCTGTGGGCGCCTCGACGATCTTCAATGTCTGGTGAGTGAGGATAAACAGACAGACAGACAGACACAGATGTTGAGGAATGGATTAGGAAGTATTTAAAGACTGCCATCATTATCAACACTCAAATATCACTGTATCATTATTATTATTCATAGCTTGCCATTCTAAAGAGGTTCAATTCTATTATTTTTTCCTCCTTGAATATATGTGTTTTTGAAATGTGTCCAGCGTGGCAGACTCAGATATCATTGTAACATTCTTCTTCTTCACAGCTTGGTATTCTAAAAAGGTTCAAATACTATTACTCTTCCTCCTTGATTGTCTTTTTGAAATGGGTCGGTACTGAGCTGCACCAACCATGTTTCAGAGAAGCTACGAGGCTCGGGTCCAGAACCTACCACAGGGTCTGCCACTACCCATCGTCAGGAGCCGGATAGACCACACGCCCACACCCTCACGCCTCCTCCAGGTCACCTACAACCCCTAACCAGACTGAGGAGGCGTAGGAATCCCCTGCAGGACGGCTTATGGGTGACAAGAGTATAGGATGTCAGCTGCAGGACGGCCACACCAGCTGCACGGACCCACAATGCATTAGTAAATTAAAACCGTACAACCATCGCCTTATTTAGTTATGATTGTATTTATAGTGACACTTATATATTGCGTCTCCAAGGCTGATGGTAGAACATTATTTCTAAGTGTATATAATTTTGCTGGCACTTATGTCTTTCATTCCTCGGCCAATCTCCATGTGTGTCACTACATTAGTTTTTATTTTATGTTATTTACATTTAGCAGGGTTGATTTGGCGCCATAAATATCTATAACCCTTCATCAACGCACGCTATTATTTTCGTTATTATTTTAAGTTGTATGTTTCTTAAAGCTGCTGCTACGTACGCTCTGATTCACACACACACACACACACACACACACACTCACACACACATTTTGCAGCACCAGTATGTAGGTCATAGAGGGAGGGTCAATTAGGGTCAAACTATGCTGGTGGTGAATATCTATCAAATTGTTTCTCCCAAAGCCGAAGTTAATGTATGATCCGCCAGGGGAATATCTAACGGATGAGAACAGCTGTGCTTTTATTGAAATACTCACTCTCTCTCTCTCTCTCTCTCTCTCTCTCTCTCTCTCTCTCTCTCTCTCTCTCTCTCTCTCTCTCTCTCTCTCTCTCTCTCTCTCTCTCTCTCTCTCTCTTTAATAGGTTTATTGTAAACTTATGCTTAGACATACAAAGATAATAAATAATTTGTACATAAGAATACAATGCGGGCGCCAGCCCGCCAGTGAGGAAGTCCTTGGTTGGTCCGTGCGCATTGATGTGGCGACGATGGGATGCCTGTGACTTTTGGGTCAGCGGGGAGGGAGAGCTGCTCTAAGCACCTCAATCAGTCTATCCCCCTGGGTGTGGCGGATCATGAGGGCGGCCCTGACTTCCTGGCTGCTCAGGAGTCCGCCATCTGCAGGTTCTGCTGCCGCTGCTGCTGGTGGTGGTGGTGGCCTTAGTGCTGCTGTGGCGGGGCAGGACAGGAGATAGTGCAGTAGGGGACGTTGTGTGTGACTACCGCAGTGGTCGCACACTTGCCCCTGGTACCCTTGTTGCAGCTCCTCCCTGGTACAGAAGCCCTCTCTCTCTCTCTCTCTCTCTCTCTCTCTCTCTCTCTCTCTCTCTCTCTCTCTCTCTCTCTCTCTCTCTCTCTCTCTCGTTTTTGCCTTCCATCCCTCCCCATCATTCTTTTCAAGCCTGTCATTCTCCCCTGTCCTTCTTTCTTTCCTTCCTTCCTTCCTTCCTTCCTTCCCTGCATCTAGCTGCTCATCCCTTGTATTCAGTGTTTTCCCTCCACTCTTTGTTCTTCCTCATTCCGGCTCTCCGTAACCTAACATAACAATGAAGGCAGTTATTCTACGACCTTCCTGGCTCAGACTTTTCTTTATTTTTCCAGACACGCTCCTTTGTTTGATCCTATTTCCCTTCCCCTCTTCTCTCTCTCTCTCTCTCTCTCTCTCTCTCTCTCTCTCTCTCTCTCTCTCTCTCTCTCTCTCTCTCTCTCTCTCTCTCTCTCTCTCGGCACCATCTAATCCATTGAAAATCCAAGCAATGTTTTATTCATCACCTTTGATGCATTTTATTTATTGTATTCAATTACCTAATAAAAAAAATCCCTAACACTCCATATAATATTTTCTTAGAACACTACATATTATCACCTACACCTATATATTGAAAGGAATATAAGAGGTAGGTTGATGGTGGCGTGGGATTGATGTATATAAGTGGTGCGGGTAATAATCAGGCCACACCACACACACACCACACACACACACACACACCACACACACACACACACACACACACACACCCTCTCTTCTCGGGGTTCACCGTGACCTGTGTGTGTGTGTGTGTGTGTGTGTGTGTATGTGTGTGTCATCATTATTCCTATTGGACATTGTTTATTTAGTGTGTCAAAACTTCCTTCATTTCCTCACTGAACACTTTGGACACACGCTTCTCTTCATGTCAGCCTCCTCCTCCTTCTCCTCTTCCTCCTCTTCTTCCTGTATCTTCTTTCCTCAGCATTATCAACATAGTGTTTGTGCAACACTTCACACGAACAAAGTGTAGCTCATATGGAGCAATGCAATCAGACATAGTGTAGATTTTTGAAATAATACAATCAGACATAGTGTAGATCTTTTGAAATAATACAATCAGACATAGTGTAGATTTTTGAAATAATACAATCAGACATAGTGTAGATCTTTTGAAATCATGCAATCAGACATAGTGTAGATCTTTTTAAATAATGATGTGAAGTGTTGGTGACGTGATGGTTTCTGAGACGACGCAAGAAGGTGTTCAAGTCATGATGTGAGTGAAGCATCTGAAGCATCGTAACATGATAGCAGGTATGCTTGGTGTAGGTCACGCCTTGGTCTTACTGAGTCATGTATACAAGTGGTGAGCACGCATACATACCTACATGCAAACCAGCGGTGCACACACACTTACAGTTCGTGCTACAGAATATTTGCCGTATTCGTAAAAATTTACCAAGGCCTCTTGATGTGCAGTGTGCATACACCTGTTCCTCTCATGCTTGTTTCTCTACACGTGGGTTGTGTTGCACGTATGGTACGTGTGGAAGCTTGGGCATGGTACACTTTGTTCATAGGGATGCCCAGGCAGCCTTGTGTCCATCAGTAAGGCACTCATATTCTAAACAGACTCCAAGCAGAGCCAAGGAGACGGAGCTCAACGCCGAAGCAACGCGCAGTTTATTGTACGCCTCGACTTTATCTTGTTTCTCTATTATCAGTAAGCTGTTATGAACGCTTGATACCATCCGCCATGACGCATTCCTCTACAGGAGTCAGTGTCAAGTGTGTTATTCACCTTGGTCTGGAGGATCACGCGCTGGACTCGTTATCGTCAGCCATTACCCTCCCCGAAGGAGCTCAGAGCTCATAGAGACAATCTATGGGTAAGGCTGAGCCCTCTCACACATCACACACACCCATCCCCTTGCTCAAGGGTGACAGTAACCACTCCCTGGCAGTGAAAAATCCTGAGCGACCGGAGCGAGATTCGAACCCCAAGTGACAGATTAAGTCGGTAACCACTGAACCACGGGAGCTGAGTGTATCTGTAACGGTGCCAAAATTCTTCAAGTATTGGGCATAATGGGAGCACGAGGCCTCTAAGGGAGTTCAGTTGTAGGGGTTGTATGCAGTGTGCAGGAGGCATGACAAGCAGTAATTGTTGGAGAGGTGGGAGAACTCTGGACCCTTCCTTAGTGTGTGTGTGTGTGTGTGTGTGTGTGTAGGGTGGAAGTGGTGTTTGGTGAGGCTGTGTCTGGTGGTGTTTCAGCCTTGCATGACGTTGCGTTGGTAAGTCGATAAGCAGACGGGTGACGGTGAGCGGTGTTGTGCTCCCTTGAACGGCCACACCATCAAACCATTACATCAAAGCTGCTAAGACGGCCTCACGCCTTCTAAATACCAATTATGCACCATTTATTATGGCTGCCAAATAACTCTTGTCGCCTCCCCTTCCTAGTGTTAGGGATTACTGCGACAAATACTAAATAAGCCACGCTCGCTCCCCCTTGCAGCTGCTTGTTAAAGTAATATGGTCTTATTTACTAAAAATATTGATTATTAAGAGAGAAAGAGATAATAGAAAAAATATATAACGAAAGGGAATAAGTCGAATGAAAGATAAATAATAATAAGAAGAGAAGAGATGAAGGAATAATAAGAAAGAATGGACGCGGGTGGCGTGACAGAGGAGACCGTATGGGGGTTGTAGGCAAAACTAGAGGTTCCTCATTTCCATTTCCCCTTCTTACCTCTGCCAGCATCACATTCATACCATATCTCCCATTACTGAGGGGTCACCATTCTTTTATTTTCTCTCATTCGTGTTCTGCAATTCTTTCATAATCTCTCTCTCTACCACACAAATGTCTCTCCCACACTCAGTAATCAGCCCCAGCAGGTACTCCATCTACCTACTAACACTCCTCTCTCTCATTCTAGCATCAAGTGTTCCACCGATCATTAACCCTTAATTCCTCTCATACTATACACAACTTATTACTTCCTCCATTCTTCCATATGTAGACACGACTCTTCACTTCTGACGATTTTGTTTGAGATGTGATTCGTGAAAATGGCTTGGAAAGTAAATTCTCTTTTTTCATAGAAACTTTCATATCTTGGCTGGTAACTCTTCTCTCTATCTATACTATACCAGTGTTAATTTCTCACCCATTTCCTTAAGCTGTTTTTACTTTTTCTTCTCATTCTCTTCCACGCGTTTATTTATTCCCCTTTTCCATTTTTATTTAATACTATACATAGCAAGAGTCAACTATCTGCCACTCAACAACACAATAAAACACCAATAAAAACACAAAATGCCTGACATAACAAGTGAAATAATTAAAGTCTTGGAACACCTTATTATTATTATTATATTATTATTCTGGCCTAACTATCACAGTGAAAAGAATTGAAAAAAATAAAATACATCAAACTGCAACAAGACACACAAGACTCAGACCAAAAAAATTAGAATACACTTCTTATAAAACAACAAAGAATACATACAACACACAGAAAAATAATCCCTAAATATAACATAGCAAATACGGGACACGAAAATAAATAAATAATACGTAAAACACGATATATATAAGAAAAAACGGAATGATGCACCGTTGTAAAGGTGTGTTGGCGGTACAGAAAGTGTTGCGTCACGCTGGGCTAAGCATCACCACCTCATACTCTTGTCCTCATTCACACTTGTAACCTCACACTACCACCACCATGTCGGGGGCGTTGTTCGGAGGCAACCTTAGATCCAACAGCAAGAACCTGGTGGAGTTTAAGGTGAGTAAAGGGAGTAGTGAAGGGTTAATAAGGGAAATAATGGAAGGTGGTGGTAGATGAACTCTAGCTTGGAGTCACGTTTAGTCATTTTTTATGTTTGTTTTAATGAATTTATACGTTTAGAAATGTTATAAAATGAAACTTCAATGATTATATGTCAGTAAAATAAAACTATGATGATTGTAAGTAAAAAAAATTATGAGATTATAATGATTTTTAGTCAATAAAATGAATCTATGATCATTATAAGTCAATTAAATGGAACTATGATGACTACAAGTAAAACAAAAATGAAATTATAATTATTATACGTAAACAAAGATTACACTATGATGCTTATAAGTAAAGAAAAGAAAATGAGGTTATGATGATTATTAAAAGTCATTAAAATGAAACTATGATGATTATAAGTCTTACAAACTGAAATATGATAATTATAAGTAAAATGAAACCAAGATGATTACAAGGCAATAAAATGAAACAACATAAATAAATAAATGACGGGAAGGTGAGATGAATATATGATGATGTGACGGGTAGATGAAGAAGAATATATAATGACGTGACGGGTAGATGAAGATGAATAAATGATGACGTGACAGTATTGATGAGAACAGAGTCAAGAGTCATTCCACAAATCTTAGTCTTGGCATCAAATGAAGATAGAATAACCACACCTTACTCATTAACCTCCCTCATCACTCACTTAATACTCATTTATACTCACGGTCATCTAGCTCTCATTATCCTCCCTCACACCCTTCCGTTCCATTAAGTTAGGGTGACAGAAAGGGTTGTGTTAGGCAGCTATTAGTGTTATATTAGATGAAGTATAAATAATGATAATAATAGTAATAATAATAAAGGTACAAGGATATTACTTATTCCTCTAGATTATTATTAGTATTATTAACTTGCTTGATGCTCTGGTTTAAAGTGTATTGTTTGTGTTAGAAACCAGCACTTAACCGATGTATGTGTATTTACCTAGTGTGTGTGTGTGTGTGTGTGTGTTAAGCAGTCTATAAATGTTAACAATTGTATAGCATAACTAGCTTGAAGGAAGCCTATTCAGATTCATTCATCTATCTTATTCATGCATTATTTCACCCACTTGCCTATCTACTTTTGGTATATTCATGATGATTATTATTGTATAAGTTATTCAACTTTTATTTATTGGTTCCACAGTCTGCAGCAATATAATACAAAACACAACACACATTATTTTGCCCTCATTCACACTACTAATAACAGTATAGACACACACCACCAACATTCAAATGCATAATTCAGAAAATGTAATGGTAGCTAGATATATTTATTTATTTATTTATTATTTTGTGTGTTTTTTTTCAGGCTGGGAAGATGTATATGAAGAATCAGATGGTTCACCCGGACAAGAGAAAGGGTCAATTGTACCTGTACCAAGCTGATGACTCCCTTATGCACTTCTGTTGGAAGGACCGCATCTCAGGCACTGTGGAGGAGGCAAGTTTACTCATGCAGGGTTATATATAATGTTGAAATAATATCTTTACGCTACATATAACTTACCTTTTATTCACATTGACATGCATTTTGTAATCTCATGACTGTGTGTGTGTGTAACTCTGAAATAATATCCCTATACATCACTCTCCTTGCACACCATTGACATGTATTTTGTAATTGTTTGACTTACGTGTGTGTGTGTGTGTGTGTTTTCCAGGATTTGATAGTGTTCCCTGAGGACTGTGAGTATAAGCGTGTGTCTCAGTGCACCACCGGCAGAGTGTACGTGCTCATCTTCAAGCTGTCCAACCGCAGACTCTTCTTTTGGATGCAGGTAACTGAGGCTAGATTAGGTTAAGTTAGGTAAGGTTAGGTTACACTACTTAACATTGATGCACTAAATACTAATGTTTATCTATACTGTAACCCCAAGAGCTTGTTTAAACTAATACTCTTTTCACCTTGATAACACAGGAGCCCAAGTCTGATAAGGATGATGAATATGTACGCAAGATTAATGAGCTGATGAACAATCCGCCGGCTCCAGGGTCGCAGCGGTCGGCCGGCTCCACCCCTAACCCGGCTCTGGGCTCGGAAATCACCAACTTGCGAGACAGTGATATTCAGAATCTGTTTGGTAATATTTCGCAGCAACAACTGATGCAGATCCTTGGGAGTGGCATGTCCAGTCTGGCAACACTGCTTGGACCGGGGTTAGTTGGCACCACTGACGCGTACCATAGGCTTGTGTGTGTGTGTGTGTGTGGGTGTGTGTATTTACCTAGTTGTAATATACAGGAAAAGAGTTAAGCGCATACTGTCCCGTCTCCAAATCTACTATTATCCAGTTTGCTTTTGAAGTCATGAATATTTCTTTCATTAATTACTTTTGCATCAAGTTTATTCCAGGCTTCTATGCTTCTATATGGGAAGATGTATTTTATTTATTTTTTCTTGTGTGTGGGTGTGTGTGTGTGTGTGCAAGTGAACTGATCGTCATAAATAAAAGTACAAATTATGTGTTGTTAAAAAGGCTGATTGTTTAAATAATGTAGTTAATTTATATATAATTGTGTCACTAGTGTTGTAATTGTGAGAACTATCCATGGTTGATCATTTCTGTCAGTCAATTTATCTATTTATATACAGTTATATCAATACCCAAAACTGTGTAATTTATTTCTATATTATTCTTGCATTACATCTAATCTGATATTATTTGTATAAGACCCCAACAGGCTTAGTAAGGGAAAATGATGTTAGATAAATTAATAACAATACACCAATACATTACTAACCTAACCTAACATTTTTCCTGCGTGTGGTCAACAGTCGGTCGGGGAGTGGAGGAGGTAGGAGTGGAAGTGGCAGTAGCAGCTCCACCTCAGCCACCACCACGGCCTCCACCACACCAGCTGCCACCACCACCCCCACCCCGGCCCCAACACCAGCTCAGGGTAAGAAGGAACTAAGATGATAGAATGAAAGGATATAGGAAGGAAGTGGAATAAGAATGGAATTGCCTCGTAACTTGTAGGTCGTCTCAAATGATTATGAATTTTCAGAATCTGGCACAAGCAGCAGCACGACCACCACCACCACCACCACCAGCCGGGAGAGCAGCAGCACCACCCCTGCAGCTGGTAGTGTGGTGCCCATCCAGCTGTCAGACCTCCAGAATATCCTCTCAGGTATATCCGTGCCCCCAGATGCATCGGGCTCCCCCAGGGTTGCAGGTGAGGGAGTCATGCTGCTGCTGCTGATTTTGTAGTGTAAAAAAAAAAATAGATTGATGGCTTTTTTCATTGATGCTTCTTATGTAAACTATTTCTAAGTCCTATTTATTTAAGAGAAAATATTTGGATGCCTTTTTTTCATTGATGTTCCTATGTAAACTGTATTTCTAAGTCTTATTTATTTTCTAGTTGACTTGAGCCCGGCAATGACCGCTGAAGCTTTGCAGCCAATACTGACCAACGATGACTTTGTGAACCAGCTGCGGCCCTACCTCCCCGCCACGGCCGAGGAGCTGCCCCCAACTGAACAGCTGAGGGGCACCGTAACCTCACCTCAGTTCCAACAGGTGTGTAGAGTTATTAGTCATCCCACAGGTAACATCAGCAGTACACAGGAGCTGCCTTGTGTAGGTCAACTGGCCTTTTGCAGCCTCCTTATTTTCTTATGTTCTTATTTAATTGTTACTACTCATTATACGGTTTACAAAATTAATCACGGAGGTTTTAAAGAATACTCTAATGATAATAATAATAAACGGTTTATTGATAAGAGATGTGCAGGTCGGCCCAAGTGCTGAAAATATACAGTAAGGAGTATACAAATTGATATGGTTGAACAATTAATAATAACAATAAGATTAGCAAAGTTTCACTAAATCTAACACTCGGCTTGTTTTGTTTTCAGGCTGTGAGTTTGTTCAGCAGTGCCCTTCAGTCTGGGCAGCTGGGTCCTCTGATCAACCAGTTTGGGCTTGGGGAGGACGCTGTGCTGGCTGCCTCATCCTGCGACATGGAGGCTTTCATCAAGGTTTGTTGACACCCTTGTGATACCTGATGATGATTTATATGCTCAGTACAGTTAAATCTATGCACTGAGAACGTAGTTTGATACACGTTTATTGTAATTATTTTATTATGGATTTTTCCCTGTAAGGAAACTATATTTGTGTGTGGGAGTACCTTGATGTGAGAGTGAAGGAAGGAATGATTTTGTTCCAGGCACTTGGGAAGAAGAAGGAGAGTGAAGCAGCCAGTAAAAAGGATGAAGGGAAGAAGAGTTCTGAGAAGGAAGACCAGGACAAAGATGACGATGATTACATGGCTGTGGATTAAGGTTTACACTGTGCCAACAATGGTAGTGGTGATCACAGTACTTTTTGTATTTTAAAAAGTGTCAAAGTTGTTCTTGACTTTCATTTATTTTACTCATGGGGTAAAATTCCATAACACATATGCTTATATTATAGAATACTATACTTAATATGTATAACTTAAAAAAATATGAGGTCAATCAAACCTTGCTCTTATATCTATAATTTGATAATTATTTTGATGTTATATGATAGTTACAACTCAGTTTGTGGGAAATGATATATTTAAATGATTGTGTAAAAACCTCATTCTGCCTCATTCATGTTTTGCGATGTGAGTAAGTGGATGCATACGTTAGCTATCCTAAGGTGGGTGGATGTGTTTGAGTTTTGAAGACTTGTGCCTTGGTTAGGGTTGTCCTATAAGGGTTAAAATTCACTTTGTTGCATTGTGTTGGTGTTTGTGTTATTTCGATGTAGATAAAGAAAAGTTGATTGTAATAAAGTTTTTTTTATTTCTTGATAAATGTTATTGCTGTTTGGATTTCTTGATATTAGTTAGTGTTAGTAATTGAGAGTAAGGAAAGATGGAATTATCACTTAACAAGAAAGAAAGAAAGATAGAGAAATGAAAAAAAATATTAGTCATAGTTTCAATAATTGAAACTAAGGAAAGATGAAATTATCACTTAACGAAAGCTAAGTGGGTGGATATGAAAACTACTAATCCCCTTTGTCAGCTGTGTAGTTATCAAGCCTCAAAGATAACCTGATACGGGAGCTGATAGAATATAGCATTAATGTTATTATTGATTTCTTTTTTTTTCTATAAGAGAATTGAAGTTAAATGCAGTGTAATTAAAAGAAGAAATGCTGAAAATCTCTTCTGGCTGCACCTTGTATTCACAGTTAAATTTCGTCATTCATAAAGACAAGTTAATATATATATATATATATATATATATATATATATATATATATATATATATATATATATATATATATATATATAAATTGTAGGAATCTGCTGCTCAGTATAATTAAGGATTAGCATCCAGCACAAAGAAAAAGTGCTGGAATTTGATGAACATATTACCTACCGTAGAAATTTTCTCGCGCGCGCGCGCTCTCTCTCTCTCTCTCTCTCTCTCTCTCTCTCTCTCTCTCTCTCTCTCTCTCTCTCTCTCTCTCTCTCTCTCTCTCTCTCCTCTCTCTCTCTCTCTCTCTCTCTCTCTCTCTCTCTCTCTCTCTCCCCCCCCTGCAAGATCACAATTCCTTGGCGCATGTCCTTACCTATTTTCTGCCTGCTGGTGTAGGGGTTAATGAGCTCAGTTCACAGCCAATAGGTCACGAGTCGGGTGGAGACAAATTAAAGCTGCTCCTTTAATTTTTGCTAATACGTTGGTTAGCTGGACTGTATAGAGCCCTCTGGAATAGTAAGTGACTGCTTGAGAAACATCTACACAAGGGTGGTGTCTGACTTGCCCGTTCGTTGACAGGCAGCCAGAGCGCGGCCAAGTCGGGAGTGATCGGCGTGTTCACTGGGCTTCTCTCCTTTCACACTAATCCCTGTTCACATAGCAGAAAATATGTATGGGTCGTAAGCCAAGGAGTTGTGACATTGTAATCCCAGTACGAGTGTAAGGCTAGGAATCCTGCCATCATCATTAATCAAGAAACAATAGCTCTAAGGTAACATTAATAGTGATAGGGTTGTGAGTTTGATCCTGGCTCACGGCAGCTTCTTGAGGAGAGGGTAGGGCTCTCTCGTTAACCCTAACAGGACTATATGGTCTTTAAATGCATAGTTTGAGGGGTTTATTTAATTAATTGCCTTTAATCGTGACCTAAAAGTTGTGAGTTTGATCCTGGCTCACGGCAGCTTCTTTGGAAGAGGGTAACATTTTACCTCGGAGCATAATTTAATCAGTTGTTGTATTAGTAACATTCTATATATTCAGATTACATTTTTAGTTCGAGAAAGGGACAAGGTGAGACTGAATCAATGAAACTAATATATATCTTTAAAACTAATATATTGAGGTCACAAAACATATATATGAAAGGCTTTAAATAGTACAGTGTCCCTTATGAGATTAGATTCCTGTGTTCGTTTTCCTTTGCAGTGAAGAGAACACACATAGTAAACATAGTAAATAGTGACTTGTATATATAGTGTAGACAGTGTTATTTTGGCACTCCATATAATACCTTTTGACTGTACTCCACTGCGTATTACTCCACTTCTCTCCACTTCAATCCCTGACTCACCTGTACTCCACTAATTCACTCCACCCCACTTCTTCCCTCCACTTCAGTTATAATACTTCAAAAGGTCACACGGCGTTTTAATAAGAGTCTTGAGGTCATGACTACCTGAAGTGACCTAAGATGACCCAAGGTGAGAGGAACACCAATTAGATGACCTGCCACTACTTGGTTATGATTCAATAGAAGGAAGGAGAGTCAAAGGGTCAAGAAAAATGGATGACAAACTGATTAAGAAAGAATTATTACATCCAGGAAAAGGAAGTAATGATTATCCCGATGGAACTAAGGTATTTATTATTATTATTATTATTATTTAATTTTTTTGGTTGTGTTGAATTATTATGGTCATGAAATATACGTGTGTCATTATTATATGTTAGATAAGATAGTTAGGTTTGGTTAGGTTAAGTTAGGTTAGGTATGATTTAGTTAAGTTAGATTTGATTTTGTATAGCTAATTAAATAAGAGATGATAAATATGCTAGTTATTTAAGTTTTTATATTCTATTATTAGGTTAGGTTGGGTTAAGTTAAGCTAAGCTAGATTTGATTTGATATAATCAAATAAGAATTATTGATCAGTATATACTACACATTTCAGTTTATATATTTCAATAAATTCATTAATTCGATTGTATTTTTTAATGTTTCCAGATGACCTTCCACATCAAGACCGAGACGTGCGATGAGGAAGTGAAGACCATTGATGAGAGTCGCAAGTGGAAGGAACCGGTGGAGTTATTACTGGGCAAGAAGTTCAAGTTAGAGGCCTTAGAAGCATGTATACGCACTATGGCACCCGGGGAAGTGGCAGCATTCACCATTGATAAAGTGGTGAGTTGCAAGGATCACCAATAACCTAACCTAATGTAACCTTACCTTACCTTTTTTTTTGTTAATATCCAGATGAGCAATTTGTGGTTATGATCACGTTATAGTTATGTTATGTAGTTATGTTATAGTCTTTGGCTGATCAGATGGTTAGATTTCTTACGTGATGCCTCGTTTCTTATTGAGAGGCTCATGCTGCCCATGGAAGCTCCTTGTTGTATATAACTTTGCAGTCCCAGTCGAGGATAATGATGGCAGCATGTGGGTGATCTTTGGCCACTCAGCGGTTTTACCAAAGAAAAGTGGCCAGCCTGTAACGGGACTCAAACTCAGGACTCTGAGCTCATCATGTCCGCACGCTAGCCACTAGACCACCGCCTCTCTTAGTCCCCTACTCTAAACCATCATATTTTGCTATTTAAATGTATATATCAAATAGTTAACATTAATTAATAGTTGTCCTTATGGTGTACAGCTGCTGCCATCCTATCCTCTGGTCTCAAAAACTTTACGAGATGCCTACAGCAAGAACAAGACCAACAAGGACAAGAAGCCCCACCATTGCTGTGGCATGGGGTTCAAGGAGGGCCTGGGGTACCCTGATCTGGACGAGTTGGTCAAGACTCCTAAAGACTTGAAGTTCACTATAGGTGAGGAAAGGGATGGTGAGGAGGAAGGAAGATTGATAAGATAGGTGGGAATAATTGCCTTGGAATAATTCAGATCTTACTTTGGTTAGAGTGAAGACAATGTTATGTGTATATATTAGACAATCCATAATTATTTTCACTAATAGATTCCTGTTGTAAAAAGTACATTATATTATAACTATACATCATAATTAATTAACCATGTCTTAATACTCTCTATTTGTAGGTTTTCTGTTAGTTAGTTAATTATACAGTTTTTCCTTCGTGTGTTGACGTTTACAGAAATGGTGAAGGTTGCGAGAGCTGGTTCCTATGAGAAGGAGTTTTGGGCCATGTCGGAGGAGGAGAGGATAACCAGCATCCCAGCATTGAAGGAGGAAGGCAATGCTTTGTACAAGGCCGGGGATCATGAAGGCGCTAATAAGAAGTACTCAGAGGCTCTTGGTAGACTGGAACAACTCATGCTAAGGTGCATACAGTGTTTATTTGTCTTTGTCTGGATGAGTCTATTACATTTTTAATATTATCTTGGTTATTAATCATTTGGGTGTGAAAGTTCCATTGAATTTGACCACATTGTGTGAGGTGGCATGTCGTATGCTAAAAAAATAAAGGTCCTATCTTGGAGTGACATCCAAGTGACACGTGGCACATGTGACGTGTCATGCCACTCCGGTGTGAAAAGTTACATTTGTTTCTGTAGCTTCGTTTTCAAGTGACATATCACTTTGATGTGAAAGCGGCCTTACATCTTGCTTCTCACATCAAGGAAAGATGGGATGGTGGATTCAGAAACATTATGAAGAAGTACTGTCAGTGTTGCTTCGCCTCCCTTCCCTGTACACCACATTACAACAACACTCTATCATGTACTTTGTTTAAACTTGGGTATAAACTTGCAGAGAGAAGCCAGGTGATGAAGAATGGGTCAAACTTAATGACATGAAGATGCCTCTCCTCCTCAACTTTTCTCAGTGCCAGATCCTTCAAGGAGAGTTTTACATTGCCATTGAACATTGCTCAACAGTATTAGAAAAACAACCAGGTCAGTTTGCATTAACAACACACTGTTTCTGTGCATTTTCACTCATTCATAATTGTCAAAACGTACTATAACTTTGCAAAACTTAACTAATATGACCTCCTACCCAAAATTTTCACTCCATTAATCCACTATAAAACCTCCATATTTTTTAATCCATTAGTTGGCTTGGTAATATTAACACCCATATATACTGTCAGCATTATGTCATGACAAAGAATGTAGTTCTTTATATATTTTAATGTTTTTTAATGTGTACTAAAGGAAGGTGTGATGTGTGTCTTTCAGATAACGTTAAAGCTCTGTACCGACGAGGCCGAGCGTACGTAGAAGTGTTCAGCCCTGCGGAGGCACGAACAGACTTAGAGAAAGCTGCCAAGCTTGACGCCACCATTGCTCCGAGCTGCCGCAAGCTGCTGTCACAACTGGCCAAGATGGAGGCGGAGAAGAATGTGCAAGACAAGTCTGCATACAGTAAGCTCTTCAACTCATCCTCTTAACATGGTGTGTGTAAGTTTTTTCTTTGCTTTTAGTGATGTTGAACTTTTATATTGATTTATTTGACGTGTTGCAATGCTGAAGCCATGAAGCTGTCTTTCATTTTATAGATTTATTTTTTTAACTAAGAGTTTTATATCCTGCTCCTTCCTTGGTGTTGTGGAATGTTCCTCAACACCAAACACACCAACACACTTAGAAAATACTGGATATTTTCTGCCTTGGCTCTATAACCTAACAAAGTTTTAAGAGTGGACTTAGTGTGTGATATAGTTTTAAAAGTGTATCATGTATTTATTATATGTGTGTATATGCAGTATAGATTATGTGTTAGTGTATCTTGATAGAACTTGTGCCTCTTAGGCTGGACTTAAAATGCCTTGTACTTATACTGTATCACTTCATTTGATGTAACATTACATTTTATGGTAACACTTGCAAATAGTCAAACATATAATATATTGACAATACAGTAAACATATTGTTACTGTAATTCTAGTAATGACTGTTCGTGAAAGAGGTGGAGCCTAGCCTCTCTGCACATTAAAATTTACGTCACATCACAATTGTATTTTGTGAAACACCTTTTGTAACAAAAAGAAATTCATCGCATCAATGGAATCCTGAGTCATAGGACAGAATGACTTTACCATTGAACACACACACTGCTCCTGTGGATGGACACACACACACAGATGCTTACATAGTTATTAGTGACATATATATTTAAAACCATTACCAACTCATCTTAATAGTCAGTAGAGTTAGATTTTTTTTTTACCAGGTATTGAATATGTTATACCATTGAATTATTTGAACATCAAGAAACTGTTCTATGTTCTTCAAAAATATTTATCATTTAGTATGAAGAAAAGGTAATAATTTTAAAACTAATATATTGATTTCAAGACTACAAATCCAGAATAGTATTGGTTTACCTTTGAATATAATGACATGATTATATCCAATTGATTACTGATTAGTATTAAGTCTTGTCTTCAATGCACTGTATCATGTGTATTGTGATGCAGTGACCTTAAATTGTTAGAGTAATTAGTGAGTAAGGTATAAAAGTTATCATTATCACTTCTTACACCAATATTACTAACTATGTATTCACGGCTGAACCCACAGAGAGAAACAGAGAGAATCTAACACGCATACTTCACTTGGTCAAATAATTTCTTAGTTTTCGGAACATAAGAATACTACTTACCTCCATTTTTCCTGGTCGTAAAAGGTGACCCAAAGTTATGAAGGTGGTAAGCCTCTCTGTGTTCTCTCGTGTGGAAAGACAAGGTACAAGGGTGAGGGGAGAGTATTATTAGTCTCCCTGAACCCTAAACACTTTGTCTTAGTTACTACCTCTCCCTCCTCCTCCTTTTTAAATGGTGTATTGATTGATATTTGATTTTCGGTGCAATGAGTATATCAAATGATTTTATTGTTATGATCTTTTCATGATGGGTAGAAATGAATTATTTTAAGCCATAAATAAAAATAAAAATTATAGATAAATAGATAAAGGCTAAAATCTATTTCTGGATAAAAAAAAATATACTAAGTAATTCACAGAAAAATTAAATACAGCAAAATGTGACCAAAAATTATTGTAAGTGTAAGTATATCAGGTATTTAATTTGGTCTTTTATATCTTTTTTTTAATTCATAACTTTTCCTCTTGATTGTCATCCAGAAAATACATTTAAAGAGCCAATTGTATTATATAATTAAAACATTTTCTTGCACAACATACTGCGCCACACACACACACAAAGAGAAAACAAAGAAAAAAGTAAAAAAAAAATATTGCTTTCTCTTTATTCTGTATTAAGCACAAAAAAGGTATTCCCAGCCCTCTTTCCATCACTTTTTTTCTTTAGTTATCTTATACGACAAGAAGGAAAAGGGAAACAATTATTAATACCCAGTACATACACAAATAGAGGTATATAATAACATGTGTAGCAAGGAAGCAGTTGTAATATCCATAACCATTCATAACAATTCATAACCCTTGAGTTACATGTATAATAGTGAAAAAATAAATAAAAACCATAACATTCAGAGGTTCATTATAACTTTATTCCTTCAAAATACATTAAGTTCACACACTGACGTAATAAAATAAAGGTTCATTCCATTCTTCACGATCTTGGAGGCATAACTTTTGCAACCTTCCTCTTCTCTAGTCTACATTTACACTTCATCGTGGTCCAGGAGGCCGGCACCAGTGGATGGCCTTCCTCACAGTGGGCCGTCACCACACCCAGCTCAGAGCCGGCAGTGGAGAGTTCGTAGTTACGCAAGTCACCAAGAGACATCACCACTGCCAGGATGATGTCGTCTGGCCGGAAACAGTTATACATTTCCACCTAAAATGAAGGATGAAGTAAGGATGGGAAAATAGTTATACATTTCCATCTAAAACCAAAGACAGAGTAAGGATAGCATTTTGTGATGATGTAATAATATTCACACAACTTGTCTTTTCCCAAACATACAAGAAAAATGTATAAAACAGTATATTATAAATTAACCAACTGTTATAATCTACAGGGAATAAAGGGAAGTTAGATTTCCATTCTTATAATTGTTGGATAAGTGCAATAATAACCTAACCTAACTTAAATTAATGTTGTAAGAATGAAGGACTCACCGTGTCAACTTGGTGGTCTCGCACGTTCTGCTTCCTGACTGTGCCTGAGACAGAAGTGTGCAGCTTGTTGGGGCCCACACAGATGATGGACACAGTGGCCTGGCCGGGGTTCACACTCAACACTCGGCATGTCACTATGCTTCCGGTTTCAGGCATAACCGTCCCCTGCTGTCCTGAGGTAACCTGAAGGAGTGTATTGGAGTGTGTCAGCTTGATTGGGTTCACTTCTACTATATAACTCAATGTGTGTTCCTATTGAAGTTTAGTCTCGGTGGGAATTTTCTTCATAGTTATAATAGTAATAGGTTTTTTATCCTTATCATTTAACTGTTATTAGTATGTAGTTATAGATTACTACATATTATCTTTCCTTCAGTATCTACTCACTTTTAATCAATGCTAATCCAGGAATAAATGGCTTGGGATATTGTATTACATTATTTAATATCTATTGCAATGTTTGAGGAAGTTAAATTAATGGAGATGTAAGTAATGAATGTGAAAGTGAAGCTGCTAGGCATTCATATTCATCAAAAAAGGGCATTTTCTTTTATTTTTTGGGGTGTGTGTGTGTGTGTGTGTGTGTTAGGAAGGTGATAGAAAGTGAGGAACATTTTTACAATATAGACTATGATCAACACAGATGTCCATAGGCATCAAGGAAGGGTATTTTCCTATAATTTTTTTTCAGGGGGAAGGTGATAGAAAGTGAGGAACATTATTAGGTTAGGTTAGGTTATGTTAGACTAGGTTTGGTTAGGTGGAATATGATATAAAATGGATAACACCTTCATTAATACACAAAAAGACTAAATAAAGTATATATCACACTACCATCACCACCATTACCTTTACAACGTGTAGATCCCTTTGAGGCTCCACCACCACCCTGCCAATGAGTGACGCGTATATATACTTATTGAAGGTATAGGTGCCCTCCCCCCCGATATGGGAGCTGGTGGCCTCACATAACCTCTGGCCAGGAATACAGAGGATGTGCCCATTACCAGTCTTCATTCTGGAAACACACACAAACAAAACATTAACTAACAAACGATATATCACAATTTTTAGACCAGCCACTAGACAATGAGATTAGTAGTGATATTAGCAAATTCGCTGATGATTCTAAGATAGGTGGGATTATTAGATCAGAGTTTGACGTAAAGGACTTGCAGGGAGACTTTGATAGGTTAAACGAGTGGGTGGATAGCTGGCAGATGGAATTCAAGCATGACAAGTGTACAGGAGACTGAAGCTTTTGTAATTACACTCACTGGAGAGACGTAGAGTAAGGGGAGATCTGATTGAAGTATTTGTGTTAGAAGGGTTTTAATAAGGGGGATATAGGAAAGGTTCTTACAGTCAGTAGTCAGGATAGAAGAAGAAATGATGGTTTCAAACTAGAAAAATGTAAATTCATAAAAGAGATAGGCAGAAATTGGTTTACAAATAGGGTGGTGGATGATTGGAACAGACTCAGTGACGAAGTAGTTAGTGGTGGTGGTGTAAAGGTAAGGTAGTACAGGTGAATTAGTGTATAGTTAGTATAGTATAGTGGTGTTCTTACCTGTCTGTCCTTGTGTGGGATCACGGAATCAGATAAAGTCCTGGGCTGGTGTTGTAGTGTTGTTGTGATGGTCTGGCAGTGCAGTACCTAAAGACGAGGATATAAAGTGTTGTACTGCACCATGTGGGACTGACTCACTGTCTTATACTTATTAATACACCTATATATACTTTCCTTTTTTGTATTTAATCAGTGTTAAATGTATTGTGTTGTTTCATCTTGTAAGTTCAGTATTGAGACAAACTTATTATATTTGATGATATGATTTTTTTCTTTTTCTTCGCTCCAGTTTAATACAATAAATTTTCGCATTTATATATCTCTTATTACATTATTAGGTCACTGCTATGTATGTACAATTGCAAATATATACATACATACATAATTAGTACAATGAATAGGACAATAATCAGTAATATAATCTAACTCTTCCCTTTTCCTTCACCTTCCTTGCCTTCCCTTCCCTTCATATCTCCTTCCCTTCCACCTTCCTTCCCTTTTCCTCCACCTTCCTTCCCTTCCCTTCCCTTCATCGATCGATATTTTAGTCGATTTTTGCTGATTCGTCAGCCTGTCAGCCCACCATAACACCCTCACAACACAACACACTCAACTTCATCTGTATCCTTGTAGGTCACCATGTCCTAACACTTCTTTTACTGTACCTAACACGCTATAATTAACACTCTTGGATGTAAACAAATAATTACGGTGTTTTTTTCTCATTTGTTCGTTGTATTTTCCGTTTTTCTTTGTGTTATGGTTTACTTAGGCTTTACTTTCGGTTTGAATCATTTTTATATATTGTATTCAATGGTTTATATTGGTTTAATTTCCTTATTATTGCTTTATTCTATTATTCGATTTTATGATTGACCTTAGAAATAAACATTTTTCATGAAATAAATACGAATCAAATATAATAAATGTTTATGTAGGAATCAGTTAGGTGTTTCAGACGATTTTTTAAAAGTATATATAATTGCTTTCCTGTGTATAATAAAAATCTCAATTTTGGTTTTATGTATACGTGATCCACCAGCCAACACACGGCCGCCATCTTGCAGTACCTGTTGAAGCCTGTTCACATTACTATATTAGGCTATTTACGCTTAATAGCACTGTTTCCTTTATATCCAACCACTTTTAATGGTGAAGAATAATGTGTTACTATTCCTCCATCCCTCAAAATGACATGTAGAGGAACAGGGAAGGTTTAAAACGAAGACATATTATCACCGTGTTATGGGTCCTTTCGGCTGCTAGCGGTCACAACAACAAGACCTGTTCTGTTATGTTCTATCAAGTTATTACCCTTAATAGGCACTGTTTTCTTTATATCCCTCCACTATTAATGGTGAGGAATGGTATGTTACTGCTCCTCCATCCCTCAAAATGACATGTAGAGGAACAGGGAAGGTTTAAAACGAAAAAAATATTATCACTGGGTTAGAGGTACCGTCTGGCTTCGAGTGGTCACAGGCACACTGATGATGATGATGGGTGTAGGACAAAACCCCCAAGTTATATTTTATTTAGTTTTTTTTACTTTAATACCTTTTAATACCATTACAATTCAAAGAAAATATATAATGTAAGTAATTTATATGAAGTAATCATGAAAAATATTATAAATATCTCTTTGTGTTGGTTCACTCCACCTGATCATTGTTTTGTCTACCTGAGTACCTGCAAACAACCGCTATGGAAAGAATGCAGACAAGTAAGGATGAAGAGAAACACTGACCTGCTCATTACGATTTATTAATAATAATAACAATAATAATTCTATTTCACCCGAAGGCATAGGCTATATACAAACAGATAAAGTTAATTTTACTACAACCTGATGCTCTGCCTTATGCCATTCAGAAACTCCTCCATAGTATTCATCTCATTCACATAGTCCAGATATAGATTCTTTAAGCGCTGTTGATGCTTCTTTGTGGCACGTTTGACTCGTTTTCTTGGAGGCTCACTACGGGAATTCTTAATCATGGCTGCTGATACCAGAGCTTGATCCTTCCTGATACTTTGAATGGCCTTCCAGATGGTTGGGTGGTCATGCCCCACAAACTCATGGAAAGAAAAATTCCAAGTCTCACATAGGTTGTTGATGCGACTCTCATTATCTCATTACCCTCATTATCAATGGTTGCCTGATGAACATTCCATAAATGTGGCGGAAACAGGGGAGGAATCCTTTTCATGCTTATTGGAGGAATTATTCCATCAGAAAGAGGTGGTGGCTGGATGCGACGATGAGTGCCGAACACATAGGTGCTACTGAAATAGTCCCAACATTCACAACGTATTCGTGTGCCGTTTGAGCTTTTCTTGGTGTATAAGTAGCCTCATTATGTTGTTATGGTGGTGACGTGGGCCCTATTCACACACCTGACCTCACCTGACCTTTATATTACCTTACCTGTCTACATTCTTTCCTTTTATAATATTTTTTTATGATTATTTCAGTAAATTTCATTATATATGATTGAAATAAATTTGGTTATATATATATATATATATATATATATATATATATATATATATGATATAAAACAAATTATATATCTTATTATTTTATATCTTGTTCTGATTATTTCAGTAAATTCAATTATGTATGACAAAATACATATGATATATTATATGTATGATTATTTAAGTAAATGTAATCATATATGATATAAAATGAATTACTTAAACTATATAATATCTTCTTCAGAAAAAATAGAACTGGGGGTTTTGTCCGCTGGGGGTTTTGTCCTGACCCCGATGATAATATATTCATTGAAGCACACAAAAACATTATCTTATTCCCTATATTGGGCAAAACTAGCGGTATGATAAGATAATGCAAGCGAATTATATAGTGGAATATGATATTAAAGGCTGTGAGGTTATATATTGGCAAAAGTATGGAAGGTGAGGGCAAGGAAGGAAAGGAAGGAGAGGAAAGGAAGGAAAGAAAGAATGAAAGGAGGGAAGGAAAGGAAGATGAAGAAGTAAGAGTTATATAATATTAGCATACGTGAAGAAATACATGCAATAATGTTAGTTTCAGGGAAGAATGAATACTGTGAATGAATATAAAGTATGGAAAGAGATCAGGAGCTAAACAAGCAAACATTAACAACACCAAATCAATAAATTAAACATGTCCACCCAAGCTTTGTGAGAATATTATGAGCTTGGTCTAATGAGGTTAATGAACATCCATAGCCTACATCCTTAGAATCATATATACTCATCTATAAAAGTAATGAAGGGAAGCTGTAAGCAGGCTAGCAGGCAGCAGGTAAAAGGCAGCAGGTAGAGCAGAGCAGCGGTGGCGGGCGTAGCAGCGAGGCAGTCAGACAGTCAGCTGTGCGGCGGTCAGTCAGTCAGTCAGCTGTGAGGCGTGTAGGCGTGTGGGCGTGGTGACAGGACGAGCGTGTAGGCGTGTGGTAGTAACTTTCAATACTCCTAAGACAACATACATTGATTAATTGGTGAGTATGTGTGTAATGATTTAAGTGCTAACTACCTATCTATCTTTCTGTATGTTTTTTTATTAATGTTGAAAGGATTATAGATATTAAGAAAGACATTGATTTGTTTTTTATTATTTTTATTAGTCTGGGTTAGATTATGTGTGTTGTATAAATTGTGATATTGTTTGGTGTGTATTTATATGAGCTGTCAGATGTCACATTAAATTATGGGTATTAGTATTCTCTCTCTCTCTCTCTCTCTCTCTCTCTCTCTCTCTCTCTCTCTCTCTCTCTCTCTCTCTCTCTCTCTCTCTCTCTCTCTCTCTCTCTCTCTCTCTCGTTCGTGATTTGTTTTTTTTACTTGCTGATTACGCGGTTCTAGGAAGTGTGTGTGTGTGTGTGTGTGTGTGTGTGTGTGTGTGTGTGTGTGTGTGTGTGTGTGTGTGTGTGTGTGTCTGAAAATAGTCCACTTGGTTTTTTAAATATTTACTTTCTTTTTCTTTTTCGTGCTAATAATAGTTCCTTTTTCCTCCACCTTCCTTCCTTTCTTCCTTTCTTCCTTTCTTCCTTCCTTTCTTCCTTTCTTCCTTCCTTCCCTTCTTCCTTCCTTCCTTCCTTCCTTCCTTCCTTCCTTCGTTTTCATCTCTCCTTCACATGCATTTAATTGAAGGAAAGTAATACAAGATAAAGTATCGTGTATCCAATCTCTTCTGACACAAATACTGCATCAGACTCTTACATATTCACAAGTTTTTGCATTACATATGAAAACTAAATAACAGTTGTATAATCAAGTTTGGTTTATATATTACAGGTAATATTAATTATCTTGACATTTCTTCACCTACATGCTTGAATAAACATCACTCATATTTATCATTATTATTTTCATTATTATTATTAAGTTTATATCTATGTTTCTGCAGCGATTAGAATGTTCTTTATACTGTAAGTCATTCTGAGTATAGATTGTCCCGTATCGTGACTTGTAAAGTAAGTATTCTTTATCCTTGACTTTATCAGTTTCCTCATAACGTATCTTACAGTATATTCAGAAGTGGGTCTCCTTGTGTGCGCGCGTGTGTGTGTGTGTGTGTGTGGTGGAGGCGGTATAAATGCCAACTTGGGATTTAAACCATACATACCACTTGCATACCTCTATACATACCTCATACATACCTATACACATCCCTTACATACCTATACATACCCCCAGAACGCGTGTGTCTCATCTGGTCAGATCCTCCCGGAATATTAAATAACTTTGTGGATAGTTTGAGAACAATTCAAGACTTCAAAGGAACGAATATGCAATACAATACAATACAATGTTACGATAATAATCCATGCACGTGTTTACATATATTTGTTTTCTTATAGGAATATCGCATTGTATATTTGGATTCATATAACGTAGTGTATTCTGGAAGATCACGCGCTAGAATATTAATTATCATCTTGTTTACGTAGTGATGTGGTAAGGCGAGTTATCCCTAACCCTAACTCGACACATCAGAAGTCAGGGTTGGTGTAATAGTACAGTTACTACGGTACATACATACAGATATATACACCGTAGATTATAACTTGCGTAGGCTAAGTGAGAAACCTATAGTGTTGATCAGTTATAAAGGCAGGTCAGCGGAAGCACGGAGAATAATAATGATAATAACAATAATAATAATGATAATAATAATAATAATAGTAATTCTTATTTAATTTCACCCAAAGCCATAGACTGTTAACACGAACAGACAAAACTAAGTACAAAAGAGTGACAATAAAATACAATAATAATAACAATAATAATACTCTTAAAAAACACTGAATGATACAAATTAAGGGAATAAGAATTAGATAAGTCTCCGTGTCGTCAATCAGTCATTACATTACATTAATGAAACACGTATAAGGGATCCATGCTAATTATTAAGTTTTATGTGATGTGATAGATTAATTAATGCAAAGTAAAGCAGGAAATTAATTAAAGCCATACGTAGTTATATTATCTATTTACATGTAGAGTGGAATCAAATTCTCTTTTAAAAACAATTATAACAAACACCTTGATATAGATTCCCAGTTTCAAGGTGCACAATAATTATAACCTAACTAACCTCTAATTATATAACCTTATTAACCTTTTCTTCATTATTTTATGTAGCAAGTCTGTTCAACTTAGCTATGTAGTGAGAGAGGTAAGCGAGGTGCAGCTGCTCATTAACCCTGGAATCTAGTGAGTTTTTCCGTGCGTCACTGAGGAAATGCGAGGAAATGCGTCACTCATCCTATGAACGATAAGTTAGAGAGATAGGTACACACACACACACACACACACACACACACACACACACACACACACACACACACACACACACACACACACACACACACACACACACACACACACGCAGCATGGACGGAAAGGCAAGGCAAGATTAGGACGTGTGTGTGTGTGTGGGGGGGGGGGGGGTGCATGCATTTCATTGTATATACAGAGTGAAGACCTACGCTCGTTCTTGTTCGTTACCCGTGGTCATGGACGTGTGAGGGAGGAAGGGTGAAAGGGTATAGGATGAGCCTCGTGCACTGATCCCTTGAATATTGTTACAGCGGGAGATATATACAGTGTGATAAATTGATTCAATCCTCGGAGTGGTACATGTTACATCCCTATCCTGAAAACAGACACCTATGGATCCCCTCCTATCCCCTTGCTTCCCTTATCCTTCCCTGCCCTTCCCTTACCTTACCTTACCTTACCTTCCCTTCCCTTCCCTTCCCTTCCCTTCCCTTCCTTTCCCTTCCTTTCCCTTCCAATATCCAGGGATTTTTTTGGATATCCCTAGAGTCATCAGCCAGACCTTCGATTTAAAACAGAAATCAGGAGTATAAAAAAAAAAGAAAACAAGATAAAGTTAGAGAGACACGGGATATCAGGTTTGTCTTACGGCGAAGTTGTTGGTATTTAAGGATGAAATATTTGAATAAGAGCCACTGGACTGTGTAAACCCACGATGCAACTCACTCACTCACTCACTCACTCCCTTACGTCTCTAACACAAGATTAAAACCAGACTGGAGCTGTAAGGGTTCAGTCAGCTAGTCAGTCAGTCAGTCAGTTAGTTAGTTAGTTAGTCATTCAGTTAGTTAGTTAGTTAGTTAGTCAGTTTGTTAGTTAGTTAATCAGTTAATTAGTCAGTCAGTTAGTTAGTTAGTTAGTTAGTTAGTTAGTTAGTTAGTCGGTCAGTTAGGTAGTTAGTTAGTTAGTTAGTCGGTCAGTTAGTTAGTTAGTCTTTCCACCTGATACTGTCCAATCTAGTCCCACACCCCTTATCTTACCTTATCTTATCTTGTATACTTCTTGGTGCCTCTTTAGTGCTTCTTTTCACCATCGCGGCTCTGCTTGTCTGTCTGTCTGTCTGTCTTGTGAGTGAGTACTGCCATCTATGTAACACTAAAATTATTACACGCCTGGGAAGAGTGTGTGTCAGGTAGGTAGGTAGGCAGGCAGGCAGCGTGAGATACAATATATAATTAGAGTGACATTGCGAATTATTTACCGTGTATTTTTTAATCTTTTTTTTCTCGTTTGTAAGATTTAATTGATTGGAGTGATGATTAATCGATCTAGTGTTATTATGTTCATTAATTAATTGATATGTGTTAGTTTATTTTTTATATATATGGTTTTATAGTAGTGATGGTCTAGTTAGTGAGTGTTATTATCTCTCTCTCTCTCTCTCTCTCTCTCTCTCTCTCTCTCTCTCTCTCTCTCTCTCTCTCTCTCTCTCTCTCTCTCTCTCTCTCTCTCTCTCTCTCTCTCACAACAGACCGTAAACGATAAGCGCTGATTAGAGTGTTTTCAGGTCGACACACACACACACACACACACACACACACACACACACACACACACACACACACACACACACACACACACACACACACACCCCTGCGTCGTTACCGTGTTGTTCTCTTAACCACGTCATTCCCTCGTCACCTCGTCAGTCAGATGGAAACATATATAAAGAGAGATGAAAGTCAGCTCAGTTATAACTCCCAAAGAGGATTTAGAAGAAGAATCTAAACCTGTTGACTAATCGAGTTATATGGACGTGTTATGATGCTCCTCTCTTTAATGTATGTATGTATGTATGTATGTGTGTATGTGTGTATGTATGGTGGGTTGGAAAAACAGAATTATGCCGAGATTTTCAGAGTTTACCTGTTTATCAATTACGTGTGTGTGTGTGTGTGTGTGTGTGTGTGTGTGTGTGTGTGTGTGTGTGTGTGTGAGAGAGTCTATTATTCAGCGTCAACATCCTCATCCGGGTATCTCAGAATATACACCACCACCACCACCACCACCACCACCACCACCACCACCACCACCACCACCGTGTTTATTATCCTCCTGCCAGGGTCACGGAGTTGCTTTATTATCTGATGCCTGCGGTCAAGGCCAAGCTGCGACTCGAGTTACGCCTCTCTGTCCTCGCCCTGGGAAGTTATATACAGGTCCAGTGCAACAGTCTGTGGTTAGGTTAGGAAACACCACTAACACACCCACCACCATCATCACCATCACCACCATCACCACTACAGTGAGATAAAGGTTAATTTGGCAATGTTTATCTTGTGTCGAGGTTACAGTACATACCACACAGCCTCACTTGCACCACTGGTCATGATAGCGGTCACGAATTGAGGTCATTAATGTACACGTGCCGAACAGAGACCTGGTGGAAAAGGGACATTAATGGTTCCAGGATACTTGAGAGGATCATCCCTGCCCCTACCCCTGCCCCTGACCCAGTCCCTCCGCCTCTGATGCCGAGAGAGCCTTGGTCGAAAGAGGAGACTCACGTAATGTACTTAGAGTTGCCGGCGATGCTCTGTGCGAGAATTTTGGTTGAGTTATGTTACACACTCAATACCAGTCCTGTCGGTGCCTCTTATGTACCCCCACCAACCCTTCCACCCCCCCAACACACCCTCACCCCCTACACTTCGTCCTGGTGGTTAGTGTGGGTGTGTGTGTGTGTGAGGGGTGAGGTGAGCGAATCATGCAGGCGTCCCCTACCCCTTAACCCTGGAGTGAGTGATAGGAAGGGGTGGTGTGAAGTCTGATCCCTCCATCCCCGTAGCTGTAATGAGGTTAGTGAAGGAGGGGAAGGGCGGAGCGGTGAGTGTTGCGAGGCACGTGTTGAGGAACCAGTCTGGGGGAGAGTTGCTGGGTGGAGGAGGAAGTTAGCACGCTGGTTGTTGTTGTTATTGTTGTTGTTGTTGTTGTTGTTGTTGTTGTTGTTGTTGTTGTTGATGTTGATGTTGATGTTGATGTTGATGTTGATGTGGTACAGTGCTTGGTTCGTGATCTAGAGGTTCTTGGTGTGAGGGGTAGTTAGCACTATATCTCGTTAACCTTAGCAAGAACTAACTATATGCTTGGTCTATAATTACCTAGTTCGGTCGGTGGGACTATTGAATCACCTTTAATTGTGAGTGTATTCCACGTTGTTGTCACATTAATCATGGCGTCGTTGATAAGGATAATGAGAGAACATTGGTAAATAATTTGTACACATGAATGGGTTGTTATTA
This sequence comes from Metacarcinus magister, assembly GCA_029783475.1. NCBI lineage: Eukaryota > Metazoa > Arthropoda > Malacostraca > Decapoda > Cancridae > Metacarcinus > Metacarcinus magister. The sequence goes on from JAPQNM010000048.1 coordinate 15,089,441, forward strand.
ATGTGAGGCGATCGAGGACCATTGGTTATAATAATGCGTTGCGCCTCTGCTGGGGTGAAGGGGGGAGGAGGATGCATGTGAAGGGAAAGGGTGCTTGTGGGTAGTCAGTCACCCCCACCCCGACCAAACAGCTGTGTGTGGTGGGCTGCGTGAGAGGACTTTGATGGAGCCTGTAGTGTTTGAAGACAGGCTTATTGGGCTGCGGGAAGGAGGCTGGAGGAGAGGAGGGACTCGTGGCTTAAGTATTCACTCTTTATTAAAGGGAATCAAGTGAAAGGTTCTGATCCTCTAGTGTGGCACGAGGTGGAAAGGTGACGATCTGCCTGTGATGACCTATAGTGTGACCTGACCTCGTAGGGTGAGACAACAAGTAAGGTAGTACAAGTATATAGGAGCAGACCCCATGCCCTTTACACCCTGCCTTGCCTTGCCCTGCCCTGCCCCGTCCCGCCCCGGTGTGTAGGGTGCAGAGCGTGGCAGACACCTCCCTCCTCCATGGGTCGTGAATTACGTGGTGTTGTCTTTGGCCGTGAAGAGCCTCGTCCTGGCGCCCTGCTGCTGCTCCCTCCATCCCAAGCTGACTTTACTTAGCTGTGCGGGTTCATGCCTATCACCACCATCACCATCATCATCACCATCACCATCACCACCATCATCATCACCACCATCGCCTCATATGTGTGTTGATAATGCGTTTTTTATTCCGCTTTGCACTCCCGCCATTCCTGTTGTTCTGTTGTTTGCATTCATTACGTGCAGCACACCAGTGTTCTGTATGTCCACCTTCCCTGTGTTCATGGGAGTCACGGTAGCACGCGGGGTGGGTGAGTAGGTTAGTGGGTGGGTGGGTGAGGGGATGGGTGGGTGGGTGTCGGGCTGCCTCGGGAACTAAATTGGACTTTGTTATAAGGAATTCTGTTTTCTCTTAGTAATCATATTAAGCCTTTTTTTTTAACTAGTCAACGTAGTAATTAATTAATATATATATATATATATATATATATATATATATATATATATATATATATATATACATACACACACACATATATATATATATATATATATATATATATATATATATATATATATATATATAATATGTAGACATACGGCGGCATGCCTGTGTAGAAATTCGGAATCCTATGAATGTGCAATTGTTGTGGTGTTCCTGCTGGGATTCCTGTGTGTGTGTGTGTGTGTGCATGTGCATGTGCATGTGTGTGCATGTGTGTGTGTGTGTGTGTGCGTCGCGGAAATAATGAATACAGCTGCACCAGTAACAAGGTATTGGGATGCCTTGCAGCTTACAACAACAGCAGCAATATGTTGTACGGCTAATAACGTGAACCGAACCTTGTGATCGAAGCCTATACGAAGCACCATGAACCCCACCACCAGTCACCCTCCCCGCGCCGCCCTCCGACCCTCACCTCAACACTGCTTGCCTCGGTATCTATCCTTCGCTCTATCAGTCATGAGAGGAAGGAAGGAGACAGGATGAACAGGCTACTATATCTATCCTATACACTGAATAGATATTACACCTCGATTAATTATATCTATAGAAACACTTACAGTATAACCAGCTCATCTTGCTCTTTTTTTTATCCCTCTAATCCATTCTGATACAGCGGCGGAAACAGACGTGATACAGTGGAGAGGCTCAGAGGTGGAGGGACGTGGGGTGGTTACTGATGTTGGGGGGATTCTAACGAGGTTTCACTGGTGGGGTTAGGAGTGAGGTTGGGTTCAGGTTGTTAGCCAGCGAGGCCCTGTATACGTAATCTTGTGGTGGTAGCGGGAGACACGAGTGGATCCGTGAGTCATTTGAACCAGATTTTTTATTTAATTTAATTTATTTTTATTTTCGAAAGATGAAAGATGAGAACGATTCCACGCGTGTCCTGAGTGGTGGGTGTGACGATCATGATACACAAAAAGACCGGAGTGCACGCAAAGGGGTGTTTGGGGGGGCGGGGGGGGGGTACACGCAATGGTAGGCCTTAGTCAGTATTATATTCCTGTTGTGAATGTTTACTGGAGAAGTGAGTGGATGGGTTTCATAAAGAATAAAGCCACGTGGGTTTACATGTTCAATTAATCTTAACAGAGGATGTTAGGAAGTGGGAGGTGCTGGTGTGCGTCTGTCTGTCTGTCTGTCTGTCTGTCTGTCTGTCTGTCTGTCTGTCTGTCTGTCTGTCTGTCTATCTGTCTATCTATATATATGTCTGTGCACTAAAGGAACACACATATAACTAATAAGTGAACCCGTAAACTTATCTACGTAATACACACCCACGGAGGCTCTATCAGTTAAGCAGTTACGTACGTGTGTGTAGTAGCAATTAAGTTATGTCATGTCATCCACTATCTTCCATTCCTTACTTACCCACTTCCTGTTCACTATCTCAATTCCGCATAACTTTGTGATTACTATATTAAAAAAAAATCCCGGTAAAACATATAGCAGCAGCAGCAGCAGCAATAGAGGGAGAGGGATGACGTAGCAGCAACGACGTAAATATAGGAAACAAAACAGTCACTCACCCTCCCTTCCTACCTCCCCCTTGAAAAACAGCGAGGTTGAGGCTGGGAATGAGGATATGTATGAGTGTATAACCGAGAACCATGACCAAAGTAGATCAAAAATAGACGTTTCCATGTCATACAAGCGAGGAGCCGGAAAGGGCGGGGGACAGTCTTGCTGGGAGGGCGTGTCGGGATACTAAATACTGTATAGAAAAATAAGGTGAAAAACGTAGATGTAGTGTGTTGATGAGCGAGGCGACTCCATTTCCGGTTACGTTTATTATTATTATTATTATCTTTATTATTATTACTATTATTATTATTATTGTGACTAGTAATGATAGTAATAGTAATAGTATAGTAATAGTAATAGTTAAAGAGTTGCATCCACGAGCCCTTGTTGTTGTTGTTGTTGTTGTTGTTGTTGTTGTTGTTGTTGATCTTGCTTTTGGTGTTACTAGGAGCTGTATGTGTTATTAGTCATCATCTAAGTGTTTTAGTAGAGTAAATGTAATTATGTTTTTTATTCTTTTCATTTATAATTTCCTGGATGTGTTTTTTTTTCTCTCACTTACTTCACATCCTTATCATTATGTATATATTTTTTTCTTTCTTTCTCCCTGTCTTATCTTGTGTTCTCAGTTGGATAATATAGGCTACATACTGTTTATTTAGATTAGACTCTCTCTCTCTCTCTCTCTCTCTCTCTCTCTCTCTCTCTCTCTCTCTCTCTCTCTCTCTCTCTCTCTCTCTCTCTCTCTCTCTCTCTCTCTGTTCTGTTCGTCGGGAGTGTGAGGTGTGAGACGCTAGACAGATTATGATTATTGCTATATAACACTAATTTTTAAGTTCTCAAGAATGTCTATTGCTTCTACACTGCCTCCTCTTCCTCCTCTCTCTTCCTCCTCTCTCTTCCTCCTCCTCCTCCTCCTCCTCCTCCTCCTCCTCCTCCTCCTCCTCCTCGTTCCTCTTCCTCCTGCTTGCGTTCTTTTATAATCGTTTCCTTCGCTTCACCTCCTCTTCGCTCTTCATCATCTTCTTACTTGCTGTCTTCCTCAATTCACGTCATCTCGTTTTCTTTGCATCAGAGTCATCAGCCACGCCACCACCACCACCACCATCATCATCATCATCATCATCATCATCATCATCATCATCATCATCATCATCATCATCATCATCATCACCGTTCTAATGATGTTTTATACTGTTCTGGTCAGGTTTTGTTTCTCTCGTTGCGCTTCGATGACTGTGTGTGTGTGTGTGTGTGTGTGTGTGTGTGTGTGTGTGTGTGTGTGTGTGTGTTTACCTCATTTACTATAATAATCAGAAATTTCCACGAAGAGAGACACAGAGAGAGAGAGAGAGAGAGAGAGAGAGAGAGAGAGAGAGAGAGAGAGAGAGAGAGAGAGAGAGAGAGAGAGAGAGAGAGAGAGAGAGAGAGATACATTTGCTTTATCTACACATTGTACACGAGTGAGAGGATGTGGTGAGGTGCTTCTGGTATTCCCATTTTGCAGTACAACACCACCACCACCACCACCACCACCACCATCATCACACACACACACACACACACACACACACACACACACACACACACACACACACACACACACACACACACACACACAGTCAATCTCCTCTTAATTAACAAAACATTGACGGAAGAAAAAAAGGAAATGTAAAAAAGGAGGAAATTAAAGAGGAGAGAAAAAAATGTTATCAGCTTTGACTTAGTTGTGAAAAGTTAATCTCGCTCTCTCTCTCTCTCTCTCTCTCTCTCTCTCTCTCTCTCTCTCTCTCTCTCTCTCTCTCTCTCTCTCTCTCTCTCTCGGTCATTTACACCTGCTGACCAGTGGAATCCCGACAGGAAGTGTGTGTGTGTGTGTGTGTGTGTGTGTGTGTGTGTGTGTGTGTGTGTGCGTGCGTGTGTGCGTGTGTGCGTAATGACATGACCTTCCATCGGTTTCGTGGGTTCGTGACTAATTCTTTGATCATTAAAAGAGAGAGAGAGAGAGAGAGAGAGAGAGAGAGAGAGAGAGAGAGAGAGAGAGAGAGAGAGAGAGAGAGAGAGATAATAATAATACAGGTTACAGGTTGTCTTTCCTTTTCTAGTCTTCTAATCACAGTCTTCTTGTCAGGTCAGGTCAGGTCAAGTCAGGTCACGAATAATAATATACATTTTGGATTCATAACTGTAAGTAAGAAATAAAAAAATAAAAATCTTATGTTAAATTTTTACGTATATTTCTTAGAAGTATCTTTGATTCCTATCGTTATTATCGTTATGTCGTTATAGATACCTTGATAACATATAATTTGACTCGGTAATTACGTATACTAACATTAATTAATTATACGAATAAGCTTCATAGAGATTAAGGAAATAATTATAATATTGAGTATAATCAGTATTTCTTTTAAGATGTGTAATTTAGAGAAAGAAAGAGAAAGTGAGAGTGAGAGAGACGAGTTAGTGTAGATTTGTAATACTCGAGTTTAGAGTGACAGTTTGCATGGAGGGAAGAAGGGAGACTAACGTGTTATGGCTTCTCTAGGGGTGTGTGTGAGGGGCGGGGGAGAGGGGGTGGAGGGTGGAGGAGCCGTGAGTGTTGGGGAGGATAGAGGCTTGATAAATGTCTGATAAAGAATAGCGGCTACGTCTGATTAAAGAAAAGAAATTATTAAACGTTTTGATAATGGACGCGATACTGAAAACAGGATATAGATAAGGGAAAAAAAAAATACATGAAAAGTGCATATTGAAGATGTGTGAAGCAAGTTACACGGGATGGAAAAAGTAGAGTTAGGTTAAGTTAGGTTAGTTAGGTTAAGGTAGGTTAGGTTAGGTAGGTAAGGAAGAAAAGAGGGAGGGAGGAGGAAGAAAGAAGGAAGAAAGAGAAGAGAGGGAAGGAAAGGTATAGATAGGGAAGAAAGGAGGAAGAAAGAATGGAAGGAGGGAGAGAGGGAAGGCAAGGGAAGAAAAGAAAGAAGGGAGGAAGGAAGGGAGGGAAGAAAGAAGGGAGGGAGGAAGGAAGAAGGAAGAGAGGAAATAAAAGGAAGGAAAGGGAAGGGAAGGGGAGGTAAGGAAAGAGAAGTCACAGCTAACATTCCGTATTTGGAAGCCATACAATTTCTTTAAGTATGAGCAGTGTACATTATTTTTGTCGTTATTGTTTGTTTACTGTTGTTTGTACTGTTGTCAGGTACATACATACATTATACTAGGGTTATAACGTGTGTGTGTGTGTGTGTGTGTGTGTGTGTGTGTGTATGTGTGTGTGTGTGTGTGTGTGTGTGTGTATGTGTGTGTGTGTGTGTGTGTGTGGGTGTGTATACCGGTTGCCATCCACACTCTAGAGGTTATCTGGTTAGCTAGTTGTCTTAATCCCTTCTTCCCATTTAGACATTACGTTCTTAATCTTATAAATAGAAATAAAACACTTATGAATCTACCATATATATATAAATAACCGGTCTCTCTCTCTCTCTCTCTCTCTCTCTCTCTCTCTCTCTCTCTCTCTCTCTCTCTCTCTCTCTCTCTCTCTCTCTCTCTCTCTCTCTCTCTCTCTCTCTCTCAGAAGCGCCACAGAAGCCATGACAGACGCCTGAGAGAGTCAAGGACTGACTAACTTATTCACTGCAACCACAACCATGATGACAGAAAACGCGCTGCCGACTGTGCTTCCTCCAGCCAGCAAAGAAAATGGGGAAGAGGCTGCCAACGATGGGGATTACAAGGAACTGTACCTGCAGGAGATGGAGAAGAGGAAGACGGTGATGAAGCTGGCCCATAAAGGTGTGTAGTAGTAGTATTTTTATTCGTGGGAGTAATAGTAATGGTGGTGGTGGTGATAGCACAGAGAGAGAGAGAGAGAGAGAGAGAGAGAGAGAGAGAGAGAGAGAGAGAGAGAGAGAGAGAGAGAGAGACAGACCAGGAAGGGTAGTGCAGGTGGTGGTGGAGGTAGCGGCAGGAGAAGGTATCATACAGTATCGTCTTACAGGTATGCAGTATGCGAGACTTCGATTACCAATACTGCTAAGATTGTCAGGCCTTGTGTCACTTCTCTTATCCTCTCTCTCTCTCTCTCTCTCTCTCTCTCTCTCTCTCTCTCTCTCTCTCTCTCTCTCTCTCTCTGACTTTCACACACGCTTTCCCTCATTACAAACCTTCAGTCTTGTCATTGTTTTTGTTGTCGTGTATCATCCACCTCTTGTGCTATTCTTGTTTCAGGGTTATTTTAGTATCAAAGAAAGGGAGAGGGTGCTCGGCTACTGTGTTACTTATGTGTGTGTGTGTGTGTGTGTGTGTGTGTGTGTGTGTGTGTGTGTGTGTGTGTGTGTGTGTGTGTGTGTGTGTTTATGTGTGTGTCACTTTCTTTCTATTTAATTCTATTTCTTGTTATTTTTTTCTTTCCTTATCATCATTGCCCTTTTTTTTCCCCACCGTAATCATCTGTGGGCATTGAACTTGTTATCTTTTCTGTCATGTGGGTCGACTTGAAGTGAGATAACAAAGTGGAGAGGAGAAAATGGAGGAGGAAGAGGAGAAGGGGAGAGGGAGGAAGGAAGGGAGGGGAAGACAAGAGAAGGAAACAGACCTGAGGGGAAGGCAAAGGAAGAAACCAGCTGGGAATGACATGGGCGGGGAGAGAAGGGGAGACAGGAAGAGGTAGTACGAGTGTAAGGTGGAAAGGAAGAGAGAAAGAGAGGCTGGTGAGAGTTAGGAAGAAATATGGTGAAAGATAAAGACATTTAACACCACTAGAAAGGAAAAACAGTGTCCTTCCTTCCTTCCTTCTACAACGATGTATATTATTCTTTAGGTACTCCTTCAAATGGCTTCAGAGACCTCATTCACTCAGTCCTATTCCTTTCCTCCTCCTCCTCGCCTCACTCGACCCCTAAGAACTCCTCCTCCTCCTCCTCCTCCTCCTCCTCCTCCTCGGTGTCGTGCCCCGCCCATTTCGTACATCATTAGATAAGAGGGCGGGAGGGTGGCAGGGTTGGCTTATCGTGGTTTGAGCTGGGATACGATTTCGGGTATACTGAGTGAGTCACCCAGGTATCCTTTGCTTCTCCTCCTCCTCCTCCTCCTCCTCCTCCTCCTCCTCCTCCTCCTCCTCCTCCTCCTCCTCCTCCTCCTCCTCCTATTCCTCTTCTTCTTCCTTCGTTTTTTCTTTTACTGTCTTTTCAACCTCCTTCTCCTCCTTCGCTTTCTCCTTCTCCAGCTCGTGTTCGTTTTACCAATGTCCTAGATCTTTGCATCGACGTAATTCTCTCTTTCAGGTGCAGTTAAGAAAATACGTTCTCTATTTTTAAAGTGTGTGTGTGTGTGTGTGTGTGTGTGTGTGTGTGTGTGTGTGTGTGTGTGTGTGTGTGTGTGTGTGTGTGTGTGTGTGTGTGTGATATAACAGCCGTGCAGCAGGTATTGCATGAGGACTCGTGCGTACGTATCGATTGTTTAGTTTAGCGGTGCGTGCGTGGGTGTAGTGCACGTGCAGGCGACGCGGCGCCAGACTTAAGTTAGCCTCACGTGTGTCAGTCTGCGGCAGGAATACCACTCGTGTGCGTGTTAGGCTCATGCTCAGCGAGGAAGTGCCGCGCATTGATTTTACAAAGTTGAGGGCGTTCGGTACGGTCCGGCGTGAGAAGGTCGGCTTCAAGGGCACCAAGCAAACTTATGGTACAGGCGGGACGAATGTTCACCCGCTGGACGCTGGCCACGGAAAAAGATGAAGAGAAAGGAGGAAAAATAAGAGAAAAGTTTCAAAAAAGTCTTTAGGCTCGCTGATCGCCTGGCTCCACGTCAGGATGTGTTCGTTCCGCGCGCCTTACCCAACCTCGCACCATTACCCTGGCGTTGAGTCCCCTGTCGAGGCCCCGCTGCCCACGGACTGTCTGCAGGGCCGCGCCAGGAGCTTGGCTTGTTTTTTTATGAGGCTTTTGGACTTTTTTCCTCTTCACCTCCTCCTCTTCACTACCTCCTCCTCCTCCTCCTCCTCCTACCTTGATTGATTTAATGTTTCTTTGATATGAAATTAGTAGAACTACTTAATAATAATAAAAGCTAGATTAGTGAGCGAGTGTATATATATATATATATATATATATATATATATATATATATATATATATATATACATATATATATATATATATATATATATATATATATATATATATATAAAGATATAGATATTATGCATCACGCTTCAGTGAAGTTTCCGCGTGCGTGTTAAGTGTGTTTCACGGCGGGAGCGTGAGGGTGGGAGGGGCAGGGGGGCGTGGGAGGGGTGTTGGCGAGGCCCCGCGGGCAGCAACAGGATCTGAATGGGTTGGGTGTTGGGTGGTTTGCAGCGGTACCCTCGTGGTGGTAACGGTACACGTGACACCCACCCAACACGGGCGGGACCACACCTGTCTTGTACTGGGCCTGGCTTACCTCGCCTCTATGCTGTCCATCAAGTAACACATCCAATAATAACAGTACTTGGTGACACATGCTGAATGTAACGCCAGTACAGGTGGAGTGGAGAGGAGTGGAGTGGAGTGGAGTGGAGTGGAGTGTGTAACAAGGCGTAACAATCCACCACGTTGTAGGTGTAGAGCAGCGTCACGCAACACAAGGAGCTCAACACGCGGCGGCAGTCTGGCGGTGGTGGTGGTGGTGGTGGTGTCATGTCTTCCTGCCGTCCTCCACCCTCACGTGAAGGTGTTGTGGATGTGCTGTTAGGCGTAGGGTGAGGGTGAGGGGTAGAGGGGAAGGGGGAGGGTGTACACGTGTTGCCTGGACTGTGTGTGTGGTGTTGAAGGTGTAGCGTGGCGTGGCGTGGGGGCGGCGCGGCGTGGGTGCGGAAATAACCCGGGCAGACCAGACGACATGAAGGGAGACGAGATGCGGCGGCGGGCACAGTACAACCTTACCCTCCCTACCCTCCTTACCCCCATTACCCCGTCACCCCCCCCCCATTCCCCACCCACCCCTACCCGTACCCCATCCTTCCGTCCCAAGCGACCTTTCACCTCCAAAATGGAAAATAGAATATGTTTTGTTGTCTAGTATTTGAGTCTTGCTTGTTCGTTCGTTTCAGCAAATTGAAAAGGAAAGAGAAATAAGATAAGTCAGATACTACTGCACTATTTGTTGAATGTCAGCATGGTGGGGTGAGGTGAGGTGAGAGATTGTGTTGTGTTGGGCTTGTGTTCCTGCCTGATGGTGGTGGTGGTGGTGATGTTACTTCAGTCTCTTTCATGTGTGTATATATGTGTGGTTGTGTCGAAGTAGTAGTAGTAATAGTAGTAGTAATAGTCCATCCATCCATCCACACAGTCATCATAACATTATCTTCACATAACTCACAACTTCATCATTGGATCTTTACAATGCAATCCAACCCAACCCAACATCCCTCCTCCTCCTCCTCCTCCTCCTCGTCCACGTCTCTGTCATGCCGCGGGAAGACCAAGAAGAGCACAGCTGTCCTAGAGATCCTACGTATTTCCGGATATCCTTTACCGGAGGAGTGGTCAAGGAGCAGGATGGGAAGGGGAGGGGAGGGATAAGGAGGGGGATTAAAGGGAAGGAGGGGAGGGAAAAGAAGGATAGAGGGGGAGGGGGAGGAAGGGGAAAGGAGGGGAAGAGGGTAGGGAAAAGAAAAGAATGATAGAGGAGGAGGGAAGGGAAGAGAAGGGAAATGGAGGATAAAGAGAGAGGAAAAGGAAAAGGAGGTGAGAGGGGAGGGAAGGGAAGGGGAAAGGAGGGGAAGAGAAGGAGGGAAGGGTCGTCTGTCCCCCCCAACAGCCACTGAATCATCCTCTACACAATGGTTAGGGCATTGTGGGTAGGGGAGCGTGTCCAGCTGTGTGTGTGTGTGTGTGTGTGTGTGTGTGTGTGTGTGTGTGTGTGTGTGTGTGTGTGTGTGTGTGTGTCCATTCTTTTGATGGATAGCCAGTTTTACGAATTGTTCTGTCCTGTTCTCCAATATTCTCTCTCTCTCTCTCTCTCTCTCTCTCTCTCTCTCTCTCTCTCTCTCTCTCTCTCTCTCTCTCTCTCTCTCTCTCTCTCTCTCTCTCTCTCTCTCTCTCTCTCTCTCTCTCTCTCTCATCTGCCTTTAACTTGAAGCTGTGTCTGTGCATGAGAGAGAGAGAGAGAGAGAGAGAGAGAGAGAGAGAGAGAGAGAGAGAGAGAGAGAGAGAGAGAGAGAGGATGTAATGTTTCCTCATGCAGTATATTTTCCTATTTCATGAGCTGTACATATCATTACTACTATTTTTTGCACGTTGCGAGGGAAGCGAATTTACGATATTGGTCACGGATACGGATTTTCACCACCACCACCACCACCACAATCACCACCATCACCACCACAATCATGACCACTACCACTATCACCACCACCACCAGTACTATCTCTATAAAGATATTTTTCCTTACTTTCGGTTCTGAGTCATCTGATATTGTCTATTATTATTATTATTATTATTATTATTATTATTATTATTATTATTATTATTATACATTATTTCTATTACATCCATTCGTAATTTGTTTTATTTTTTTCTTTTATTTATGCATCCATTTATAATTATTACATTTCTTTAGCCTAATTTCCATGACGCATTTTCCCTCGATTACCCATGTCTATTATATTAAATCGTATTCGTATTCGTATCCGGCTGCATTATATATATTCCCCGGCCTTCACCCTTCCCTCCTCTCATGCCTCTCTTCCCCTCCTCCTCCTCTTCCCCTCCTCCTCCTCCTCCTCCTCCCCTTTGTTTCCCTTTGTTTTGGGGTCGAGTGTCCTACCCTTGTTTCCCCTCCCCTTACACACCCACCCCCCTAGTGTCCTTATTGCATGTGGCTGGGGGATGTGGGGGTTTGTGGGGGGTGAGTGTTGTGTCTGCCTGCTTGCTGTTCCTTCTCATTCACCTTTAGCTTCACTCTTGTGCTTCGTTGTCAATGTTGTGATTTTTTTTTCTTCTGTTATTCTTACGTCAGGCAGTCTTAGATTTGGGACGGTTCCATGTTCTTTTTTTTATTTTATTTATGTTATTTGATGTTTATTTCCGTTTTTTTTTAATATATATTTAAATGTGTTTTCCTTTTAGTAATTTATTTATATTTGTTTTTCCTGTATTGGTTTATTTTATTACTGTTTTTATTTTTCACTACTTTCACTTTTTCTTTCTTTCACTCTCTTATCTGTGTTCGTTTTTTTTTCTTTTTTTTTCTTCTTAGCTGTCGTTGGCAAGGAAGGCGTTTTGACCCCAGAAATGTACTGTATGTGCCACCTTCTAGTGCCTTCTCTTCAAACGCATCTTCCTCCTCCTCCTCCTCCTCCTCCTCCTCCTCCTCCTCCTCCTCCTCCTCCTCCTCCTCCTCCTCCTCCTCCTCCTCCTCCTCCTCCTCTTCCTCTTCTCGGTGATCACGCCTTCAAGGGCACAGCTTCCTCCTCCCCTACAACCCACGCCAGTACTCCCCTAACTCCTACCCCAACACTCCTACCCCAACCCATTTCCCCAACTACCCTCCCCAACACCCTTTCCCCCAACACCCCTTCCCCCAACACCCCTTCCCCAACACTCTTTCCCTCAACACCCCCAACACCCCTTTCCTTCCGTCCCCAAGTCAAGACCTTCCTTTTTATTTCCCGCCATCCCTCCCTCCCTGCATAGACAAGACCAGAAGCACTTCACTGCAGTCCAACCCGACCCTCACACACGTTTCCCTCCTCTTTTTCCCTTTCTCCTCCACCTCCTCCTCCTCCTCCTCCTCGCGTTCTTCTTCCTCCTCCTCCTCCCGCACTCTTATTTTATTTTTCCGCACTTCACTATTTTCGTTGTTGGTATTCCTGGCTTGTCTCTCGCTCTTGGGATACGATGCGGAAGAATGTGATGCAAGGGTGAGGTGTGTGTGTGTGTGTGTGTGTGTGTGTGTGTGTGTGGGTGTGTCCTTGTGTGGTTTTAATTCATCTTGGACGCTCATCTTACTCGTTTTCTTTAGATTTATGAGTAACTGTAACTTGAGTGTGTCTTTGTATTTCACGAGTATCAAGTTCTATTTCCGTGTGTGTGTATGTGTGTGTGTTTCTCTCTCTCTCTCTCTTTTCTCTCTCTCTCTCTCTCTCTCTCTCTCTCTCTCTCTCTCTCTCTCTCTCTCTCTCGTACCTTTTGCTTTGCCCTCTTTTCACCTCTTTGTCTGCCTCTTTACTCTTGTTTATACTGAAAGCACATCTCCAACCTCTCCCTCTCACCCTCTTCTCTTTTTTTCCCTCCTCCTCCTCCTCCTCCTCCTCCTCCTCCTCCTCCTCCTCCTCCTCCTCCTCCTCCTCCTCCTCCTTCCTGTTTCTGCACTTCATTTATTCTTTTCTCCCTTTTGTCTAGCTGTATTTTTCCATGATTTTTTTTATATTTCTTTTCCTTCTTTTTCTTCTTCTTCTTCTTCTTCTGCTTCTTCTTCTTCTTCTTCTTCTTCTTCACCTAGTTAATTTTTCTTGCTTAGTGTGTAACGCGTAGCAAACTCTTCCTGTTTGTCGCTACTGCAGTGGTGGTGGTGGTGGTGGTGGTGGTGGTGGTGGTGGTGGTGGTGGTGGTGATGTGGTAATTAATAGCAGCAGCGGTGGATATAGTGCAGACATTAGTGGTGGTGGTGGTGGTGATTGCAGTGGTGACGATGGTGGTAGTGGTGTTGCAGTAGTGGTGGTGGTGGTGGTGGTGTTGGTGTTGGTGGTGGTGGTGGTGGTGTTGGTGTTGGTGGTGGTGGTGGTGGTGTTGGTGTTGGTGGTGATGGTGATATATCTGTGAGTGGACAATGGTGATGTACAGGAGTGAGTAGTGAGTGAATCATGATGGTGGTGGTGGTGGTGGTGGGGGTGGAGACACAACTGACAAGGACATTCAAACCAAACAACACACACACACACACACACACACACACACACACACACACACACACACACACACACACACACACATACACACACAAAACACCCGCCCCCCGCCACACACAGCACCCCACCACTACACCCCTACACCACCACACACACACATACACCACCACACCACCACACGGTCACCATTACCCTCACTAGGTAGCCCCGCCCTCCAACCAGTGACCTCTGCATAAAGGTATTGACCTGGGAGGCGCGGGGCTAGGTGGCGCTGACTCCTTCTGTACTGGCTGCCTGCCCTTCCTGCGTCATTGTTACGTCACCTCACTCCTCACACTACCTTTCACTGCCTCAACCTCTCCTCTCTTACACTGTCTCTGCCTCTTCTCTCCTCATACTACCTCACTTCTCCTCCCTCACACTGCCTCTACCTCGTCTCTCCTCATACTGTCTCTATCTTTCCTCTCCTCACACTCCCTCACACTCCCTCACACTCGGGCCCACCAGAGGCAGGACCAAGGAGGGGAATGCAGTGTGTGTGTGTGTGTGTGTGTGTGTGTGTGTGTGTGTGTGTGTGTGTGTGTGTGTGTGTGTGTGTGTGTGTGTGTGTGTGTGTGATTGGAAGAATGCTTGAATGAAGGTTTGGAAATAGAAACAAAAGAGGAAATTGTAGATATTCGGTATTTTTATCTCTATATTTATCTATCTATATCTATTTATATTTATCTATCTATCTATTATTATTTATATGACTATTTTTGTTATTATTATTATCATTATTATTATTATTATTATTAGGTAATATTCAAAATTCTCTCTCTCTCTCTCTCTCTCTCTCTCTCTCTCTCTCTCTCTCTCTCTCTCTCTCTCTCTCTCTCTCTCTCTCTCTCAGAACATTTATTATTTTACGATTTGATGAGTGGATAAGAACGAAAATTGGATGCATGATGGAGGAAGAGGAAAAAGAAGAAGAGGAGGAGGAGAAGGAGGAGGAGGAGGAGGATGAAGAAGAGAAAAAAGAAGAAGAAGAGGAAGGTCAGGAGGAGGAGGAGGCAGGGAGGGAGGGAAGAAGGGAGATGACGTAGGAGGAGGAGAAGGAGAAGGAGGAAAGGGGGAGGGGGGGAGGGGGCAGCAGGATCGTGACATATCCTGTAAAAGAGATATGATGAAAGAAAGAAAGAAAGGAAGAAGGGGAAGAGAGGAGAGATAACAAACAGCTGAAGAGAGAGGAAGTAAAGAGAGAGAAGAAAGAGGAAGAGGAGGGCGACAAGATTAAAGGCGGCCCACTGACAGAGAGAGAGAGAGAGAGAGAGAGAGAGAGAGAGAGAGAGAGAGAGAGAGAGAGAGAGAGAGAGAGAGAGAATTAATTACACACAAACCCTAAGGTCCAAACTAGGTGAGTCTGTCCTTAATTAACCTAAAATAGAAATCTGACCTTAACCTAGAAAAGAGAGAGAGAGAGAGAGAGAGAGAGAGAGAGAGAGAGAGAGAGAGAGAGAGAGAGAGAGAGAGAGAGAGAGAGAGAGAGAGAGAGAGAGAAAGTAGAGATAGGGGTCAATGATGGACAGTTTTGGTGTGTTAAGATGTGTAGGGGGTATGGGGATGAGGGGGAGTGTGTAGGGGGGAGGGGGGAGGGGGGCGGGTAAGTGTACAACATAAGTGTAGATTACTGTAATTCAATAGCTCAAGAAGGCACAATAAAAGGAGTTGTATAGTGTGGGTGTATGGGGGTATAGGATATTCTATGGGAGGTGTAGGATGACTCTATGGGGTTTATGATGCTTCTATGGGGTTGTAGGATACATCTATGGCGGTTGTGAAGGTGGTGGTGCACTGAGATTGTAGGGGGGATGGGGATGCTTGAGTGTAGGGGATGTGTAGGGGAGTGTAGGGGAGTAGAGTGTGTGTGGTTGCAGCGTCAGTGTGTAGGTTAAGTGTATTGACCAGGTGAAGGGCGATGGGAAAGGAGAGGGATGAGATAGAGCTGAAGGGAAGGGGAAGGGGAAGGGGAAGGGGAAGGGGAAGGGGAAGGGGAAGGGGAGAGGGAGGAAGGGAAGAGAAGGAAAAAATCACGTGCTGGTAGTCTATGTGTGTGTGTGTGTGTGTGTGTGTGTGTGTGTGTGTGTGTGTGTGTGTGTGTGTGTGTGTGTGTGTGTGTGTATTGGTACCGCAAATACATACATACATACATACACTTGGGTGAGGGTTATTTTTATATCTTCTTTCTTTTCCTTTTTCTTCTCTTTTTTAATTTTTTAATTTTTATATTCTATCTTCTTTCTTGTTATAGTGTTCTTTTATTTTTATGTATTTTTTTCGTGACCTACTTTTCCTCCTCATCGTCCTCGTCCTCCTCCTCCTCCTCCTCCTTATCATCATCATCATCATCATCATCACTTTTTCATTATAACTTTGGCGCGTTCAAGTAGATAATGGAAGGTTAGAAACAGACAGAAAGACAGATTGGATGCATCGTGGTGATAAGACAGACAGACAGACAGACAGACAGACAGACAGACAGACAGACAAACAGACAGAGTGTAAACAGGAGGTAAACAAAACGTGATGTAACGGATGGAAACAAAACGGAACGAGCTGGGTGACGAAAGACAAAAAACAACAAAAAACAAAAAAAATGTAAGGTGATGAGGTGTTAGGAAGACCCTGTATGTGTGTGTGTGTATATGAGTGTGTGTGTGTGTGTGTGTGTGTGTGTGTGTGTGTTGGGTAGTAGCAGTAGAAAGGGTACCATTGTTGTGTTGGTGCTGTGTTTATACTGTCAGGCGCCGATGATGGTGGTGGTGATGGTGGTGGTAGTAGTGGTGGTGGTGGTGGTGGTGGTGGTGATGGTGGTGGTGGTGGTGGTGATGGTGGTGGTGGTGGTGGTGGTGGTGGTGATGGTGGTAGTGGTGGTGGTGGTGGTGGTGGTGTATTGGTCTTGTACACGATTCCTTCCTTTATCTTCTTTTCCGTGAGAGAGAGAGAGAGAGAGAGAGAGAGAGAGAGAGAGAGAGAGAGAGAGAGAGAGAGAGAGAGAGAGAGAGAGAGAGAGAGAGAGGGATGTGATGGTAGGGAAAGCTGAAAAGGCAAAGTCTAGTTAGATTGCTTAATTAGACTTTACTGAACGTGGGTGAAGGTTGGAGAGAGAGAGAGAGAGAGAGAGAGAGAGAGAGAGAGAGAGAGAGAGAGAGAGAGAGAGAGAGAGAGAGAGAGAGAGAGAGAGAGAGAGAGAGAGAGACACAGACTGAAGATTACCAAAAGTTTTCCCAGCGATGCGTGACTCACCACATCCTGTCCACACGCCCCCCCCCACACACCACTTGCCTCCTGCTGCCCCCCACGACTTATCCAAGATTGTCCTTCCATTCTCCTCCTCCTCCTCCTCCTCCTCTCCTCCTCCTCCTCCTTTCCTTGTCGTAGTATTACATTACATTATATTTTAGAATTTCAATACATCGTTAATAATTTTTTTGGTGTAAATGTAAAATATAGTAGCAGTAGTAGTAGTAGTAATAGCAGTAACAATGATGATAATAATAATACAATAATAACAATAATAATAATAACAATGATAATAACTATAATAATGTCCATCTTTCTCCCCTTTGTGTTCAGCGGCGCGTGACTACGATGAGCTCAAGAGGCGGTACTCGGACGTGAGCCAGACCGCCGAGCAGTTCAAAGTGCGACTGGAGGAACGTGAGCATGACCTCCACAACCTACGCAGCGGTGAGTGCCTAGACACCTCTTGTAGTAGTAGTAAGTAGCGTTAGCCTCCCTCAGACACCACCAGAAGGAAGGAAGGAAGGAAGGAGGGAAAATAAAAAAGTGACACATCCTTTCCTTCCCTATCTCCCTCCTTTCCTCCCTCCATTTTACTCCTTAGTGGCAGTACGTGACCTTCAAATAAGAAAGCCTCGCATTACCTCTTGCATGCTTGCGGAAAGATGAAGAAAGAAAACGAGAGAGAAAGAAAAATAAACAGTAATATATATCACGGATTCATTTGGTCTCTGGTCTGGTCAGATAGAAAAAAGTCTGCGGGTTTACAGATCCATATTTGACATGTCTCGAGGAAGGACGCGCCAATAACCAACCAACCACAGGATTGCCGCTACCATAAAGGGAAGGGGAGCGGAAGGAAGGGGAGGGGAAGGGGAGGGTAAAGGGAGCGGAAGGGGAGGGGAAGGGGAGAGGCATCATTGAGACCGTGTTGTAAGGGTGCCCTGTGTTGTGTGTCCTGTGTCCTTTCATGTCCAGTGCGTGTGTGTGTGTAGTAGTCTTGAGCTAAAGGTGGAGGGAAGGACTGTTCTGCAGGTATAGACAGAAAGGTAAAGGTGTGTTGGTGTGAGGTGTGTTGGGGTGAGGTGTGTTGGGGTGAGGTGTGTTGGTGTGAGGTGTGTTGGGGGTGAGGTGTGTTGGGGTAAAGTGAGGTGTGCGGTACTAGCTAGACAACACAGTGAATGGTAAGGTAAGGTAAGGTAAGTATAGGGGTGTACCTTGCAAATGTGCGTCTCAACTATACTGTACTGCGGCACGTGTTCCGGACGTGTAAATATCCACGTGATGACTGTGTTTAAGGTGTGACTGCATGGATACACACACACACACACACACACACACACACACACACACACACACACATACACACACACATACACACACACATACACACACACACACACACACCAATAAATGTTTGGAGAGGTGTGTCCGTGAAGCAGTTTTTTGGCCGCTCAGGTGATCTGTGTGTGTGTGTGTGTGTGTGTGTGTGTGTGTGTGTGTGTGTGTGTGTGTGTGTGTGTGTGTGTGTGTGTGTGTGGAGAGATAGGAAGGAGGAGAGGGTTGAAGACAAAAAGTGTGTAGTGTATTATTTTGGTATCAAGAGGAAGAGGAAGAAGAAGAAGAAGAAGAGGATGATGAGGAGGAGGAGGAAGAGGAGGAGGAGGAGGGCGAGAACTGAGAGGAGGATGGAAGTTAAGAAGATGATGATGAGGAAGAGGAGACGAAGGAAGAGGTAGATTAGGACTAAAAGGCAGAGAAGAGAAGGAGGTGTGCTAGGTGAGCGAGGTCACTGGCCACGTGGAAGCATCGTCTCGGAATAACCACACTGACCACAGACTGATGCGGTGAGAGAGAGAGAGAGAGAGAGAGAGAGAGAGAGAGAGAGAGAGAGAGAGAGAGAGAGAGAGAGAGAGAGAGAATAGACAGATAGACAATAGACAGATAGACAATAGACAGATAGACAATAGACAGATAGACAGAAGCCAAATTTAAATGTTATATATGTAAAAAAATCGCATTATAGTTCCTGCATACATGCACGGATGCCTTTTGATCACACACACACACACACACACACACACACACACACACACACACACACACACACACACACACACACACACACACACACACACATTAACCACCATCTTCCTCACCTTCCACTGTCATGTCAACCTAGAAGCCATGTGGTCGCGTCCCTCCTTGTGGCCGCAGCTCCTTTCCCTAACACGTTGCCTTTACTATAACCATTCTAAAACCTCCCCCGCACGTAACAGCGGCGGACACGTATTGAGGAAGGACTTAGCAGGACGAGCGGGTGGTGGTGGGGCTAGATATTCTTTAATTCGGGCGGGTTGGCTGGCTGGCTGACTGACGGGCGGGCGGGTGGGCGGTAGGACTGGATATCGGGCGGAGCTGCAGCGTATCCTGTGTTCAATGGTGGTGGTGGTGGTGGTGGTGGTGGTCTCTGCTGCAGGGACCTTCCATGACCTCGAGAGCTTCAGTCTAGCCGCGGGGGAAGGTGAAGCAGGAGTCTGTGTCGGTGCTTCAGCTCGTTGGACATGTAGCAGCGACGGCCTGGTGTGTGTGTATGTGTGTGTGTGTGGCGTCATGACAAGACAAACCTCCTCCTCCCCTACCTTGTACAGAGACTCAGGCGACTTCCAACACTCTCCCTCCGTTACTCTCTCTCTCTCTCTCTCTCTCTCTCTCTCTCTCTCTCTCTCTCTCTCTCTCTCTCTCTCTCTCTCTCTCTCTCTCTCTCTCTCCCCCTGGTGTGACAGTCTCACGCCCTCCGCCGCGACTCATCTCGTCGGTAATTTGTCACGGCAACACCTGCGACGTGACGGAATGGTGTTACTAATCATTCACTTGGTGTTACGCTCTGGTCAAGGTGTTATAATGACCGAACCTAACCTAACGTAATTAATCAGGTGCAGCTTACTTTGTTTTTCCTTGTCGATACATGTCTGTCTGTACGAGTATTATAATGTGTGGATACTTAACGCACTGCAAGGAATGGTTAAAGAAATCTAAATGAATAAATGAAAGAAAAAAATAAATAAAGTAATAATTTATTGGTTTGTGTTAATTTGATTTAATATAATTCCAAGTGGTGTGAGTTGGTCCGGTAGCATACTAATGGTGTACTGGTTCTTGTGTTGTGTTGCTCCTCCTCATTCATCGTCACCCTAGCTCGTGCCTTGCCTCTACCCGACCCTCTGGCGCCACACCCTCCGACATGACATTCCGAAGACATTTTAACAAGTATTTTTGTATCGAGGGAGAACGGAACCTGTCACTGAGATCCGCCCAGAGTGGAAGGAAGCCTCGCCTGCCCCCCCCCCCCCCCCCGCTCCCACCCCTGTTTCTCATGTAATTGATTTATTTCATCTTTAAATTCATGTGACGTAATTGCGCTGTGATGTGATGTGATCGTGTATTCGTGTGCATAGCCTCGCCCTTTCCTTATTAAATGAAACGACGTGAATAATATAGAAATATATAGAATCCTTGTGTTTTCTTTCCATATCGTGATTGATGATATTATTCACGATCCAGTTTTGAAGCCTTTCCCGAGCTCTCTCTCTCTCTCTCTCTCTCTCTCTCTCTCTCTCTCTCTCTCTCTCTCTCTCTCTCTCTCTCTCTCTCTCTCTCTCTCTCTCGCGGGCAGGTGTGTTTCTCTCGATAAAAGTCATGTTGATAATGTAAGTGGCTCTCGGTCTTGATGGCGTCCCTTGAAAAAGACATCCACGAGCCACCTACACACACCTGAGTGGAGGGAAGGAGGGAGGGAAAGGGGGAGGGAGGAAGGAAGGACCGTAGTAGTGTTCTTGCCTTCCAGATGGGTGTCGTCAAGCGTGGCTGCGGCTTTATGATGAAGACTCGTGCAGGTAGACAGACGTAAGGTAAGATTGCTTCCTCACCGCTCGTCTCCCCGACTGCGTGCAAGAGGAAGAGGAGATGAGGAGGATGGGGGTGGTGGGGGGAAGAGGTATATCATAGCTTCAGGTTGTCTCTGGTGATTCATTCTCTCTCTCTCTCTCTCTCTCTCTCTCTCTCTCTCTCTCTCTCTCTCTCTCTCTCTCTCTCTCTCTCATTCTTGAAAGGTAGAAGAGCACAACGAGCCTTGGTGTTTAATTTCTTCCGATAGGGCCTAATGGCATTATACATTTTTCGATCCTTTCCTCACATCAACTCTTTTTTTTCACTCTCCTGTAATAATTTGACACCTGACACTGCCAATCTCCGGCTGACAGTGCCATTTGACATCCGACACGCCCGTGGTGGTGGTGATGGTGGTGGTGGTGTGGCTGTGGAAGCTCTGCTAGCTAACACGGACGTTCACTCTGGCCGCGCGTCGCAGTTGTATGAAGGAGGAGACAGGTGGAAGGGGAAGGGGAGGGAGAGGGAGAGGGAGGGGTGGCTGGGATGATGCCGCACCGCTGTCCGTAAAAGTTAAATCGCTTCTTGGTCTGCATGTGAGGAAGTTTCCGAGTTTCCGAGTTTCCGGTGACCGCAAAGGAGACGCTGGGAAGGTCTGCCGCTCAGCGTGATGCTTGCATAATGCGTCTCGGAGGTCCGCAACCCAGGCGCCGCTCAGCCAGATGGTGCGTCAGCGAGGCGAGGAACGAGAAACAGACTTTAAAGTTAGTCGTGAAGCAAAAGAACCCTAGAAATGTATGACTGTGAAGGTTATAAGGAAAGAGGAGGATGGAGGTTCGCGAGGGAATACATTATAAGACTGCATGATAAAAATAAATAAAAGAATCTGCCTTGTCACTGGTAATGGTGGTGGTGGTGGTAGTGGTGGTGTCTCACAGGCTGTTACCAGGTTATTACACGTCATGAATCTCTTGAAGTATTACTCGTTCAAGTCCCATGACATGTCTAGGAAATTGGTTTTCATGTATTTAGAAGTTTAAGACCTGTATAGAATAAGCACAATATACTAGCATAGCACTTTTATATGTATAACTATTATAGATTTACAATAATGAATGCATCTGCTAATAATCATGCATGTTCCAACGCACATATTTTGTTTCCTTGCATGACTTGCACCTTCATCTATCCTGGTTTCCTTTCTCCCCAAGACTTTCTCCTCATGCACTGCTCCAAGCCTACTCCTTTACTCTTCCTTCTCTCTCCTATCTCTCTTCCTCCTGTCTCTCTTCCACTCTGGCAGACTCTGACCCTACTGAGGTTTCTACAGTGTCCGAGGCGGTCTATCACGAGTACGACGACCTTCGGCAGCGTTACAAGGTGGAGACGGAGTCCATGGCTCAGGCCTTCAACCGAGCTACCGAGGTGAGATGAGACTAAACGAAGTGTCTTTCCTGCTTTCTCTTTCTCTTTTTTTATGATTTCTTCTGCTGAAAAGTAACACGTGTAGGTATTCTAATGATTTCCTTGAAGTGAAAATGTTAGCATCCCTATTACGTAAACAAGTTCAAAGTTATCGTTGAAGGAATAGATTGTGTCAAAATGTATAGTCGTGTTAGCCTGCCAAACACTGTCAAATATCTTCACACTTGTTATTACCTTGATGGGCAAACCCTTCACGCATATCGTAAGTGATCCCTTTGAACCTTTCGACACTTTTAATTACTTAGGTAACATGACCAGCATCTGCCCGCCACCTTCATTAGGGTGACCAGCGGCCCAGACTCGCTTCAGTAGGTACCCGCGGCTCAAGTGTCGCCTCAACGTGATATAATCTTTAACTCTCAACCTTCTGTCTCATGGAAAGTCCGCGATACTTTTGTCAATTATATGCATTGAGTGTTGTACTGTTGTGTATGTAATCCCGCGGGTCATTGTACCTACAGCCACTAGTCTTGCCTCAAACACCATTCTTCACTGCTACGGCTTGAAGTCTCTACCCATCCAGTCCCGGCCAAACAATATTCCATTTGAAGTTAGCGTTTCAGTATTTGAGATGGTAATGTAATGTGCCTTGACCACATCCAAGGCAGAATAGTGAGGTGAGTAAGCGATATTTTTTCTAATCAGTAAAGTATGTGACTGTTTGCCTTTAATGATGAATGTTTAGGTATTATATTGCGAATAGTAATTATAGATGTTAAGAGCAGTGATTCTTAACCTTTCCCCAGTGAAGGTTCAATTGGAAAATCTCGTGAAAGGCACCGTCCCTAAAAAATAATAAAAAAAATAAAATCATAACTTAGAATGAATATCATAATTTCTATATTAACCAAGTAACATTCCACTATCAAACACATGTTCTCGCCTTCAGTAAGGAAGATAATGCATACATAACATAACGTCATTTACATCCTGGAGTTCATTCGTGAATCTCATGTGAAGGAAAACCCGATTTGAATAAACCACGTCAGATGTTACGCAAGTTTTCAGTTAGAGTTTATCACTGTTATAAAACGTATTGCAGCACACCTTCCATCCATCCGTTCCACCACCACTACTGCTACGCTCTCCTTTCAGTGGTACCGTGAGAACAAGTCGCTCCGTCGGGAGACCAACAACCTGAAGCGACAGAGCGCCCTTCTGCTGCAGCGCGTGGCGGACAGCTCTCCCGACCTTGACATCACCATGCTGGCTGGGATGGGCGACACCATGGACAAGAAGGAGCTGCAGGACGTACAACAGCAGCATGACAAGGAGGTGGACAACTTGATGGATAAGATTAAAGGTAAAGTGTAGTTAGTTAGTTAGCTGTGCCATATAGAGTTGTGTTGTTCAACTCAAAGGTTGCTGCCTCGTCAAGGTTGTGTTTTGTGTTGATGAACAGTGTGGTAAGACTAGTGTTCATACATACGTATGTACGTACGCGCGTAAGTTTTGTTGCTTGTATCACTTCACACACACACACACACACACACACACACACACACACACACACACACACACACACACACACACATTTGAGACTCATTCATGTAGACAAGATCGTTATGAGAAGCCTTACAGTCACGAGCCTCCCTGCACACCTATAATATAGCTCATAGTGATTTGTCGTTCGTGAACGAGCCGGCTCTTCCAAATGAACGATAGGAGCCGGATCATGGCTCTGAGAGCCGCAAGTGGCGGGTGACGGGAGCTTGGCCACTGGTGTGGTGGGCAGAGCCTCGAGGGGCATGGTGGTGGTGGTGATGGTGGTCCTGCTGCTATAGATGCTATAACAATTCTGTTTATACGTACACATCCGTAAGACATACACCTCTGACCTGGTAATAATATTTCTTCGTTTTAAACCTTCCCTGTTCCTCTACATGTCATTTTGAGGGATGGAAGAGCAGTAACACATCATTCTTCACCACTAATAGTGGAGGGAAATAAAGAAAACATTACCTATTAAGCGTAAGTAACCTAATATAAGAACATCAACAAGCTTCAACAGGTACCGCTAGGTGGCGGCCGTCGTTGACTGCTGGATCACGTATATATAAAACCAAAATTGAGATTATTATTATACACAGGAAAGCAATTATGTATACTTTAAAAAATCGTCTGAAATACTTAACTGTTTTCTACATAAATATTTGTTATATTTGATTCGTATTTATTTCATGAAATTTTTTTTTTTCTAAGGTCAATCATAAAATCAATAAATAGAATAAAGCAATAATAATGAAATTAAACCAATATAAACCATATAATAGAATATATAAAAATTATTCAAATCGAAAGTAAAGTCTAAATAAGCCATAGAAAAAAGAAAAACGGAAAAAACAATGAAAAAATGAGAAAAAAACACTAATTATTTGTTTTCATCCAAGAGTGTTAATTATTGTGTGTTAGGTACAGTAAAAGAAGTGTTAGGACATGACGACATACAAGGATAGAGATGAAGGTGAGTGCGTTGTGTTATGAGTGTGTTATGGTGGGCTGATGGGCTTACAGGCTGACGAATCGACAAAAATCAATAAAGATACCGGTATACCGAAGGGCTTCTAATGCCTGTAATACCGCCCTGAATAAGCTTAAATGTGGAGTTAAGTTAAGTTGGGTCACTCAGTTGCATGTGTTGGGTGTCTGGAGCCTGGCAACGAGTAAGTTTGTGTGTTTAAGTTAGGTCACTCAGTTACATTTGTTGGGTGTTTGGAGCCTAGCAATGAGTAAGTTTAAATGTAGTTAAGTTGTCACCAAGTAGTTGACAGAATCACACAGGCACTCTAGTGATGTTCTATTCTTGACTGGCTGTTTTGACAACTCTGGACTCATTTGGCAGTTAGTTAGTTAATAGGGAAAGAGTAAGCACCAGAACTTACTTAGCAGGAACATACCTTAAAAGATAAACTCATTTCATGTGTAGATGAAGGTCGTCTTGGTTTGAGGTGATGACTACCTAGTGTTGATTAGTTAGTTAGTTAGTTAATGCAAAAAAAGAGTGCTTGACATCAGAGCTCCTATTATTCATTAACCTTATTCTAAACCCTTCGTACCAGCAAGGAATGTTATAGTCACACTTCACATTGCTTTCACCTTTGTGTTTATTACAAATCCTTATCACAAGAAATATTGAAACATGTACGGTATTTGTTTCTTACCCGAGACATAATTGAATCGTTCTTTTTCTTCTATTTAAACAGGTTTGGAGAATGACGTGGCAAACCTCACGATGGAAGTCAGTAAAGCAAAACAGGATGAGTTTGAGGCACAAGAAGAGCTTTTGGAGATGAGGCGTGAACTTGAGGAAGCCAACCAACACATAGACAAACTCAAGGTTAAACTTAGATTTTCATTATCCAAAACTGATAAAAAGGAAATTATAAAACTAATACATCGCTTAATGTTGTAAGTGAAGACTTTGCATGTGCATGATTTCTCTTGTTTCAGAAAAGAACTTGTGAATTGGAAGCAGTTGAGCAGCGGATGGGTCGTGTGTCTGTGTTGGTCCTTGATGAGGTGGAGGCCCTTCAGGCGCAGCTGCGGACCGAAGCTGCGCGGGCCAACACGGCTGCAACGGAAGCTGCTAAGGTGAGGCCTTTCTGGCATGTTTTGTAAGTTGGATAATTGGGTTGGTCATCAATGGGTAGATTAGAGGAGATCCGGATCTCATTTGTCTTTCCTAGTCCTATCAGACTGAGGTCAAAACTCATCAATTTAATACGTCTCCATTTTCCCCAATACAAATCCTCTATTAACGTAACCTTTCTATAGAGTAGTTTCTAAATGGATCTGCAAAAGTTGTCTCCTCTTTGTAATCCACACTGAAGGCACTGTTACACCCGTAGGCCCGAGGGGAGAGGGCAGCCTTGGTTCGTCAAAGTGCAGTGGCCATGTCTGAGGTGCTGGGGGATGAGAAGCTGTCCTTGGCTCTACAGGAGGTGGATGCCTTGACTAAACAGATTCACACGCAAGAAGAGAACTACAAACAAACGATACAAAAACTAAAGGTAAGGAAAGAAAGTTTTTATTCTAATATTCATCTCCAGTATTAGAATGAACTCTCTTGGGTAAAGTTAACAGCAGGGACATGAAAAAGTAAGCGCCAGACATCAAAGGTCATAGTGTTCATCTTCATACCTCTATTTACTTTGATGGAATATTTATAAACTTAAAAAAAATTATTCCCAGCCCATATTAAAGAAGAAGTTACGTTTTATTCGTATAAATAAAATCGCTTGACATTTTCATAATAAGAGTTTTGTCTATAACTTACACTCTTGAACCTTTTCTTATTTTTCGCAACAGGCCGAGTTGGTTTCTTATGAGGTTGGTGAGAAGGCTGCAGAAGTTGAGTTACTGAAGGAGCGTGTGCAGCTATTGGAGGAGGAGGTGAAAGTACAGGAGGGCAAGGCTAGCGAGGGCCAATGTGAGGTGGACAAACTCAAGAAGGAAGGTCAGTCAATGGTGTCTTGCAAACAGTCTTCATTATTAATTACTATGGAAATATTCAAATTGTATTCTCACAAGTTCATGTTATAACTGTCTCTCTATCGTTGCATTGTGTTACAGTGGAGGAGCATCGTCACCTCCTGAAGGTATTCCAAGGCTCCACCGGGACACCAGACTCTCCACCAACCACCACGTGTATCACTGGCTTCCCACCTCCACTTGTACCATCACCGCAAGACTGCCACACTGATACTATTCCACCTCCTCCTCCTCCACCCCCACCTGGAGTTAAAGCTGCCCCCCCACCTCCTCCACCACCACCACCACCACCCCCACCCCCACCTCCTCCTCCTCCTCCTCCTCCTCCACCTCCACCTCCACCACCTGGCAACAATCCGGTCACCACACTTGCCACTTTGATTGGGGTTTCCAAGCAGAACAAAAAAATTAAGGAAGCAGAAAGTACAGGTATGTTTTTTGTTGTAAATGTATTAGTAAGTTAATTAATGCAAAAAGGAGCAAGCGCCAGACATCTAAGGTGATATGGCGCTATGTTAATCTAAAAGGTAGACGGTATAGCAGAGGTGATGGTTAGGCAAATTATGGGAAGGAAAGAGCAATTAGTTATAGTCAAAGGATTACATCAAATGAAGGATGCATATTTGTTGTAGGAAGGAAATTATGTTTAAGTGGAAATGTGGTGATTCTGTAAGAATATCATTAAGGCGGGGAGGTCGAGATAGATGACTTGAGGGAAAGCTGTAGCTCGTGCAACAGTGTAACAATGACAGAAAAGTAGAATGTGAGGTACAGAGAGGGTGGTATTACAAAGGAGTGTGTCATAAACAAAGGTAATCCAACCTTGAAGGAAGATTCGTAACACAGTACAAGGAATAGTAGTGTCAATGTTGAGGTGAGTATATGGTGTGTTATGATGGATAAGAATAGAAGAATAGAAGCAGCAGCAATAGAATGAGGAGAATAGATGAAGTGGTAGTTAGGGATTGGTGTGGGTGGTTGAACCAAGAAGGTTTCTTGAAGGCATATAACTTGAGGTTCATAGAGAGTAGATAGCGGAGGGCATTTCTATATTTCGGATATTCCAGTGGAGAATAGACATTGTTGAATAATAAAAAAGTAGTTGGTGTTAAAATAAGGGCAGTATCTGGGCAGGAAGGATTTTGGATTAAGGAATTATGTAACAGAGATTCACGAGAGAATCCAGCAGGTAAAGGATAGTCAAGAGGAGATTTTCTAGTAGATGTAGCTGTGAGGGTGGGAGGTGAAGAGTGGGGAAGGGCCAGGGTAAAGAGTTGGTTTTACTTTTTGGCAGTATATATGGTTCTAAGGTGGTTATACTGGAGGATGATACAGATGTAGAAGTAGGGGTTGGTGTTTGAGAAATAGGTAAAAGAGGAGGTGGATGAGACGAGGGAGTTGACAGGTGGGTGGTTAGAGGAGTTTTGAGAGCCGTGGTCAGAGGTGTGTCCTTGAGCCAGGGAAGTCGGGGAGATGAATTTTTTGGTGTGCATTCCCCAGTACACCTGTTGGATTTAAATGTTCATAATTGGCCATGGTGAGCCGAGTGTAAGTGGGGGATATAACTGGTCTGCTCCCCATAACCCCCATGGAGAGTAAGGATAATGAAAAAGAGAGGGTATACTGTGCCTATGGCACCCTCAGGCCGTTCATGACTGAACTTCTTGTTAGCCTTTCATCCTCTCAGCACGGCTCTTACACTTTAGAAAAGAAGGGGATAGTGAGAGGTTAAGAAGAAAAGATAGATGAACCAAGGGGAAGCAAAGCTAGAAAGAGAAAAAAGGCCAAGCAAAAATTGGTTGGACCAGAGACTGAAGTCTGAAGCTTCACAGCATCAGACCTCAATCTGTGGTCCCTAAGCCAACCCACAACGGCAATGGGCTTGGAAATGGAGGGGACGTATGGATAGGGAGAGGTGGTGGCTCTTCTATCCGGAACGAGACTAATAATCATTATGAGAACTTAAATTAATTCTTTACCTAAATTAGGTAAACATAAATCTCCACTAATTTGAATTTGTGTACCTCCAGATACAGCAGGAAAGGGCTGTGGCATGGATGAC
The DNA here is from genome assembly GCA_029783475.1 of Metacarcinus magister. Lineage (NCBI taxonomy): Eukaryota > Metazoa > Arthropoda > Malacostraca > Decapoda > Cancridae > Metacarcinus > Metacarcinus magister. The sequence goes on from JAPQNM010000048.1 coordinate 15,118,079, forward strand.
CTCATCAATCAAATCAAGCAAGGGGGAGTCAAATTAAAATCAACAAAATCGCACAGTGTTGGAAATATCAGCAAGAAACCCGATGTGGAGGAGAAAGAAAAACCCGCTGATGCCGTCCAGGAGATGAAGAGTATTCTGGCGACCTTGAAACGAGGACGCCATGGAAGACTTAAGCCATCAGAAATATCTCAAGGGTCAAAGTTTCGTCCCAAGTTGAAGAATGAGAAGGGAGAGCCAGCTTCAAACACAGGAAGCAAAGTTGACACCCTTAACTTGAGGAACGAGGACACAAGTTGTTCCGTTAGTAGTGATAATGTAGCATCACAATTAAGAGCGAATACTCACATTACTGAAGACTTTACTCCCCACAAGAATCAAATTGAACTACGTTCCAAAAAGGAGGAAGAAACAGAAATCCGCAGTAATGGTGTTACCATGCGAGGCTCGTCAGTAGAGGGGAGGTACTCCAGCCAAGAGTCTGCACCCTTCAAGGAGAGCGACACAACAGCCAGTGCCTCCTACACACTCAGGCTCACTGGTCCCACTGCTGGAGACGATGAATGCTCCAGCCGGGAAGTGACTCCACCCAGGAGATCTGAGGAGCAGGAGAGCAGCCGGCCACTCTCCGGGCGGGCCATTACCTCCACCACCATATTCTTGAGTGGCCAGACTCTGTCACAAGACTGAGTGGTTATCCTACGGCAAAACTCCTTAATCCTAGCTAGGATGAGAAAAGAAAAAAGAAAAATACCTGGTCATGTTATATAAATGAATAATTTTAATAGTTTTCAAAGTGATTTTAACAGAATAATTTATACTTTCATCCTTATGAAAGTGTCACTATTAAGGAATTTCAAACCCATGATGATGAGTGTTCCACATGAATGGAAGTCATGTTTAGGGAGAAAACTTACTGTTAGTACACTTTTGTTTGTAATTAGTTGCATGTCAAATGTAAATGTTGATTACATAATGATTTTATTATATGCTATACGTATACTTAACTTTTCCACTTCAGCCTCAATGTAAGAGTTATTGCTGTTCAAACTTTGACTTGTTTTAGGCCCAAAGTCTGCACATAATCAATACTCCTGAAGCCAAACACTCTTTACGTCAACTTCAGTGAATGACAAAAATGCTCAAATATTCAATGAAAATAGCTGTATCCTCTTAGGTATTATAGGTAATCTATTATAAATAGTATCAACAATCATTATATTAACTGGAGAAATTAGTCTAAGGTAGAATGCAGAAATGATGCGTGTATATATACATATGTATAAACTAAAACTATCAACCTATCTACATTATGAATTCATGTTATCGAAAATTATGCATAGGTATTTTATTACAAAAATATATTTATAAGTCAATAAAATATATTTTGCTTGTTAACAAGATTGAAAGTTTTACATAACTAGTTTGAGAGACGGTCTAGCACATCAGGGAATGTAATGACTTGTTGTAGCGGTCACAAACCAGCGCAGATGTTGTCTGAGGCCTCGTATAATAATGTTAATCATGTTAATGAGTGTTCAAATTATTTTTGGCTGTGCCTCCAGTATTTTAAGCCTTCTATGAAGGTGCATATAATAAAAAAGTGAACCTTATACAAGTATGGCTTTTATTCACCAAGTTGTCAACGTTTGGCAAAGGAAAATTAATGTTAAGCAAAAGAAAGTATTCAATAATAAATTTCATTGTCCCAAAACCTAGACTAATCCCTGATTCTTCTACTATTAATAAAACCCAATTTCCACCAACCGGGACAACAGCGATAAAAGGCAAAAGACTCCCTCAATGATTTCAAAGGTGATCAGATTACTCAGTACCTTACTTGGTTATCACGTAATGCATTGTTTACTTAATGCTACAGCACTCAACCCTTCTTCTCAGTGTACGTGATCACTCCTCTGTGAATCATGTCGGGGATCTCAACAGCCAGCCACGGACCCAACTGTGAACATGAATGTTTATTAGAGATCATATAGTATAAGTATAAAATCATATATATAAGTGTTGTTTTTTTACTTCTTTAGGTGAATTAGTGATAACAAGCAAACACACACACACTCATCATCCTAAATCATCTCATTAACTGGTTCTATACATTTCTGACCTTAGAAAAAAATCAACACCTGTAGTCTTCAATATGCCAACAATGGTATGATTTTCAGGATGACGGAAAGTGGTGCCACAAACATACTAAGAAAACATGTTTATACATACACTAAAAATGAAGATAATGTCAACCTAACAACCTCTATAAATACCCAAAAAATGTTTTCTCAAAGGGATACTGAGAACGAGAAAAAAAAAACTATTACCAATATCCTACCATACATTCAGTCCTTACTTCCTGGCATTCCCTCTTTTATAAGACCACAAGTTCATGTATATAAATAAAAAATCACTACTAAACACAAACAAATCTGGAATCAACACAATACCCCAAGTGCCATGGCGTGTGCTATTCCAAACTTGGGGACATTCCGTGCCCAGAGCGGCTTGAAGTGATCGGTGAGGCAGATCCGTCCACCTCTGTACATCTTGGCCGTCTTCCCGTCAAGCTCCGGCAAGGTGATCTCAGGTGCAGTGGCGGGGTAGGTCACTGGGATCTGTTAAGTAAGTAGCAGTTAGTTATGAGCGAAAGGAAAAACAATATAATGTTAGAAATGACAATCTGTAAGTAAGTAGCAGCAAGTAGGAAAATAACTTCATTATGAGGAAATTATTTAGTGATCATATTTTTTTTGTCCTGAATATTTAAAGTAGTGAAAGGATAATGTTTTTTCTTCATCATATTGTTTAGGAATGATAATAACAATAATGATAACAGCTTACATGGCTTACTGATAAAGATGATTCATATGAACTCTTATTAACTGGAGAGCAAAGAGAAGAGAGAAGAGAGAGAGAGAGAAAAAAAAAAATAACATTATTCTTCATTCTATTACTACTTCTTACATAGTTCCATCTCTCGGATATCAACAAACATCAGCAACGTAATCACACATTAAATAAAAACAACAACAGAACAACAACTTACGTCAAACTCAACATCAAACTCATACTTGAGGAGGTCGTGTATGTACCAACACTTGCCAAACCACCTCGTTCCTTCCTTGTTACTCTCCAAACGGAACCAATCATTGTCCGCATCTTTGTTGTTCTGTACATACTGGAAGAAGAGAGAGAGAGAGAGAGAGAGATATATACACTTACCAGGATGAACAAGGTGTTAAGATAATTTATAGCTTGATGAGTGCAATAAAACGATATACTCCTCAGCAACAAGTCATTCTATCTCGTTTTTATACATGTACAGTCTTAAAAATGTGTAGCTAAATGTGTTGTAGTGTAGTTTTACATGTATATCCTGTAGTTTTATAAGTACTATGTTCCTTAAGAAAGAAGTAAGAGCCCAATCCAAAGCAAGTTTCTTTTCTGTATTACACAAAAGACTAAATAAAGTATATATTATTATTATCATTTTTATGTTCAAATTATTGTTCTGTACATACTGGGAGAGAGAGAGAGAGAGAGAGAGAGAGAGAGAGAGAGAGAGAGAGAGAGAGAGAGAGAGAGAGAGAGAGAGAGAGAGAGAGATAGAATATATAAAAAAACATTAAAATAACCTGATACAAACATTAATTAGCAATAAAATATCTTAGCAGTGAAAAAACATACAAGCTGCAGGTGACAACAGTGCCAGTGCCTCAGTCTGTCACTCTTTCCTTCACTCCACAGCCTTACTAACTATGTTCTCCTTGACTCTGTTTCCAAGTCTTACTAACTAGGTCCTCCTTGACTATGCTTCTTTAGTATCTACGTCCTCCTTGACTCACCTTAATAAGTCCTTGGTACTCCTCCTTGAGCCGGGTGACCCAAGCCTCCTTATCACGTGGTCCGGCCTTCACCCGCATCAAGGGGATGGAACCGAGGCTCTTACGTGTAGCTTCGTCAACCATCCTCTGAAAACAACAATACTATAATGTAAAATCATAACTAACTAACCTAACCTAACTAGTTATACTCACAGGGTTCTGAAAGTTCAAAGGTGATACTAATACATTACATTCTTGGAGCTAGCACAGTTATTATGCATTTCCTCTTTAATAATTTGAAGTTTATGACAAGATTACCAAGGAAAGCTGTGCTATTATAAAGAAAATTTATCTCATCCTCCAAATTGAAGTTCCCAACATATCATAATCAAAACCATAGTGAAGTTGAATTATACTTTACTCCTTTGGGAAGTAATCCTTTAAGTTGTATATACACTCAATCTTCAATTCAACAGAGTGGATTTGATGGATACCGGAGAAACAGATAAGACCATTAAAATATTTAGCAGCTAGAAAAGTGTGTCCGCTAGGTGGCAGAGTGAGTGATGAAAAGTTTCCACTAAATCAAACATGTGGTATCAGTCACATAAGAATATAAAGAAGCTACAAAAGGTCCAGAAGCCTACACGTGGTAGTTCCTGTTACTCCAATACTCCCTTATTACCTACATCCACCTCTCATTATGGTTTAACTCTTAACTAAACCACATAGTCCAACAGTGTTTGTGTTTATTTATTGTTCAACTTATCATCTTGCATTAAATCATATTAATTTGTAAATGAGGGCATAAAGGTATAGAAACAGGGCAGTCTGACCTCTCGACATAAGTGTTGAGTAAGCTACAACCACCACCACACAACTGACCCCTCAGGATGCCAGACTGTTGTACCCGACACTGTGTATGTTTTGCAATGCCCTGCTCAGTCAGTGTTATGTGAAACCCTGCAGACGGATCCCCAAACACTCACACCATCTCATCACGCCAGCTTTTCACACACACACAGTGGAGGAGGACTGGAAGTGATGCGGGAGAACATGCCGAGGCTTCTGAAGGCCTAGAACGACATGTGAACGCTCGCCAAACATATCTTTGTAAACTCAGCTTCCTGAGATTACCACTGAACACCATACAATAAAGTTTTCTAGTAACAGACAAGTACATTTCCATTTAGTCCGTTAAATCAAGGGTCAAGTGAATATTAATTCTGACACACTAACTCAGAAGTATTATTAATTTATCATGCATACAGATATGCACTTATTGGTGGCTTACTGTTAACCTCAAAGCCAGCGGATTCATAGTCAGACATGCTAACCACTGCACCAGTATTAGGTTAGGTTAGGGTTTTCTTGGTATAGTGTTGAGGGCTGCCTCACACCCATGATGGTCCCCTGGTGCTCCCGATCCTGGCATCCCAATTCCTGAGGTCCACTTGATCATTGATAGTGTTGTAGGTCCGGCATCTGGCAGTATAATCCGGCACTGGGGGTTCGTCTGGCACCGTCAACAGGAACTTGTCCACACCAGACTTGAATTTCCGTACAGAGCAGCCAGTAATGCTCTTTTGGTAGTGCATTAAAGGTTTTAGGTCCCTCATAAGTAAGGGTAGATGCCAGCAGGGTCCTGATCTTCTCTAGTGCCCTGGTTGGTAGGCTGTAGGCTTAGGCACTTATAACCAGTCCTCTCGGTGGTGTATACTGTACGGTTGCAGTGCGAGTGGTGCGGGATTAGGTACTTGCCCCTTCACATGTAGATGACCCGGTACCTGTCCCTTCTTCGCTGCTGTGAGTACAGCCACACCTCCCCGAGTCTGTCCCAGTAGCTGAGGTCTCTCATGCCTCTAATCTGCTTAGTGTATGCCCTCTGAACCCCCTCCAGTAGCTGAATGCCACCCCTCTTATGTAGTGACCCTAGCTGGCTGCAGTAGTCGAGCAGGGGCTGCACTAGGGTCTTCGGTAAATCTACATAACTACTGCTCGGACGATACTGATATAAATATGATGTCCTACATACTATACATAATGTACTCAACAAATCTGTAAAGGTTTCAGGCGGTACTCATTATCATGATCAAATATAGGCCATAATATGGCAATCCATATATCCACATATCATTATATTCTAGGTGTCACCCAAACACAGATCACCCGACTTTAGCACCTTTTGAACCCAAGGGGTCCAACTTCATTTGCGGCGAATGTATATATATATATATATATATATATATATATATATATATATATATATATATATATATATATATATATATATATAGAGAGAGAGAGAGAGAGAGAGAGAGAGAGAGAGAGAGAGAACCCAGGATTGCGGCGGTAGCCTATTTCTCTTTTCTACCTCAACAACCAGCATGAAGCATTGACCTCGTCCACCCACCCACCTGTCCACCCTAAGACAGCCGTCCACCCTACAGCTTCATTTTTTGGCAGATGCAGTTTAATGTTAACAAGTGTAGCATTATGAGTGTAGGTAAAGGTAATAGGTCTGTAGACTACACATTAAATGACAATACCTTAGGAAAGTCATATAGTGTGAGGGACTTAGGAGTTCAAATAAGCAATGACTTGCGCCCCAGGGAACAGTGTATTATAGCTAGAAATAGAGCCAACAAGATAATGGGATTTATTAGTAGGTGTGTGACAAATAGGAGTTCTGAGGTCATTCTGAGGTTGTATTTAGCGCTAGTAAGACCCCACTTAGATTATGCAGCTCAGTTTTGGTCCCCTTATTATAGGAAAGATATAGGCTCCTTGGAGGCAGTCCAGAGAAGAATGACCAAGATGATTCATGGGCTGAGAAATTTACCCTACAAAGATAGGTAAAAACGTCTTACTCTCCACTCCCTAGAGAGAAGGAGGGCAAGAGGGGATTTGATTGAGGTTTTCAAATGGGTAAAAAGAATTAATAAGGGTAACATTGATCAGGTTTTAGAATTTAGTAGTCAGGATAGGACACGTGGAAATGGGTACAAGCTAGAAAAACTTAGATTCAGGACAGACATAGGTAGATATTGGTTCACTAACAGAGTGGTGAACGATTGGAATAGGCTGGGTAGACACGTAGTAAGTGCTGAGTCAATAGATAGCTTTAAAAGACGGTTGGATCAGAGTATGGATAGGGATGACAGGTGGGATGGCTAAATATTGGATTATTCCAAGGGTGGGGGGCAAGGAGCTGCCTCGTGTAGGTCATTAACTGGCCTCTTGCAGTCTCCTCATTTCTTATGTTCTTAAGGTGGACCGTCCACCCAGTTTGAATAACACTGCTCTAGAGCATTCTGGTGAAGATGTAAAATAATACCAATATAGGTTAGGTTAATATAGAAGCTATCAAATGTTCTCTATGACCAGTGCTATACTTCATAATGCAAGGGAGCCAACCAGGTAAGTTCAACCAGGTAAGACGCAGACGTAAACAAACGCCTTATGGTGAAGATGTAAAATTTTACCGATTTGTTTTTTGCATAATAATTATACATGATTATGAAACAATACCCAAAATATACCATCAACCTCAATTAAAAAAAAAAATTTGAAGTGGTAATATTGAAGATCGTAATTATGTCTGTTTTTGGCGCCAGCTGTCACCTGTCAATGATGGAAACATGTGTTTAATTATCAACCTTCCCTTTGTTTCCTTGTAAATATAATGTTAACCTGTTCACATGGTATTAGGTTATATAACAGTGCATCACCACTAGAACTTACTGGTTTGTGGTGTGTTTTAGCGGGAGGGAAAGACGCACGCACCTGTCACCTGTAAGACTTGGAACCAGCTGGCTTGTGCTCTTTATCCTCTTCTTCTTGTGACCTCCATGTCATTTGTACTCTTGCTCCTTTTCATTTGTATTTTTCTTCACTTTAACACTCGTTATATTTTTCTTTGCATATTTAATTTGTAATATTTTCTTTTTAATATGATTTATACCTAACATAAGAACACAAGACCACAAGAAAATAAGGAGGCTGCAAAAAGCCAGTTTGACCTACACAAGGCAGCTCCTGTGCATCTAAATAATGATAATAATAATAATAATAATAGTGATAATGATGATCGAACACTTACCATCTTCTTATCTTCATCATGCACATTCACATACTCCACACAGCTATCATTACCTCTAACCAGACCTGATTTATTTCAACACTATACCATTATTATTCATGCTTGTTAGGGTATCAAATTTTACTTTTTCAATATTCAAAAAGTCAAGTGGTGACCTACCTTATGCTAAAATTCTGCTATTACCACAGGCTGAACTATTTCTGTATTAGTATTAGTATATACCAAACATGGCCTTGAGGGTATATGTTAATGCTAGGTCACACGTGGGAACCTAGGTTACATATGGTAGTTCCTGTTACTCCATTACTCCCTTATTACCTACATCCACCTCTCCTCCTCATCCATAAAGCCATCTAGTCTTCTTTTAAAACTCCTTATCGTCTGTGCACTAACTACCTCATCACTGAGTCTGTTCCAATCATCTACCACCCTATTGCACATTAGAACCTACCATTTATGTAGTAAACTTGTACTTAACTTATATGCTACACTTGTATGATAAGTGTGGACTCACTATAGGAGTAATGTGCAATAGTCATTCTTATTTATCTTTCCTTAACTGAAAAAAAAAAGATTTATGATTCATAGATAAAAGTAAATCTAGTTGCTAATCTGTTTTTATTCGTCTATCTATTTAATTGTCTTATTCTATCTCCTCACCACACACACACACACACAATAAGGTGTCTATATAGTATTACCTTCTCAATGGATATAAATGTAGTTTCAATGCTATGAGATCCCAGCAAACCATACCATTAGTTAGTTATGCTCATTTAAACAATAATACCATGTGTCAGTCTTAGCCATTTAAATAACCAACAGAAAAAAGAAAAAAAATCCCTCAATATCACAAATAAAACAAATAAATGCAAAAGATCTAAAAAAATAATTGTAATGCTTCATTAAAAATTTATTTCAACATTACTTCAATTACTTTATTTTCCCTACGACCTGCAGCCTTGTTAATAATCATCCCTTCGCCCGAGTCTGTGTGTTACTGGTCTTACATCTCCTCCTGGTCTGGTAATACCTTGTAATAGGCTCCATAGCTTCACCATAAACCTGATGCCAGTTGTTATATCATACTTCTTGTGTGCACTTTATCATCTCTGGCAATAAAAAAAAAAAAAAAAAAAAAAAAAAAAAATGAATTGAATTGAATTACCTACATTGCATTTAGTCACTTTACTTCCCTACAAAAATAATGTACTAATACCATGCCACTACACACTACATAAAGAGAATATAACATTTGTTTAATACTTTACTGATGATTTCAACCGACACATCAATTCACACTCTGAGCTTGTATACACACATACTATAGGAATGGAACACACTATTATACCGCTTTACTCGACTAGATCCAAGTAGAAAAAAAGATCAAAAGATGTTCCGCTAAACATTACATTTCCATATCCTACTTTGAGCCACTCGTCAATACATACATAAGGTTTTTTTTTTATATGTACAATACAAATAAAATGACTTAGATAGTTCTGTCTACGAGCAATGAATGAACGAACACTTAAAGTTTCCGTCATTTATACTCATTATATATTGCACTGGAAGCCTTAGTTAACATTGTATTGTATGGCACATTGTATTGTCACCCACACTGCTGATATGTAACAGAAGTAACCCAATATACAGATCCATGTTCGAGCCTTTTGTAGCTTCCTTATATTCTTGCGTTCTACTCCTATAAGAACATAAGAACATAAGGAAGCTGCAAAAGTACAGTTGACCTACACAAGGCAGCTTCTAATATACAGATCTGTTTGGGTCTACTCCTATACATCATTATTCATATATATGTTTTTCTTTCCCTAGATGGAGCATTGAATAATAGATTTAATAGATTGTCTAAGTCCATATTCAACACATAGCTACTTACATACTGAAAGATAAAAAAAAATAAAGGTATCTAAAAATGAAATAATTGAGCTATACATCTAATTAATTTTGCATTGAACTGGAATCTTATATATTTTGAGCTATTTCTTAGATCTCAATTTACATGTTTTGGGGAATAGCCTGTTGATCACAATAAATCAATCAAAAATATAAATAAAAATATAAAAAAAAGAAGCAAGAGGGCACGTGAAGTAGAGTAGTAGTGATGGCATTGGGGGGTGGTTAGTGGTTTGCAGCAATTCTTACTGCACGTCCAGCTCTCCAACTATGGCTATGGCTTCTATCTCCACACGTCCAGCCTGAAAAACATATAGGAACAAGATGCATTACCTGGAACAGACTTCAAAGGAGGGAAACAATGGAAACAGAAAGAAGAAAGGAAAGAATACTTATACCTTTAAATATAAGCATGAAAAGAATGAATACAGAAAGAAGAAAGAAAGGAAAGAAAATTCACAACTACAGATAAGATGAAAAGCTTGAAAGAATGGAAACAAAGTGGAAAGGAAAGGAAACTCACACTTAGTAATTGAAAAGAATGAAAACAAAAATAATAAAGAAAGTCAAGACAACTCACAGGTAACATATTAAGTGGTCAACACCTAAACATACCTTGGGCAGGTTAGCCACTTGATAAGCTGCTCGGGCTGGCTTGGACTCCGTAAAGACTGAAAAGTAATAAGATCATAAGATACACTTTAGTTACTCCCTCTGATGGTAAATGTCTACTACTTATAAAAAAAAATTACTTCACTATACAACTGATGACCAGAAATTACAATAGCACAATTGAATAATAAAACCAGGAATGACATAAAATAATTAACTACAAGAGGCACTTCCTATGTATATAATTATTATCAGAGAATTACAAATCTACTACAACTACTACTACTACTATTACCACTACTACTACTATTACTACTACTACTACTACTGCTACTGCTATTACCACTACTACTATTACTACTACTACTACTACTACTACTACTACTACTACTACTACGACTACTACCACTGCTACTGCTACTATTACTACTACTTACATTTGGAGTATTCTTCATTAACCTTGGCAAAATCATTGATGTCTGCCAGTAGCACAGTTGTCTTCACCACTGCAAGTATAAACATGTATGTAGGTAGCAAGTTTAGGGTTCACAAGAAGAATTAACCATCTAATACAACGCACAAAATATTAAGAAGAATCTTTCCAATACCAATGCTGATTAAACTGGACTTGAAATGCACACACAGTAAGATACAAACTAATATTAAAACAGTATTGAGTGAAAACCCAAAGATTTCATGAATGTTTGGAGTGAGTCTGTTTTGTGTCGTGTATGAACATAAGAATATAAGAATATAAGAACATAAGAAAATAAGGAGGCTGCAAAAGGCCAGTTGACCTACACAAAAACAGTACTGAGTGAAATCTTAGGTTAGGTCAGGTTAGGTTACTTAAATGTTTGGAGTCAGCCTGTTTTGTGTGTAGTATGAATGAGTATGTGGTGGTGACAATACCATGCTTGTATGTGCATCCAGCAGCCTCCAGAATGTGACCCATGTTGGTGAGGGCTGTTCGGGTCTGTTCCACCACATCCTCACTCACTAGTGCCAGGGTGGCAGTGTCAAGCCCAAGCTGGCCGGAGATGTACAAGGTGTTGCCCGCCTGCACGGCTTGGCTGGAAAGTAAATGAATAAATAAATGGTAAAATTTTACATCTTCACCATAATGGCGTTTGCTTACGTCTTCGTCTCGCGACTACACCTCGTCTAATTTCATACTTTTGGTCTTTTGGTCAGAGAACATTTGATAGCTTCTATATTAACCTAACCTAACCTAACCAAACCTTAACCTATATTTACAAATAATATAACCTTGTTTAAACCAAACTAAAGTATATTTTTCGAAGAGAAGGTCTCACAGAAAACATTGAATATCTCACTAACTAAGAATTTGCGACGGAAATGTAATTAAGAAAACCTTCTCAGAATTTACCAGGTAAACTAAAAATATGACTGTCAATTCTCTAGAGCATTGTGGTGTAGATATAAAATAATACCAAATAAATAATCCTCCCCAAACTAGATAACTATATAGGTACTATATAATTCTGCTAGGGTTAACAAGATAGCGCTGCCCCTCTCACCAGTCAATCTCACTCCCCAATGAAATAAGAAGTATACGGATGGTTTTAATTTCCTAGATAACGATATGATGAAAAAAAATATAACTACAATGATTAGACCAAAACATTGGAATCTGCAGAAGTAATATGATCACCGCACAAGAAAAAACATGTGTTGAAATTAGAAAGAATACAGAGAATTGCAAATAAGATGGTGCCAGAATTGGAAGACCTAACATACGAGAAAAGATTAAAAGAAATGCAACTGATAATTTACTGAATTACAATATATAAATTGATGAACAACCTGGAGGAAACAGATAGAAAAGACATAATATTGAGAAGAAAAGGAGAGGCTAGATATTCAAGGGGACACAAGAAAAAATTGCAAAAAGGAATTTGCTCGCACGATACAAAAAAGTACAGTTTTCCCAAAGGATGAATACTTGGAATGGTCTGAAGGAAGAGGTGATAATGGCAAAGAATGTACATCAACTGAAGGAAAGACTGGACAAATATTGATACGGAGACAGGACCACACGAGTAAATACAACTAGGTACACACACACACACCTGCCCGTCCTCAGTTTTAATGAAGCCTTACCTGTATGCCCCTATAGCAGCGGGTGCCTTGGCGCTGGAGATTACCTTCCTAATAACCTTAGAAGTCATTGTAGATCAACCTTTACTGGTGACAATACTTGGATATATAAGACTATACGTGGATACAATACCAGCTGCCGTCTCCTCTGCACCGGCTACTTGACTACAGTGCAAAGTTGTCCCAGAACGAATTGGCAGTACAAGACAATTTTAATAGCTAGTTTAGGGTATTAATTTACTTGGTAATTGATATATAGGAGTCATTTTGTATTTCATAGAAGTGGTAAGGTATTTGTGTATTAATGAGATTCAGTTTAATGGGTTGACACGTATAGTTTAATGGGTTTAATATATGTAAAAGGTGGTAACAGTGATCTGGCGCCATAGCAACATTATCATATATCCAATGGCCAGTCTGTGTCTGTGTTCCAAGGTCGTTATCATTTATAAAAAGGAGGAAAAAAACCTAGTATTACAGCCTTTGGTTCACATGTTAATCTGTGGGCTGTTATTACGTACACAGAATTACTAGGATATCAATTCAAAGGAAATTAACAGAGATAATAACAGATATTCAAGTGATTTAAGAAGGAAGGAAGAAAGGGAGAGAGGGAAGGAAGGAAGGAAGGAAGGAAGAGAGAGGAGGAAGGAAGGGAAGGAAGGAAAGAGGGAAGGAAGGAAAGAGGGAGGAGGGAAGGAAGAAGGGAGATAAGGAAGAAAGGAGAGAGAGGGAAGGAAGGAGGGAGGAGGAAGGGAGGAAGGAAGGAGGGAGGGAGGGAGGAAGGAAGGAAGGAGGGAAGAAGGGAGAGAGAGGAGGAAGAAGGAAGGAAGGAAGAAAAGATATATAATAGATAAAATTCTTGTGGTAACCAAACAGAATAAAACGAGAGAGAGAGAGAGAGAGAGAGAGAGAGAGAGAGAGAGAGCGAGAGAGAGAGAGACTACTACTACTACTACTACTACTACTACTACTACTATTACTACTATTACTAATTTCGTACGTACTTTTTTCAAACGAACTTTATCCCTTACGAACATTTGCTTACGAGCAATTGCGTACGAACTTTATGCATACGAACTATTTCCAGACGTACTTTGGTCCTAGAATCGTGTGTGTGGGTGTGTGTGTGTTTAACACATTATATTTTTTCATCAGTAATGGTGGTGCATTAACTCTACAATAATGATTTTTTTTCAACAAAATTAATTATTTTTTAGAAATAAAAGTTTCCCTGATCCATTTATTCTTTCCATCCAATATGAGTTGTTGTGTAATCCTTTGTATTGAAATAATTTCCCTTTTCTTTGAGTGTGTATTTCAAATGCCAAGTCTGTACTTCCATTATTCTTCTCTCCACGACTGATGATCTATATAATTTCCCGCCTCAAGGACAGCAGCGTGCCCAAAGCCTGGACCAAGGGCACAACTAATTCACTAAGGCCCGGCCGGCGATCCAAGGCTATGAAGTCTCAATACACTTCCATCAACAGGTCTCTGAGTCCATGTACCATTATGGAAACTCACCCCTCATGTGGAAGAATGGGTGGAGGGTAAAAAAACCTGTGTTGCCGTACGTTGCTATCAGATATTGAGTTAGGTGATGCACTAGACATATTAAAATGGTTATTTGGCAACAACATAATCGGTAGTGAGTTTTAATTACTGTTCACCTGTTCGTTATGATGACCTTTCGATGTATTTGGCTGGGAAATTGTGGCAGGATTGAGCTCGGGAAATACAGCTGATATTGATACTTGTTTTATTCTTATAATCGAGGGAACAGCTACTGCTCAATACATACTATTGTCATACTAACAATATTATCATAAATACATACATAAAAATATACATCTTCATAAGCTACGAACTAAATGAGAGAGAGAGAGAGAGGAGAGAGAGAGAGAGAGAGAGAGAGAGAGAGAGAGAGAGAGAGAGAGAGAGAGAGAGAGAGGTGGTTGTGAATGCGGTCAAGCCTGGCTTTGAAGAGCTCGGTATTGCATGATGTGGGGCAGCTTACCAGGGCGGGGGTGGCGGGAATTAACAATATGAATCAGATCAGGCTTGAGTGCAGCGCTGCCCACCAAAAACCCGTCTAGGTCAGGCAGACGGGATAGCTCTTGACAGGTGGTGCCCGACACTGACCCAGCGTAGATGATGCGAGTGTTCTCAGCAACCTGGTTTCCTACATTGAGTCGTAACCATTTCCTGAGCATACAAAGCACCTCTTGCACCTGACTCGGGGTAGCCAGCACGCCCGTCCCGCTGGCCCAGAGTGCTTCGAAGGCCAGCACCACACGGGACCAGTCTGTCACGGCTGCTGCAAGTGCCTTCATCTGTGTGGCCACCGCCTCTTCAGTCAAGTTGTTGTTCCGATCCTCCGCTCGTTCCACCACACACGCTACCACCTGCAGGGACCATGCACGCCCATCATGAGTATGTGTAGGTAATAACACTAGGAGTGTGAAGGTATAACGTTGATTGATATGCATATAATGACCAGAATCTAACCTGATCACGTAGTGTGCTTCATTACTTACTACTATTACTACAAGTGTTAACCAAAACACAACATAACGACAATTACCTTCGCCCCGGCGCTGAGGGCGTGTGTGATTTTTTCAGCAATGAAGTCATCTGTTTCGCCGAAGATGGTGCGTCGTTCAGGGTGACCCAAGATGATCCAGTCTGCACCACACTCCTGCACCATGGCAGGGGACACTTCACCGCTGAAGTTTCCTCGTGATACCTGCCAACATGACATTTTCATTATGACATGTAAAGGAACTTCAAACACAGTGATAGATATCCTTCGAAAATGGTCTTACTAATGTATTATATTAATCATTACGTAAGAAATATATAATTGTGGTACAATGAGCGATGATCTACACATATAAGAGATTAATATAATGGCAACAATAGTGAAGTATAGTGTATGTTTGTACAAGAACGAAAGTGTGTGAAATCCTCACCTTATAACAGTTTTGTGCAGCCACGCCCACGTGACTGGGAAGGAGCTGACGAGCGTGTGACAGATAGCATGAAGGGCAGCCCACCACAAACTCTGTAAGGAAAAATGTACGTTACAAAATCAGACGTTATGATTAAAAGTAAGTCATTGAATTAAGGAAGTAGTGCCGAACCAGATAGAAAAAACATAAGTGATAACAAGATCAGTTCATGACACCTATAAATATGACGACTTTGCATACTTTAAGATAGACTACAGTTATTTTGTCAAAGTGTTCGTTGGCACTGAATTGTGTTGCTACCTGTCTTGCGGTCGAGTTTGGCTTCTGATAAAAGTCTTGACAAACTTTCGATACGGGAAGCGTTCACATTCATCTTCCAGTTGCCGAGTACGAAGAATCTCCTCGAGGGTGCCATGGTGAAGGTTGGGAGGTGCTGCTGCTGTAGTGGCTGCAGGAAATATGATGAGGACTAGTGCTCAGCCTCCTCTTTATATACCCAGCCACTTCAGGGTCAATGAGAGAGTGATCCAAAGTCATTGAGCTTCGTGCGTCATTCATGTTTCCCTGTCAGTGCCAAGTTCAACGCTGGTGGGTGACTGGGTGTGCGCGGCGCTGGGGAAACCCTGACCGACCAGTGAAAGTTATACTCTCGGAGAACTCTGTGCGGGGAGAACCCGTCTGTGCTTCTTAGGAAAATGTAATGTGTACAGGAGAAAGGTGCCACAGGTCAACACACTCAATGACTTTAATTCTCCTTAACAATTTACCATGTATACAGCCGTCAGCTAAAGTTTTCCTTCCTCTGTTGTAAGGGGGAAGGACAACTGTGTAATAAATTCGTAGATATATTCATGTAGACCCAATATACGCGTCCAAACTTACACTGTGTCACCGTTATGTGCCAAACTGAATGCTTTATCTCCCCTTTGCTGAAAATTCACGTAATATTTCATCAAAATTTACATTATACCTTCATCATTGTAGCTACATAAGTATTTCTTTTCATATAACCTTCTGCAGCAGAACGTTTTAATGATAAAGATATGACACTCATAACTTCATAACAGGTACAGGTACTTATTTTAATGAATAATATACAACATAAACTTAAAATGAGAATGTACTTGATAATGCAGTAGAGGCGAAGCGACCTAAACAAACCGTGAGAGAAGCAGACAGCAACAACAGCAGCAGTGGTCCACGGGTGGTTGGCGGGTGACTTCGGTGACTTACGTGTTCTTCACCCAGCAGGATGCAGTCTTTTAGGGGGGTGGTGTGTCCGTTTGGTGGACGAATGCTAGGTAAGTGGAGGATAATCTATGTTTCATTACTGGTTGTACGTATGTATGTATGCATCTTGGGTGACTTAAAGATGTCATTATTGCTGGCTAAACCCGTAATATTTTCGCCACTTACTCTGTACTCGAGTGAACGCAGGCTCAAGTCTGACACACACACACACACACACACACACACACAAGGAACGCATTAGTTACCCAAGAAGTACTGTCGCGGTCTCTGGCACTGTATGTACACCTTCCATCCCATGTTAGGGCCTCAAGGGTGACACTCCTTCCTAGAATTATTATTATTGTTATTATTATTATTATTATTATTATTATTATTATTATTATTGTTATTATTGTGTGTATTTAGTTTCAATATCCATAACGGAATGGTCTAAACAACAACAGTGTTTTATTATAAAGAAGGATTAACCTAAACATCAAATGAACAAATACGTATCATACTGTCTCTTAAATTATGTTCCAATTTTTTTCTTTCTTTTCAATTTCACATCATTTAATCAATTCTTCTTCTATGCCTTATTCCCTCTCATCTTATCCAAGCTGTCTTCATACTTTAAAAAATATCATAACTGTGTATTATGAATTAGTTTTTAAAAATTTTCATATTTACAGAAACCTTTGAAGAGTAGCATGTTAGTAAAAGATGTTCTAAAAATAATATTAGTTAAAAGTTATATTATTCAAGGATGGATTATTCCTCTCTACTATAAAACAAATTAATGAAACTAAACAAGTCCATTATAAAACTTAGCACATATTTTCTTTCTTCACAGTTTTACGTATTGCCATAGCAGTTGTTTTTCCTCTTGTGATATAGATGAATAGATAAAGAAAGATCAGTTTCATTCAACATAAATCAAGGAACAATGATCAGGTGATTAAGGGTGAATTAAGAGATAGGCAGAAATTGGTTTACAAATAAGGTAGTGGATGATTGGAACAGACTCAGTCAGCAAGTAGTTAGTGCACAGACGATAGTGAGTTTTAAAAGAAGACTAGACGGCTTTATGGATAGGGATGAGAAGTGGATGTAGGTAATAAGGGAGTATTGGAGTAACAGGAACTAGACGGCTTTATGGATGGGGATGAGAAGTGGATGTAGGTAATAAGGGAGTATAGGAGTAACAGGAACTAGACAGCTTTATGGATGGGGATGAGAGGTGGATGTAGGTAATAAGGGAGTATTAGAGTAACAGGAACTAGACGGCTTTATGGATGGGGATGAGAGGTGGATGTAGGTAATAAGGGAGTATTGGAGTAACAGGAACTACCTCGTGTAGAAACCAGGGCATTTTATAGCTTCCTTATATTCTTATGTTCTTATGAATCCTTGTGTGTTTCAGCTGTGCACTCCAAGCTACCAGCGGCCACCTCAGTGAGAAGCATCACGTATGGAGAAAATGATGATTCTGTTAACCCCAACTTTGTGAACCGCAACCCACGGAACCTGGAGATGCTGCGGATTGCCCGGAAGCCTGAGGGATGGCATTTAGAGGATTTCAACCCTTCGTATTGGTACAAGTAAGTCTTAACACAATTTTTTTTTTTTTACATTGAAAGGGTACTGGCCAAGGGCAAACAAAAATACGCACAAAAAAAAATCTCACTTGTTGCCAGACCCTGAAATGCCACAATGATGTATTTAATGTGATAGCAAACATGAACTTGAAGTATTCTTTATATATATATGTACAAACCGTATAAGTCCTTTAATCTGGGTTGCAGTGTGCAGTGAGCAAAACAGATTATCTAAAAAGCTGGACTGGCACACCCTAATTTTGTGGCCAGTGTTTGTCTTTGAACCCGTCATAAAGGGCTTCATCCAGGGTGTCCAGGGATCGATTAATATGAATGACTTGAGTGCTTTAGTTTCTTTAGTTTTAGAGAAAAGAAGGGTAGTAGTGGAGAGTTTTGGAAGAGGAAGGTTTGATATTATGTAGGTACAGGAAACTTATATTAAAGGTTGCCGAGTGATGGAATGCATGATGAGGAGTGGGAGTGAAATATGGAAGGAGGAGGAAGGAGTAGAGTGGTGTGGAGTGGTGTGGAGTGGTGTGGAGTGGAGTGGAGTGGAGTGGAGTGGAGCAAAGTAAGGGAAAGGTAAAGGAAGGTGTGCACTTCTTGAACAAGGAAGGAATGAAATATACAAATACAAATACATAATTACAAAATATTAACCATTGAAATATCCAACCTTTTCTTAATACAGAGTTGTTATTCCACAGACTGGTGTTGAAGAAGAGCAGCAAGCAGGCCACAGGTTGGGTGGAGCACCATACAGGTAACAAAGTGGTGTCCGCCTCCACACAAGAATGGGCCATCAAGAAGCACCTCTACTCCACCTCGGACACCAGTGCTGTCCACAACATTGGCCGCATCCTGGCCCGACGCTGCCTGGAGTCTGGCATCACACATGTCTACACGGATCTAGAACAATATGCTAAAGCCTCGGGGAAGGTACGAGTATAAGATAGGAATTAATTATCACCTTGAACAGCAGCTTAATGAGTAGTATTAGTATTGTGATCATTATTATAAGTGTTTCTATAAGCCATCCATCTACTGGCCTTACGTTGAGTTGTAACCTTAGGCAGGGAAGGGTAGAAGCAGGATAGATAGTGTCCTTTGTTTCTTACTTTCCTATATAGATTCCATGATAGTTTGTCTATACTACATGGTATTGCTTCCTCTTCTGGCCAGCTTCGTCTGGAGGGACGGGTGGGTGGGGAGGAGCTTTCCACTTTGCTGTCCTTTTGTCTATCATATAGATATTAAAGTAATAGTGTAGCCATATGGACAACCTCGTTAGGTCTAATAGGAGTGTTGGTGTCTGTTCTTCCTTTGTACTCCTTTGTATGCATTGCACCTTTGGTTAATACAGGACAGCCTTCCCAGACTCTTCACTCCCTCTCTTTTGGATGTCTTTACGACCCTCACTATTCATAGCCCCACCACACGGTTTTAAACACACTATAAACCAAGTAAATATCTCACCAAGGGATAAAGAGAGGATAGGTGATTGTTGTTATTTGATCATTATTATCATTGTTTTGTAAAGGAGGTTTCAATTTTACTTGGTTCAGTCTTTCCTAACTGATAACATCTTGCCAAGGTGTAAGGTTATGTAGATTAGTGAGGAGGGGATCATGCTTAACTAGCCTCTACTGTCTCATGCTCTACTGTTACGATGGGGAGCCTTGAGTATACAGCTGTGTTTTGTTGACTCATTACCACTAAATCTATCTATCTCTCCCTCTCTCTCCTATATGTAACCCTGCAAACTTCAAACACACTTTAGGTGAACATTGTTGAAATGGTCTGGGTTTACTCTGATCCAG
This sequence comes from Metacarcinus magister, assembly GCA_029783475.1. Lineage (NCBI taxonomy): Eukaryota > Metazoa > Arthropoda > Malacostraca > Decapoda > Cancridae > Metacarcinus > Metacarcinus magister. The sequence goes on from JAPQNM010000048.1 coordinate 15,138,281, forward strand.
ATTCCTTTAATTAGTTAACAGTTGTATGTTGCTAATCCACAATTGAATATAGATAGCTAGAAACACATATATTGGCCTGTCTTATAAGTGTTTTGAAGATCAGAGACTGTCAGAGATAAATAGGAAGATTTTGATAAACTAACACACAAGAGGAAGTGGAAGAAAGAGGAATTAGGAACAGCAAACAAGAGACCAATTGAAATGAGGCTGTCAAAGATAGATAGATAGGAAGGCCAATTGAAGTGAAATTAACACATCTTAACCCATTCCCCAGGTTCGTAGGTTCCTGTCAGCCATGAAGGAGGGAGGTGTGGAGCTGCAGGAACCTCGCTTTATCCACGAGCGTTCTGTTGCAATGTTTTCCTACAACAGACACGTACTCCCCTGGGAGGTGCAGGAGGAAGAGGTGGTTCCTCCCCCAGCCTCTCAGTCTCCTCCTTCAACCTCTTCATGATAACTGATGGCTTTAATATTATTGTTGTACATATGTTAGATTATAAATATGCCTAAACACATTTATTTTCACTTCCTTTGTAGTGATATATGATTAGGATTAATTAAGAGTGAATCCTTGAGTTAGTTTAAGTTAGTGTATATGATGTGTCTGTTTGTAACTTAACACATCATTGGTTAACATCATTTTTACCTACAATCAATGGTACTGAGAAGTGTAGACTGATAATTATTTTGTATATTTATGCATCTCCTTTAATACATGCTCCTTATAACTCCCGGTATTTCTTGATGTGGTTCTCATGTCACTACTTGCTGGTGCTGTACACTTACTGTACTTCAAACCTGTACTGCTGCCCATCTTTCCTCTTCCTCAAGCCTTCCATCACTGTCCACTGATTAGAGGAAACTTTTCCCTCACAGACTCACACTTATCTTTGCTTCCTTAAATGACCTTATTCACTACTTAGCAGACGCTTAAATAGTGACTTGTTAAGTGAACGACAAAGGAATTCCACAAGTTGTAAGGAACAGGTATTAAAGGAGATCGATACATGTAAAGTATAATTACCAGTTTTATTATTATTATTATTATTATTATTATTTTTATTACTATTATTATAACTACCAGATGGGAAGCAAGTAGCCTATATGTTAAGCCAAAACTACTCATGGAAGGCATTACTAAAATAAGAGAATGCTTAGCAAATAAGGACTCGTGCAATCATTAGTCAAACAAAAAAAATATAAAAAAAACGTGAAGATACAGTTATGATTAAATCTGTTTCCTTCAACTGTCTTCCTCACAAACCTTAGGAAACAAACACACATCCATACAAGACAGTAAGCAGTGATGATTCAACATGGGTCAATCTTCTTTATTTAAACTCAATCTATACAGGCTCAAGATTATACAGGCTTGGTGTGAGACACATATCAACCTAACCAAACCCACCCTAACTTAATCTAATAATTATTCTAAGATTCCTCTACATAACAGCTCAAAATCATGCAGGTTTGGTGTGAGACGCATATATTAAAGATAAAAGGTACAATCATATATAAAACATGGTAAGATATATAGTTTATGAATATCTAATATGAAACAAAATATTCGCGTTTTAAAGCATTGAAGTTTAATGTAAAAGGCTTCGCACTTAGTGAACAGTTACATTATACGGGCAGATTTACACATTATATTGGGATACTTAAACAGAAAATAACATTTTAACTACATTTATTATACGTGATTCCCGGAAGTCATTATTAATTTTCTTTCTGAAACAATAAGAAAGGGAAATGAATAAATAAAAAAAAACTATTATATCATAGCATAGACTAGCGTTAAATAAGTTTATTCTTTAACTAAATAAACAAATAAAGTAACTGTTGAATAGACGGAAAAATGTACGTTTTCTAAAGCGGGTTCCTTACTGATAGAGAACAAAAAAAATAAAATCAACACCAAACATTCCCATATAACAAAAAGACATAACAAAAATACAATGATGAAAATAAACCAAACAAACCCATTAAATACATGAAAAAAAACAAGTTAGGCATAATTATAAAAGATTAGTTGGGCTCGTGGCTGTGGCTGAGACGCTTCTGGGGTCAGGTCAGGCGAGGTCACAAGCTTGGTGGCAGGTTAGTGAGGCCTTATTACTACCCCCTTGACCTTTGAGTAATGTAATAAAGACCTTCAGTAGGCCTAGGAGGTGTTAAAAGAGAGTTATAAATGGTAGGAGTGAAGGTCAGAGAGGTGAGATAAGGTGGAAGTGATTTTACCTTATTAATCACTTATCTAGACCTTATTACTTACCTGTTCTACTTGATTACTTATTTATTGACCTGTCTGACCTTATTACTTACCTACCTGACCTTAATATATACCTGTTGTGCCTTATTACTCATTTATTTACCCTACGCTTTTATTGTTTATTTACCTGTTTACCTTATTACTTACCTACCTTCTACCTTATTAATTACATACCTGACGTCCTTACCTGACAGTTACTATGACTAATTAACCTCACTAATTAACACCTAAATAAAAAACCTTGGATCAACAGGTAGAAGAGGTTATAATTATGTCTAAAATTGACGTATTTTCGTTTTCATTGTAGATAAATGTTGTATTGGATTGATTTATTTTCGTCTTTACACTCATGTGGATGTATGTGGATGTTTTAAATGTATTGTCTGTGTGTTAAGTAAAGTGTATTAGAAGAACGGGAGGAAGGAAGGAAGGATGCAAAGGAAATGAAGGAAGGAGGGGAGGAACGAAAGGAAGGAAGGGAGGAAGGAAGGGAAAGGAATTAAACGGATGTAACTGTTCATTAGGGTATTATGATAGGTGGGTTAGGTTAAGTTAGGGTAGGTTAAGATACGATATAATACACATGTAACTGTAACTGTTCATTAGGGTATTATAATAGATTGGTTAGGTTAGCTTAGGCTTATTTAGGGTTATTTTATTTTTTATTTTTTCATGTGTAGGATGTTAGAGACTAGATTAATACCAACTAGAATGACTAATAACATGTTAATAGTGTAGAAAGTCCCCTAATATGATTTTTATTTTTAAATTCATGTTTCTAGATCGATAAAAATAGAGGTTTATTTTTACATCTTCACAATAATGCAACTAGATTTAAATAACACATTTTTCGTATAGATTTTGATGCATTTCGAGTGATTTTGACATAAGTTCCGTCGCAAAACCATATATTGTACATTGTCCTTATCATCCCCAACAAGCCTGGGGACCTGTGGGAATGTGTGTGTGGGGGGTAGATGAAATACAGTGATTTACGCTAAAAAAAACAAGGTGCCAGAATCACTAACCTAACCTAACATAACATAGTAATTCCCTATGCCTGGAGTAGAAACTAGGTAAAAAAAATGGCGTGTGCACCTGGCCCAACCTTAGAAAACATTCAGTATCTCTGAAACTAGGGATTTGCGACAGAAATGTAGCGAGTAAAACCTCAGAATTTATCAGGTAATATAAGAAAATAATACTCAATTCTCTAGAGCATTATTGTGAAAGAGTGGATTTTTTCTTATTTTGTCTTGAACCTACGGCGCCGGTAGGCTTGATAGAGGCGTTGAAGGGTTGGCCTTCACCTGTTGCAGTCCCAGTCAAGGATATTTACTGAAAATGATTAAAGTGTGCATTATGAAGTACTTAAGCTAATTAAGAACATAAGAAAATAAAAAAATAACTAGGCTGACCCACACAAGGCAGCTCCTGTGCACCTAACACTTACCATCTTTGTGATGATGCAATATGTAACCTAGTGGCTCTGTTCCTTAGGATGGGGGAGCCACGAAGGTGCTGGCTGCGGTGGCACAACTACAGTGACTCCGTGACGTCGGCGCTGGAGGCACTGCGTTACGATGAAGACTTCCTGGATGTCACTGTGGCATGTGAGGGACGCACCGTAAGGGCACACAAACTGGTGCTGTCCGCCTGCAGTGCCTACTTCAGGAAGGTGCTCAAGGTAAGGTTATACCAGACCTAACCTAACCTAACTTAATCTAATCTAATCTAATCTAATCTAATCTAACCTAACCTAACCAAACTTAATATATCACCTAACCTTACCTTACCTTACCTTAACTTAACTTAACTTAACTTAACTTAACTTAAACTTAAACACATGTATTATTCCTGTATGTGGTTACTAGTGATAAAGTTGACCCAAAACCTTACATATTGCATACTAGTTGTATTTATCTAGTTGTATTTACATAGCTAGTTGTGAGTGTGTACGTGTGTGTGTGTGTGTTTTGTTGCAATATAAACCCCAGAGTGTGTACATTAGTGTGTATGTTTGTGTGTTTGTAACAGGACCATCCGTGTGACCACCCCATCATCATCCTGGACGGGCTGGGGTGGAGGCAGGTGGTGGCCTTGCTCCACTTCATGTACTGTGGTGAGGTGGTGGTGGAGGAGGAGCACCTAGTAGACCTGCTCAGTGCTGCCACAAGCCTCAGCGTAACTGGCCTCTCGCACGTCACATCAGCACTCGTCAGCAGCCAGGTGGGGGAAGCGCTTGTTTTAATTATTTTTTTAATTTATTTTAAACATGAGCTATAATTATTTCTTTCTTTCTTTCAAACACTCGGTATAATTCTTTTTTTTTCTTTACATCAATGTCTGTGTCTGTGTATGTACGTTATAATGATGATCGGTTATTAAATTCAAATAAAAAAATGAGTTGGCTGGAAATACTTCAATCTTATCATCAATAGTAAAAGTAGACTTAGTGTGTCTTATGACTAGTAACACCTTGATAAATACATTAGGTTTGTTGGTTAGGTTAGGTTACTTTATTTTGAGATTGTGTCCTTATATATATATCTTTCCTCAGACAACACAGGAAGAAAGTGATGAAGATTTTGAAGAGGACGATGATGAGGAAGAAGAGGAGGAAGACCAAACACAGAAATCGTCTGAATCTATTAAGTCCAAGAATGATGCCGGTGATAGTGAAGGTGAAGGTGATTCGTCCTATGATAGTGATGCTCCCCCGGCCAAGAGGCAGCGCACACACACACACACGCACACACTCACGCACACGCCAGAGAAGGCAGCAGAATCCAATAGCTTAGATGATACTGAGTTAGATGGAGAAGCATTACAGCCACCTACTACTACTACTACTACTACTACTGCTACTACTGAGAGTACTGCCACTACACCGGCTACCACCCCGCCACCTACCACCACCACCGCTATCACCATCCCCACCACCAATGGCCCCCTCAAGCAGGAAGCTCCCCCCCCACCCACCACACCACCCGCCACACCTCCAACCAGCGACAGGTAATGTGGAACCAAACTAAACCCTAAATATTGCATAACTTCTAAACTATTTTTTCAATTTTTATTTCTCTTATTTTGATGTTTTTTGTTCCATTGTTCGTGTTCTGTGTGTGTGTTAATTTTGTTGTGTTATTAAGAGTGAGGTGATGTGAATTTTGTGCCATTATATATATATATATTTTTTTTATTAATGCACTGCAGACAGAAACATTGATGTGGGTGTGTGACAGAAATACCCGAGAATGCCCTTGAATACCCTGTCTATATTGTATTTGTATGTTTTTATTTATGTGTTTTTATTTATTTTTCATTTTTATTAACACCCTGGCAATGAACGGCTAGTTATATATAAGTTAAATATATACTTAATAAGGTGAATTTAAGGTTTTTAATACTAACTTATATGCACATGTATTACCAATTAATTTATTTATTCCCTATTCTTCATTTATGTATCGATGGAAAGTTCTTGGTAAATTTTGACTTATAGAAATGTGTTTAGTAGTTCCATTACATAATTATAGTTGGTTTTGTTGCGTTGGTGATGTATGTATAGATTACTGTATCACTGTATCATATTCTCTGACCCTGTATCACTGTATTCTCTAACCTTGTATCACTGTATTCTCTGCCCCTGTATCACTGTATCACTGTATTTTCTTCTCTCCTCCAGTAGTAACAAGGAGAATGAGAAGATGGGCGGCAATCCTCCTGATCAGAACAGCAAGGAAGTGAGAACCGCCGGAAACAAGATGCTCAATGGTGACTCCTCGTGGATCAAGGAAGAAGGAGAGGTGTCTGTGGAGGAAGAGAGAGTGGTGAGTAGAGGACACACACACACACTGACTCTCACACACACACACACACACACACACACACACACACACACACACACACACACACACACACACACACACACACACACACACCACCTTGTACAGCACAGCACAGCATCAGTTAGTTAGTTAGTTTATTGACAAAGAAATAAAAAGATTACAGTAATATTAAGATAAACGTTTTCCAGAGGGATGCAATGGAGTATGACCAACCAGACACTGACATGGAGTTGCTTAAGGAGGCGCTGGCTCTTCAGGAAGGAAGGTTGAGTCAGAGTGATGGTGACAGTAACAGTAACCCCGTGGCTGGCTCTTCCAATCCTTCAGGACCTGTTAACTACATCTCCTTCCTTACCTCTGAAGGACTCTTCCCTCCCACCTGCACCACCACGTCAGGCACCACGCTACTCCTATCCTCACCAGGTAAAGATAAAGATAGATTAACTGATTGCATTTGGTATATTGGAAAGTTTGAAGTATCTAAGGAGTATATGTAGGTTTGTGTGTGGATCTTTTCCTGTGTATGTCTGACAGTGGATGTGTGAATTATTTTTTTATCAGGTCTAGGCAACACTGCAATAACTGAAGGCACTTTGAACATGGAGAAGGTGGTGCAGCGTGTGTTACTGCCTTCCCTGCCCAGCACCGGCACCCTGCCCACCAGTCTGACACAGCAGGCACCAATAGCAGCCAGCAACACCAGTGCCAGCCAACCGTACATCCATCCATCACTGGTGTCGGGGAAGGAAGTGCAAGCCACTCTCGGTAAACCACCTTACCTTAATTTACTTTACCTTACCTTACCTTACCTAACCTAACCTAACCACACACTACCAATATAATACTGCTTTGTTGATTTATTTTCCATTTTGCTTTTTCCATATTCACCCAGTTAACTGTTACTATACCAGTTACATAACACACATGTACCAATCTTATTAACCACTCAATTTAGTAGTTTGATTGGAGATATAATGGTAGAGAAGATTTAGTGTAATCTTCCTTCATGGTCTAAGAGTGGTTAATTTATTTATTTAATTTTTCAGAGCAATATCAGCGCAAACTAGCATTCCACGAGCCTCGGCCTTGTCCCACGTGCAAAAGGATGTACCGGGACGCTGCCACGCTGCGCACACACATGGCCATCATGCATGCTGAAGGTGTGTGTGTGTGTGTGTGTGTGTGTGTATGTGTGTGTGTGTGTGTGTGTGTGTGTGTGTGTGTGTGTGTGTGTGTGTGTGTGTGTGTTTTAACAAGGCACCTCTTCTTATTCCTCTTACCCCTCCCAACACTGTCACTAACATTTTTTGTACAGTATTTTCATATAGGAGTTTCAATCTTGGGACATGTGTGTTAAGGTGTGACTGTATGCTTTCCATTCTGTTACAGCGAAGGAGCCGTTCTCGTGTTCGTGCGGTGCCTTGTTCCGCACCAAGTATGACATGTACCAGCACAAGAAGAATGGGCATCGGTAGGCCGGTACACTGACTCTCCAGACCAAAGATGCTGCTGCAGTGGAGAGGAAAGTAGCATTGAGACACTCTTATCATGCATTGTATTACCAAGTCAGATATACTATTTTTTTTTAACCACCAAAGATTTTTGAAGACTCAAGTTACCAACTCCAATTTGGCACAAAACTTAGGATATCTATAATAAGATGAATTGTTGTCTTGTTAGCAAATGTGTGTTCGGCTCAAGCCTGAGGTGAACCAATCGTCTTGGGGTTTAAGTATGATCAATGGGACTAATATTTAAGCATAAGGATGTGAAGGAAGAAAAAAAGAGACACTACTAAAAAAAGTGCCTGGGATGTGATGTGTGACGCTTGGCTTGAGCTTCTTCGTCCATCTCTTCATTCACTAATTACCAATCCGTCATTATTACTAACCTTTCCTCGTATTGTTGTTTAAGTTGCATTTATGTTCGTAAACTAACAATCCAATCAGACCTTGCTCAACCTGCAAAACAAAGTGTGCCTCAGTGCTGGGTGGTGGTAGGTGTGTTCAAGGCTGACTGTCTGTCCACCCAACAGTACCACACCACCACACCACACTCCACCACACTCCACCACACTCCACCATACTATAGTCCCCCCATATAACTCCCTCCCTATCGAAGTCCGGTGCTGTTTGTTGCAACTTTCCCTGTGGATAATTTTGGTGATGCAGAATAAGGTGTAGTGTTAAGGATGTATTGTGTTGTATTGTGTTGTGTTGTGCATTGGGATGATAGGTGATGGTGATGCTGCCTCCACTCACCTTCAGGATAATGATAACACTTGTGTGTTCATTGTTATCCATGAGTGGAGTGTGTTAGGTGGCAAGGCAATGATGATGTTTATGTGGAGTAACCTTAGTGGTGTTCCAAGGGATGATGTGTGTGTGTGTGTGTGTGTGTGTGTGTGTGTGTGTGTGTGTGTGTGTGTGTGTGTGTGTGTGTGTGTGTGTGTGTGTGTGTGTGTGTGTGTGCGCACGTGTGCGTCCCTTGTAACAGGTGGCAACACAATCTGTTAACCCTCAACTGAGCTTACCAACTAACCTATTTATGATAGTATTTATTTGTAATTTTGATAATATGATAACGGTGATAGAAGCTTCAGTGGTTCACTTCCAACACTTATGATCTCAAAGTTATTAGAGAAAATTTGTTTTGGCATTGATGGCCATGTGTGATGCAGTGTTAATTGATTTGAAATGACAATATTTTTTATAACTTTTTATGTTATTTATGATCAAAGAATTCGTGCTGAGCTGAGGAGGAAATCATGTAATATATCCCTAGCAGCTTAGGTGTACTTTTATAGAAAATATTGTTTAGCATGAGCCTGATGTACAAAGAGTAAGAGTGTGTGATGAAATGAAGCACATGAAGCAATGTTTTGTTGAGGTACAGACAGGACGAGAGGGTTGAGGGAGGTGGTTGAGGTTGTTGGCGAGTGTTCTGCACCACAACACCACCACAGCACCACACCACCACAGCAGGTGTGTGGCTGCTTTGCAACTGGTTACCAATCAAGCCAATTGAGTTATAGCTTATGTTTACTTACCCGTGGGAGGATATGGTTGTGTTATATTACTTTGTGTTAAGGTTGAGGGGAAGTTACCACCAAGTAGTTTTTAGTTGTGCACTTTTTTCAATTGATGTATTTCTTTCTGTTACCAAATGATGGAGGGTAGAATTTTTATTGTGTTTAGTTTTTAAGAAATTGTTGCTGTCCATTCACTTATAAAAACCAAATATGCAGCCGCCAAGTTGGAAGAATCAGGAGTGAATGAATGAGGAGCAAATTTAGTGTGGGTTTATGCTTCTATGAAGTTTGAAATTTTCACCAATTAGTGGTAAGGTAAGGGTGTTGTACCTTAAGTGAGGTGTGTAATTAGTGTGTTATTATACATACATACAACCATGACAAAAAGACCTTCAAGCATGTCTCCCTTTATTCTGTTTGGGTTCCCAGGACAACTTGGTTAATATTTTCATAATTGTCATTGAACTAAAATGTCATACTTTTATTTTAGTGTACGTTGGCACCTTCATTATTATTATTATTATGTTTATTATTATGTTTATTATTTTCATCATCATCACAACCATATCATCATCATCATTATCAATCTTTACATCATCATCATTACTATGGCTTTGTGTTCCCTCCTAACACTGCATGGGATCCAACCTCACTAAAAGGTGCCGCCACACAGTGCTTCCAGTTCAAACACATGTAATCACCTCTGCTTACACTCGCCTCCAGTAGCCAGGCAGCAGCAGTTTGTTTTCCCTTTGAGTTCATAGATGGGACTCATAGCTTCACTCCTCCTCCTATGCAGTGTAAGGGGAATGCAAGGCTATCTGCACCATACAACTAATAGCTAAATCAATACTAATGCCACCATATTTAATCCCAATATAGTTTTCTTATGTTTTGACAGTTTTATAAGTACACGTAATTTTTTTTTATGAATATTTTACAGTCCCGTTTTGCAAGGGTTTATACATGATTGGATGGATCAGCTTTTGTTTACATTATTGCAGTTCTCCGCGCTGCATGACCTTTGCCGTCCTTCCTCTCTGTCCAACCCAAACACTGAGGTCACTTTGTGTATGACCTCATCTGTTTTGACCAGTTCCTTACAGCTAATTATATCATCATCATCATCATTCATACTTTTCATCTATTTCACCTCTTTCTTGCATTTTTTTTCCCCACATGCCTACATCAAATCACCTCAGTTTGCCTCTTCTCAAAGCATCTCTTAATGTATTCCAGGCCTATTGTGCTTCTCAATTCCTCATGTGTGTGTGTGTGTGTGTGTGTGTGTGTGTGTGTGTGTGTGTGTGTGTGTGTGTGCAATCGTGTTCCCATCAAGCCTATCATTTTAAAGAAGCACTACACATCTACACAACGTTCCTCATCTGAGTATGTTGTAGCTTCTATACGTGCTCCTCCTTCTCTGCCTCTGCCTCTCCACTACAAAACATAACACTCCTTGTACAGGCTTCATATCACACAAGTACTCAGTCTCCTGCAACATGTTTCAAATACCATTATACCTTTTATGTACGTTCCTTCAAACCACGAATAATACACAATATTGAGTTTTTTTCTTATGTCTTCTTGGAATACTGTACATGTCCACACACACACACACACACACACACACACACACACACACACACACACACACACACACACACCCACCTTCATCATTATATTTGCTTTTTCAGTTACTCTCAGGCTCTTGGATTTCATTGTTTCTCTCCAGCTCTTCACCTTTCCTGCTTCTACCTTATTTTCTCTCTCATTTGTCTAATGGTGTGGGAGGGAAGACTAGAGGATATCAATTCATTAAGTTCAATTTTAATTTTTTTATTTATTTATGTATGTATTTATTTTGTAATATGGAAGACCAGGAATGCTTTTCACATACATAAAAGTTGTTGGAATTATTTGGAATAAGATGATGTATTGTTGGAATGATTTCGCGTCAAATCAGTGACTGCTCCGTGAGACTGAATCAAGGCCTATCACCACCATAGTCCACCAACGTCAACTCCAGCTATATATAGGCATGTGGCACGTTACCCAGAAGGTGATCCTGCTTGTCGGGTTGTTTCTGAAAGGGATAACCCAGGGTGGAGGAGGCCAAGGGGGCGCTCACAGAGTTCATGGCTGGGGCAAGTCAATGCTTCCTGCCGGGAGTTACTTGGTATGGGAAGGGGGCTTGCATGGGGACTTGCATGGGGTGATCGCTGGAGCTGGTGTCGGAGGGTTGGCGAGGCGACGCACCCCTTGGCGTATGCCCCCAATGATTGATGGATTGATTGATGTTGTAGCGGCTCTTTATCTTCACCTTTTGTACAGGAAGTTACATTTCATTGGCACACGAGTAGGAGGTTGAGAATAGAGTGTACCTTCTCCTTTTTTACCATTCTCTCTTATAATTATAGTGTATAGAAGATATTAATGGAGAACTCTCTTAATCTTGTGATGGAATTCAGGGTTGCCGGCATTTTGGGAAAGATTTCATTGTGGCTTCAACTTCGCATTGTTCTTTGCTTGATTTTATTATTATTATTTTTTTCTATTTTATCAAGATGCTTCCTAGGTTCTGTGTGTGTGTGTGTGTGTGTGTGTGTGTGTGTGTTTTACTGGTGTGTTTTGTGGTGAGCTTTCAGATATCGGGAGTGCATGTGTAGTACCATTAGGTGCCAGTTGGGCATTGTGGCCGGTGGACGGTGGATGGGTTAGGTCAGGTCAGGTCTTGGGCTGATGGTATGGTATGGTAAAGTTTGCTGAATTTGAATCACTCCTGCCTGTGTGATGTGCATGTTACCAATAGTCTTAATTTTGGAAAGAAGCAGGTTTTTGTAATGGATGGAAAGTAGTTTTTAATTGTGTGCTAGTGATCAGGTGGAGTAGTGTGAGCACAATATATAGTGATTAGGGGACACATGCCAGACTCAGGCCTGGCATTTGGTGACTTTCCGGTGCATGAACTTGCCTGTTGTTGAGGCATTTTCAGATGAGGTGACTCGGACCCAAGTTCCCGTGTCGTTGATTGATTGCCTTCGTAGAAAGGACTTATTACCGGTGGATTTAAACACGACACTTGGATCCTTAATCACTCTAAGGTGTGTTTGGGATGAAAGTGTTCAATGTGCATCAATATGTATTGCTCAGACCACACTGTTGAATGATATGTAATGCACTGTCAAGTGTTATGTATGTACAAAGGCCAAGAAAAAAGAATGAAGCTGTGATTTAACTTGAGTTGGTGACTTCCATACACTGTTGCTTCAGGCTTCCTCTCAGTTTTCTTGTGACCACAATTATGAAGGAGTGTTTTGATGTGTTTGAGTCAGCTTCTCAACACCAGACAGTTTGAGGTAATGTAATGAAGGTTGGCCCCAGACTCTGAGGTGTCTGAGAGCTGTGATAAAGTCAGTGGAACAGAGATAGCAGATTGGTCGTGGCTTTTAAAGCTTTATTATGTATCATTTTTATATAATGGGCTGTAAAATTTTCTGCGTGATTTTGGTAATTTTTTAATTATTGTTCATTGTCACAAAAGTTTTGTATTTCATAATTTTTTCATTTACATTTGAAATGATGTAGTGTTTGATCTACTTTTTGCACCCTTCACCCTTGTGTATGTGTAACATTTTATTGTCTGAGTTCCTGTGTGTTGGCACTGGACACAAGGTTGCATGAAGACACAGGAACACCTTGAAGGAGGGTTGAGGTGCAGACTCAGTGGCATTAGCATCAGATACATACAGTGTTGCTCACTTGATAAGGAATTACTGGTTTTTTTCATGTTTTTACTTTTTTCAGTAGATTCTTTTCTTATTTTAATGTAGGATGTGTTTTGAGGCAAGAAAATTCCATAACTATTATTGATAGCTTAATGAGGCTGTTAAGTCTCAGTGCAACTAACATTGTTGTTTGTTTGCCTTCAATACTGAACATCAGTAGTCTAGTTGGATAGAATTATAATGAAGTTTTACTTTGTGGTAATATTAACAATCTTCCCAAAGGATTATCTTTACATGATAAAATACTGGGTAAGTTTGATTTATTTTAAGTGTGTAAGCTGAGCACCATTAGTTAGTTGATCCTGGCACAAACTGTGGAACTTTCTCCTCATCTGTTGCTCCAGATAGCATTAAGGTGTCTGTTAGTTATTTAAGTTTGTATTATAGGCATTTAATAGGAATAGACATTGTACATTTGTTAATAGATTTAGCCAGTTTTTATACAGTTTTAGCTGTGGTGCAGTTACCATTGGACTGCCAGTGTTTACCTAAGATAAATTTAGTTACCATTGTTGGGCTGGGATATGAGTGCTCCTTCCTCACATTCTTGCCGTTTGGAAATACACACAAACGTACGTACATCCAAATCTGTATTCCACGTTAAACATGCTTTCGACATCATTTTGTTCAATGTACGTTACATTTTTCTCCTCGTAAATTTTTTTTTTATAATATAAAATCTGGTTCTAGTGATTGATTGGCTACATTTTGCTAGTAACTTGTTAACATTGAAAATCATGTCTTGCTGAAGGTGAAACAAAAATTACTGGAAAGATCAGTGAAAAGTTGAATATTGTTAAAAAATACACCACAGCCTCAGCAAATTGTAACGTCTCTCTCATTATCGATATGTAAAATATTTGGATACATATATATTTTTAGTGTCATTCTAATTAATGAAATGTGGCTGATCTTTGATATGTAAAATCTGAGAATGTATTTAATTTTCTATACTAATTAACATACTTATTAATTAACTTAGGTTGAAGGAAGAGTTAATTTCTGTCTCATTCATTAATCCATCAGGTGTTTTGAGTGCGGTTGAGTGCATTGGGTTGCATTCATATTCCAGGTCTGCACTGTTATCTTATTTGCACACCTAATACATGTGCCTTATCTGAGGAAGAAAGAAAGAAGTGCTCACAGTGATACCTATGTGGAGTGTCTTAGTCAGCGAGGAATGTTGTTGTCCTTATACTGTGCTGTCGAGGAAGTGGGTCGCTCTGTCTGTCTGTCTGTCTGTTTGGGTAGCGGCAGTATAGTGGTGGAAGGTCCGTGTGTTGTAGATCTCATTGTAGTTTTGGGAATGCAGAAAGAAAGAAGTGAGTGTAAAAGTTTAATTTATGTTATTATTGAGGGAGGAATCTCAATTGTAAAACAGATATGCTTCTTTCTCATAAAGAAAATTAATGGAAACCTCTTGCAGCTAAAAAAAAAAAAAAAAATTAAGAAAATGAAAAGTTTATCGAGAGTATTCCCAAGAGATTAAATACTTTTGATGATTTTTGTTGTTGGCTGCATTATTGTGTTGAAATGTGCTTGGAATATGTTTATCAAGGAAGGTGTTTCAATGCTGTCTTGGTGAATGTACAACCAGCCCCCCCACCCCCCTACAGCCAGCATAAGGAAGCAACATGGGCAGAGTCTAGGATGTTGAAATGTACAAGCCTCGAAATGAGCTTAACAATTTATGCACAAATGAACGTTGCCTTGTTTAGCTTTTTTATAAAGTTACTACATCTAGTGTGGCAAATTCACTTCCAGATGGTGACAGACAGTGTAAAGTGAGTTTATTATTATTGTAAAGTAAACTACAACTTTCCATCTTACTGTGTTTTGTGGTGTGGTTCATTATCTCCTAAAATTTACTACAGTCATGAAAATTATCCACATTAATTATGTACTGTATTTTGTAGTCTGCAGGATTCATTAATTTCCCTCACAGGATAGATTCAAAAATGATATTGTATGTTATTAGCTGATGAAATTCTAATATTTTTTTCCAGAATAGCCATGAATTAGAGTGCATCTGAGTACCTTCAACATCTTGTGAATGTGTGTGTGTGTGTGTGTGTGTGTGTGTGTGTGTGTGTGTGTGTGTGTGTGTGTGTGTGTGTACATGCTTGTGGTGAAGAAGGATGTGGCACTATTGGCATGAGCAGACTTGGCATTACTTAGTTACCAGAGATCCATGTCACATGCAGATCACCACCAAGCCAAGCCGAGTGCTGTTTTGTTGTATTGTCTTCCATCAGTGAAAGCTGCAGTCACACTAACCTTGTGAAACACTCAGCTTGGCACATGTAGGGCAGGATGGACTTGCCGTCAACATTGGATAGAGTTGCACCTTGTATAACTTTCAGCTATTACGATAGAAAGAAAATTATCCATCTTCTCTAACTTAAGTATTTGCACTTGAAAAAAGATGCATTTATGGATATCAGGAAAGATATAACTTATAGATGTAATGTTTGTGAGAGGACAGGATATTTAAGAATGGGGTCCGGGTGGCTCTGTGGTGCAGTGGTTGGCTCGTGTCCTAAAGGTTATGAGTTGGATCCAGGCTCACGGCAGCTTGGTGAGAGGGGTAGCGCTCTCTCGTTAACCCTAGCACAATTATATGGTCTAGTTACCTAGTTTAGAGGGATTATTTAAGAATGCAAAATTGGTGGTTGTATAAGCAATTGCAATTCTTTTGTAGTTCCTCTCAAGCCTGTGTATGATGAGTAGATTATAGTTGACAATGATTGATGATGATTGATGTGCTGGCTGTTAATGTTGATGTCAAGGTTTGATACAGACACAAGCTCACTATTACGTAACATTGAATTTGTTTGTATTAATTTTTCTTTGTTTGAAAACTAAGTAAGCTCATTGCATTCCTTTGAGTAAAATTTGTAAAAGAAATATCACTCATTGAAAGATTAATTTTTAAAAGTTTTATGTTTTCTGTTCATAAAGAAATATGAAATTCTTGTTGCAGAAGACATGTTTGATTTTTAATTCTTTGTTGGGATATAGGAAAGAAACTTCACCTTCCCATCCCATCTCATTTGAAGAAAAAAATGGTAATTGCTTGTCAGTGAGTAGGTGTAAGTACAGTACTATGTCATTATCTGTTTAACATTGGAAGTGTGGAATTAAATGTATTGCATAAAAATTTCCAGGGTTTTACATTTATTATATTTGTAAAACATGTTGCACTGTCGGTTCTAAAAATTCATGATTGGTAAGTACAAAAAGAAGTATGTGGATTATTGTACACATTGTCAACCCCCTTTGTCTCTGTGGCTTTTGTCTTGGGAAAACAATTGATTGAAAATATTTGTTTATTAATATTGCCAAGTTTGAGGTCAAATCCATTGGTTTTCAACTTTTTGCTAAGGTTATAAATCATATAATTAGGATAATGCTTATGTAATTAATGTGCATTCATGTTAATTGAAATCCTTATCCTTCTCTTATACTCTTCGGCATTACAAAAATGATTCAGTGTTTGAGTCCTGTCATAGTTGTGTTTGTAACTGTTCCTCTGTTCCACAATTATTCATTACTTCATAACTTTCTTCACCTTTCTCTTGTTTGTATGTTTGCATTCAGAATTATTCAAATACTGTCACGGCTTTGGAGAGCTTGGCAAGGATATCATTCCTTGATAGCATAACAAAACTATTTACTTCTGAAATAATTGGATTCAGCACTAATTCAACCATTGACCGACTGATCTATTATGAAAAGGTATTAAGGAAGCACATTAGTGTTAAGTAAGTAATGGATCACAGTACTACAATGTTGTATTCCAGGTAATCTATTAATGCATCAAAGCTCAGGTTTGAATGCAACAACTTTGTATAAGAATGTAATCAGTTCTCACCTGACATGGATGAAACAATTTTGTGCTATTGAGAATATATATTTTTTGGATATGGATGTGTAAGGCTTTTGAGACATGAGGAAGGCAGCTCAAGGCGATCTACACTATTATACATGTACACAGGCAGAAAGTGGGCATATCCGTCATTCAATTATTGTAGTTATACGTACGTCCTTCTCTCAAGTGATGAAGTTATGGGGTCAAAAAAGTAAATGTCAGCATTTTTTAATTTTTTGCTAAAGACTGCATTTCACATTTTAAAATGTTGAAATTGTTAAATTTATATAAAAAAATATAAAAAATAAAAAATATTTTAAATTTTCAAATAGAAGTTTTTTATTCCTTTTTATATATAGTTTATTATCACTATGCAGTGGTCCATAGTGTAGTGGTAGCCGTGGGTTGTGGGCAATGCTTCACTTCATATAACATGATACAAGAACATGAAATAATATATATATATATATATATATATATATATATATATATATATATATATATATATATATATATATATATATATATATATGTATATATATGATTGTCATATAATGATTAATTCAATTCCAATAAGAGTAATGTGTTGAGGCTTTGAATTACTCATGAGCACTCAAATTGATTCGTGATGGGATGGGTGGTGGGGCGCGACCCTTCCTTCCCCCTAAACAAGGTGCGAGACAGTGATCATACCGTGAGCGTCGCCTTATGACGTGACACTCTCACACTGCACACTTCTTCCCGTCACTACATTTTCCTACATCTCTTAACGACTGAGAAAGGGCATACACACCAGTCAGACGCTCGTATATAACATGTGTGCAGCCATGGAAGACCATCCTCGCGGCTCTTTGCCCTCGTCACTCAAGGGTCTAATCCGAGCTTGTCAGTGTATAGGACTCGTGTGCTTTCAGAGGTCACCTTCACCTGCCGCTCCCAACGCAATAAATATAAATATGCCTCTCTTGCTGTGGGCTATTTTTGTGAAGACGTTTCAAGTAACTCTGATTGCATCCTTTGCTTACAACATTCAATTTGACAAAGTGGGTGACCTGACTTCATACCTGTTCTTTACATCGTCATTTGTTTTTGCAGCCATGGGACAGATCTCGTTAATTATCAAGGGCCCGATTTTATGCCAGATTTTATCAGATTGTGAAGTAGACGCTTGCCCAGAAGTCAGGCTATTTTCGACTGGGAAGATAATAACTCTGTCCTTTTACTTGTCTAACGCGATCCAAATATTTTTATCAATTTTAGCCATCTATAAAATGCAGGATTTTATTATGATCTGTTTGTTTCATATAGATTGCTGTCACTCTGTAGCTTCCAATGTGGTAATAGTCATGTTATTCCGGAAGCTGCTAACCATTGCAGCAAGTAAACTTAGTGTAGATTTTGTTCGCCTTGACAAATACTTCTCCGGAACTGATGCCTCTGGATCCCACCCACTCCTCGATGCTCTGGAGAAGAGGATTCACAAAGTTAGTCCGTTTTTTTTTTCTTCTCTCTCTCTCTCTCTCTCTCTCTCTCTCTCTCTCTCTCTCTCTCTCTCCTCTCTCTCTCTCTCTCTCTCTCTCTCTCTCTCTCTCTCTCTCTCTCTCTCTCTCTCTCTCTCTCTCTCTCTCTCTCTCTCTCTCTCTCTCTCTCTCTTTTTACATTTTACTCAGTAATTCTTTGTAAAACCTTAAAAAAAAATATCAATAACTATAGAGTGAGTCTCCGTTTGATCACACTATTTTTGTGTTAATGTTATTCATCAGAGTGTGACACAGTATGAAAAACAAATCAAGAGTTCTGTATAAATACATAGTATTTTTGGCATGTAATCATTTCAGAAAAAAAATTGTCACGTATTTTACCTTGACAACCACTAAGATGATTAAGTCATACAGCAGATTAGAACACGTTTCACATTCTAAGAGTTTCATATTATGTATGTATGTATGTATGTATGTATATATGTGTATATATATATATATATATATATATATATATATATATATATATATATATATATATATATATGTAGCCTATGTATGTATGTATGTATTTACTATAGTAGGTAGTAGTAGTAGGACGTATACGTAGAGTGAATTGCCTACATATTTTTCTAACAATCTCTGGTTAGAATTCTGTTTTGATACTTAGGGCATATCTCGTCATTATAAACCTATACCTGATTTAATCCATCTTCATTACCGCAGGTGGAAGCTCTACGGGATGACATTGTGGACTGCTTTTTAATGATGATCTTCATAATGATGTGTATCCTCAGCCTTACTATCATCACTACCTTGTACTATATCATAGAACACCTGATTGGAAGTATCAAAATATTTGAAACACAACATCTTTCCTTCGTACTATCCGCCATCACCACCCTCGTACACATATGTTACAGCGCCCACTACTTCTCCCAGCATGTGAGTCACGTCTGTCTTGTCTGTCTGTCTAGCACCCCTCTTTGATTTCATAATGCGAATAATGAGTCAATAGTTTATCTTTTCTTCATCTGATGAGGAGTATGATATTGAGTTGATGTTTGAGGTGCAGTGCATGTCATGCCGGGGGCGGGTATTTAAATAATTTTCTTTTCATAGAAAACTGATTTAAAGAATGATAGGGGGTGGGGTACTGTACAAGACATAAAGATTTCGGGCATTACATGCATAACATGAGTTTCTTTGCAGGTGCGGCGCGTGTCCACTCAGCTGAGGGAGGTTAGGTTGGAGGTCCGTTGCCAGGAGGATAGAATTCAGGTAAGCTACGTAACGAAGTCTTCACGGATCTCTATCTGAGACCGCCTGTATAGCCAGTATCTCATTTTTTGCTATAAAAACTATGATATTGTGGATGAAATATTACACCAACGCAACTGTGCAAGGAAATGTAAAGTTTGGTGATGATCGACATACTTGTTTCGGGCCGTGTTTCCCCGGCTGTCTTCCCGCAGCTGCAATACCTCATCTCAACCCTGAAGAGGATGGAGACCTTTGACATGGGCTCGTGGTTCTGTCTCAGCCCTAATACCCTTGTCTCGGTGAGTAGTGAACTCTGCCTAGCGGGGGTCAGTCATCCCCACTACGCCGGAAGCAATGACGTAGCTATGATATGTGATCTGCATGGTTTATATTCTTGTTTTCTCGTTTGATTGCGATCGTTGTTTCCCGCTATCACTTAGTACCATGACCTCTTGAGTGATGGTAAGGTGACCGTAGCTGCTGGCGTGGTCCTCCTTCCAGGGGATAAAACTGCTTTAGCATAACGCGACCTAATAAAGGAGGCGAACGTTATTACATCTAAACTTTATCTGTTGCTGAGTGGCGGGAAAATATAGTCAAGGTCGTTCCACATGTCTTGGATTTACTAAACATAATCTACAGCATTGTTTAGCATCCTTCAACAAAGCTGAATAGGACATAATACTACGTTGATGATGTAAAATATTCAACTTATTTATAAGATCGTCAGCACCTCCAGCGGTCTCTTCTTTACTCTTTCCCGAAGAAAATGTAAAATATAATAGAACATATATTTTTTTTCACTAGGTGACGACCTATGTGGTCACCTACTTGGTGCTGCTGATGCAGGTGGGGAGGCAGCAAGTCTGAAGTGACCGAAACACTACAACTTCCTAAGCTTCAAGACTCGCGAGCCAAAGTTACCTGTTTGACGGTGCTGCTGCATAGAGGGGCCGCAGGGAAGCCACAACGGGCGGCAGGGTCACCCACACCCACCCTCAGTGTTTAGTGAGGTAGTAACGTAGTATTTCAAACTCACCCTTGATGTCACAACCTTATATAGCTATTACTGTGAAGCATACAGTGTATATAGTTGGCACCGGACGAGTACGAGTACGAGTACATTATTTCATTCATCATTTGAGCTGCGGCCAAGAAGTGTGTCCACAATTTTTTTTTTCTTTACGTCGACACTTGGTGGAGTGGCAACACATTATTACCAAATATTCAGCACTTTGACTCTGTATTCCGCCGTATGTCCTCTGCCCTTCCTTTACAAAGTTTCTTGTAGGGACTAGTACGTATACGATATATAGGAACATTTCTCTGTGCATGTATAACGAAAATTGAATGATGAACGTGTTTGCATTTAAAACACCCCTCCCCCTAACCTCCATGCAAACACAAATGTTTATCAATGAACACCGATCGAATTATATGATTGGCATATGTTCCTTCCTACTGTGTGCCTGTTGACTTTTCTTCCTCCGTCACTTATGAATAATGGGGAAGGACAGTGAGTCAATGTGTACAAGTGTCTCTCAGAACAAGTAGATAAGTGCAAGTAAATAGTAATTATTATGTTTCTCATCCGTCCGAAGACTGTTGCGGATCTAAAGTATTATATCGATGTCTTGTATTGGACGAAAACTTTATTTGAGATGTAATACGATGGTAAATAAGCTGTTGTATGTTAGAACAATATTTTTCTCTCTTTCTCTTATTATTATTATTTATTATTATTATCATTATTGTTATCGTTATCATTATTATTATTACTATCATTATTATTGTCATTACTATTATTGTGGAGAGAGAGAGAGAGAGAGAGAGAGAGAGAGAGAGAGAGAGAGAGAGAGAGAGAGAGAGAGAGAGAGAGAGAGGAAGTGAAAAGAAAGCTTGTTGACAAGTGATAATAATGATAATGATAGTAATAATAATAATAATAATAATGTTAGTAATAATAATAATAATAATGATGATAATAATAATAACAATGATAATGATGATTATGAAGAATAAGAAAAAGAAGAAATGATGAAAATATGACTATGATTATCCTAATTATTACTATTATTATTATCATCATTATTAATAATATTATCACCTTTGACGGGTTCTTCAATCAATCAATAAATAAATAAACAAACAGACATATTTTTTATAAATTTATTTGTTTCATTCATAAGCCAGCGTACAATTTTAATAACTCGTAATTCCTGCA
This sequence comes from Metacarcinus magister, assembly GCA_029783475.1. Lineage (NCBI taxonomy): Eukaryota > Metazoa > Arthropoda > Malacostraca > Decapoda > Cancridae > Metacarcinus > Metacarcinus magister. The sequence goes on from JAPQNM010000048.1 coordinate 15,160,062, forward strand.
CATACAATACACTGAGGAGGAGGAGGAGGAGGAGGCAACCCTGAAGTAAAAATAAAATAAATACAAAAATACAAATATCTAGGAATAATATAATGAGTTAATTAATTATAATAATTAATAGGCAATTAGTTAGAAAATGCATTAATTAAGCATAGCACATAGGTAACATCAAAGTAATTAGGTTAGAAATAAGTAATGTAGTTATAAGAACATTTAAGTTAGAATATCAATAATGAAGTTAGATTATATTTTTCTTTATCTATAATTAAACTGCATTAATTATGAGACATAATTATAATGCATCTTGTTCTTTCTTTCTTTCATTTATTTATTCATTTTCATTCTATTATTTTTTCTTTTCCTTATATTTATCTTAGTTAATTAAAACAAGTAGCTACAAGTATAATGATCAATAATCTCAGTTGTTTTTATAAGCTTTTCTTTTTAATTTATTTATTTATTTTCCTTCCTTTCATTCTTCCATCATTTATTCCTTCCTTCTTTCATTTCCTCATAGTTTTGATATTAATTAATCATTGAATATTTCCTTTCATTCTTCCTTCCTTTCCTTCTTTCTATCATTTCCATCATTAATTATTGAATATTTCCTTTCATTCTTCCTTCCATTCCTTCTATCATTTCCATCATTAATTATTGAACATTTTATCACAGAATGTCGCCAGTTTAATGTCGTTTTGAGAGAGTCCGCCACAGTCATGTGTAGACCAGGTCACTTCCACTCTGTTATAGACGTTACTCCACTCAGGATGGTGGTTGTTCTTCTCACTCTGCAACGCTACACTGCTCATCCAACCCCATGCCTGAAAAATTAATAATACAATACTATACATAGGAATATATAGTTATTCTTCTAACCTAACTGTTCATACTTCACATAGTTTTTTTTCTAAGTGCCTCAGTGGTACAGTAGTTAGCATGTCTGACTATGAATCCGCTGGCCCGAGTTGGATCCCGGACGAAGGCAGTCTACTCCTGTATTTTAATGGAATTCTTTTCATATTTTTCTTAAAGATTGAATGATTTTGGTATATATAGAGTTTTAGTACTATAACAAACTGGTCTATCCATCACTTATTCAGAGAAACTTAATATTCTCACATCATTCTGTAATTATTATCCTTATGTATCTTCAATATAACTGTCTAGGAATCATATAAAAGTAATATATACATACATATAAATATAATCTATCTATTTATATAATCAATCAATCGATCTATGTAATCAATCTATTTATATTATCAATCTATTTATCTAACTATATAATCAATCTATCTATCTACGAATGCCTTAGTGATACCGTAACGCACACACACACACACACACAGGTATGAATCTAACCTAACCTAACCTTAATGAAGTCTTGAAAGGTGAATGTCTTCTTAATAGCATCTCTCCCTTCCACCATAACCCAGCCGGCAGACAACAGTGGAGATAATGATGATTTACGCTCATCCTCGGTTAATTTCTGTAATAATTCAGACATAATTATAAATATATAATGATTAATAGTTATGTTTAATTATTATCTGTTAGTTTCTGTAATATCATCATCGATTAATATAGTTACGCATTAATTATTAGTTAGTTTCTGTAATAGTTAATACATAATAATTAATATAGTTAATTTAATTATCTATTAGTTTCTGTAAAAATAAATACATAATAATTAATACAATTAGTTTAAGGCACAGCTTACAGGTACGGCAGCTGTACCTGGAAGTGCTCACTTATAGATATGGCGGGTGCCTAACTTTTGGGTAATAAAATATAAAACAAAGTGCTTAGAGATACGGCAGTTGTATTGCGTTGTCATCCGCTATTGGTAAGGCCTGTAACTTATTATTTACCTGGTAAAGCATCTTTCAAGTTAGGTTAGATTGATTATGTTAGGTTAGGTTTGATTAGGTACGGTTTGGTTCAGTTATATATGCTTTTTACCAAAAAGTTAGGCACTATGAGGATACGGCTGCCGTACCTGTAAGCTGTGCCTATAAGTGTTTACAGATATGGCAGCCCTACCCCGTTGTCATCCCATATTCATACGGCTGCCGTACCTGTAAGCACTGCCAATTAATTAAACCTACACCTGCATAATAACATCAATTAAACCTAAATGACAAGTATGGGGTCATTAAGTCTCTGATACACTAATTACATCAATAAAAGGAATAATTAGTGATATACAAATAAATAAATAAATATAAAGTACATACAATAAATAATTAGATGTATTAGAATAGTATATTAATAACTATAATTGTCTTGAAAAAGTTTAATTAATAAAACTATGTATGTAATTAACCGAACTTATCATAATATTTAGCAAACAGTATTTAGAAATAAAGCTTCTTAACCACACACACACACACAAGCTGGGCATGACAGAGAACCCCCACTGCCCTTGGTGCCCTACACAACCTGACATCCCAGAACACCTCCTAATGCACACACACACATATCAAAACAGTAATATCTTACGTACAGAACGTCTCCTAACCTCAACACCAAACGCCTTAAATCACTGACACAGCTAGGTAAACAAACACACACCCCCACACAGCTAGGTAAAAACACATACGTACACACACATATTAAAACAGTAATAGTATACCTACATTACGTTTAGCCTGAACACAAACAGACAGCTTGTATGTACGTACAGGTAGCTTGCATGTACGTATGTATGTTTGTGTTCCCAGGCTAATAAACAGTGACCTTCCATGCCTCAGGACCATGTTGACCTGACCTCTGTACAAACCTCTTCAACACAACACTAACAATTGCAAGTGGCAGAGCAAGAAATGACAGGCAATTTGTTAATGTATTTGCCGAATTGAATGGGGCCGAACAATTTATGACGGTCACTTTTTTGTTGTATAGACCGTATTTGCAAGTTGAATGTTGCAGAGCCAGTGTCTCGAGTGATCAAGTCGAGTACTGAAAGGTCAGTATAAAACAATGCGCCAGCCTATCAATATCCATCAGTCGAGAGTATATAACCTCAAAAAATAGGCTGGAAAGTGCATTGTATTCAACTTAAGAATAAATCAAGGATGATATTCATACAATCTATCACCGAGAAAGTCCTTGAGAGCTGCTTTAAAAGGGCCAAGATTGTTTAGCTCGACAACTGAAGGCAGCCTGCACTCCGCCTGCACTTGACCTGCTCGTGTGTATACGTACAGACCACTAAATAAAAACACACACACACAGACATACACATGAACTGCCCCCTCCTTCACCCATCATTAATAGACTACTAAATAAACTTAATTAGACGTAAATACAACATGATTAGACATATAAGTAACATTTGGCAAAGCTGCAATGACTCGTCTCAGAATTCATTATATACAATTAAATTAAATTAAGACGTTAATGGAGGTGTCTATATAGAATTTTAGACTATTATTATTATCATTACATCTTACCTGTATTTTGTCAGCCATTATTAGTGCTTGGAAAGGTGTAGATCTTTGATAATTGTAAATGTTTCTCCACACAACTGCCTTCCAGCACGACACAATGTTGACTGATATCGGATTCTATCCTACTCTTCTCCCTCCGCCATCCTTCTCCTCCTCCTCTCCCTCCTTCTGTTCTTCCCATTATTCCTACGGGAGTTTTTTTTTGTCTATATACGTATATATGAAAAGTCCTATAGTGTATGGGCGTTTTATATAGAGTAAATTAATGTATCTTAACCCCCTACATATATCATTTGCCTCTCTCTTCACCATGGCCTGGTGGATCACGCGCTGGACTTAATATCCTTCCATTTTGACTTTATTTACTTTTAATTAAGTCTACCTTTGAATAACGTTCAATTAAGGTTTAGGAAATGGCTTTTAGGACTGCAAGGTGTGTGTGTGTGTGTGTGTGTGTGTGTGTGTGTGTGGTGTGTGTGTGTGTGTGTGTGTGTGTGGTGTGTGTGTGTGTGTGTGTGTGTGTGTTCTCTCCTAACCCTGCCTCCCTCCTTCCCCTCCCCTCCTCCCAAAGCCTTCCCCTGCACGTATTATGGCAAGGACTTATAATAGGCTTTGGTAAGTGGTGTTCCTCGTTATTATGCGACACTAGTGAGTGGAAGGGAGTTTCAGAACGATCTTCTTCCTCTTGTGACTGCCTAAACGCTAAAATTCTCCAATAGCACCGCATAATTTTGGGTGTTCAGTATTTGAATTATGGGTTTTGCTTATTTCTCGTGAATTACAAGTTTTTACGTATTGATACTAATGGTATATGTGTATTATCTAATTACACATATTCTCTGGTAGTTTAGATTACTGTTTGAGTTGTATTTAATGAGTTATTTGTTAATTCAGGTCTGGGTTGGTACGCAAGGCTACAGTCATTTGTACCCATCATGCAATTCTTTGTTTTGTTTTGACTCTGCTTCTCCTACAGCTTGTAGTGATGGGAATTCCTGCTCTTTTCAGTACCAAGCCGAACTGGTTGCACTCCTTATTTCACTACAACACGCCTGCAATCTTCAACCCACTTCCATCCACATCTTCTCAGACTCCCTTTCTGCTCTACACGCCATTCAACACGACTCTCCTACAGACAATGTCCTCCTCATCTCCTTCATTCACCATCACCTCCTAACTCTCTATCGCTCCAATACCGATGTTGCCTTCCATTGGGTTCCGGGACATGTTGGTCTCAACGGGAATGAGCGAGCTGACACAGCAGCCCGCCAAGCTAGTGAGAATTCATCCATCACTTTTCATGTCCCTATTAGCTATTCCAGCATTAAGGGAATGGTCAACAGGGCAGCCATCACTCAAACTGCTCATCTCCTGGAAAATTTTGTCATCCAGGGCTCTCGGTCAGCAACCTGGTACACGACTGCAACCAAGAGGAAACCATTTCAAATTCCACCTGGAACATCCCAAGAAATAGTATCCCACCTCGTCCGCCTAAGACTTGGTTACCTCTGCTGGTCACAGATAACAAACACAGACTCCGACCCTTGCCCACACTGCCTCACAGTCCCTGATGACCCACTAATACACTATGTCCTTCACTGCCCAAGTACCTGCAGACTACGTTCCCGGGTTGCCGAGTCCCCTGATCCCGAGTACGAGCAGGCTGCACGGGTGGTCGCCTCTTCACCTCTAGCAGCACTGCTCGACATCTGCACAAACTACCCTCCACCTCGATAGAAACCCTAACCATAATGTATATACACTGACGGGCTCTTAGTCAGCCCGTGCTCTTCCTCCCGGAGGAGCGATAGGGAAAAGCTCTTTTCAGGGAGCCGATTCTTTCGTTCTCGTTCGGTATCGGTATCTTTATCGATTTTTGTCGATTCGTCAGCCTGTAAGCCCATCAGCCCACCATAACACACTTATAACACAACGCACTCACCTTCATCTCTATCTTTGTATGTCGTCATGTCCTAACACTTCTTTTACTGTACCTAACACACAATAATTAACACTCTTGGATGTAAACAAATAATTACGGTGTTTTTTTCTCATTTTTTCATTGTTTTTTCCGTTTTTCTTTTTTCTATGGCTTATTTAGGCTTTACTTTCTGTTTGAATAATTTTTATATATTCTATTCTATGGTTTATATTGGTTTGATTTAATTGATATTGCTTTATTCTATATATTGATTTTATGATTGACCTTAGAAATAAACATTTTTCATGAAATAAATGCGAATCAAATATAACAAATATTTATGTAGAGAATAGTTAGGTATTTCATACGATTTTTTAATGTATATATAATTGCTTTCCTGTGTATAATAATAATCTCAATTTTGGTTTTATATATACGTGATCCAGCAGTCAATGCACGGCCGCCTGTTGAAGCTTGTTGATGTTCTTATATTAGGTTACTTACGCTTAATAGGTAATGTTTTCTCTATATCACTCCACTATTAATGGTGAAGAATGATATGTTACTGCTCCTCCATCCCTCAAAATGACATGTAGAGGAACAGGGAAGGTTTAAAACGAAGAAATATTATCACCAGGTTTGGCTGCTAGCGGTCACAACAAGAAGAAGTTAGTTACCCTAGCTCGGAAGAGAAGATCACCACCCAGGCTTCCATCATACCATCTTACATACATTGGGGCCTCTTTCTCTCTGTACCATTCCAAAGTCTTCTTTCGTTCCATCTCAGTCTTCCACTTACTTAGTCCCACACCTTTCACTGTTTTGTCTATCTCGCTTTTCCACCTTTTCACATCCCACTCTAACCCTTCTCTACTTCTGTTCATCACCTTCCATTCATACAACCATTCTCTCCCTTCACAAAATTTATGCACCCACCTAACGAGCATGCCACTCCTGTCTACCATGTTCAGACATTTCTTCTCTCATTTACTCCTCCTTACATTCCACAAATACACCTTCCGTGCAATTCTTGTATTCTCCATTCGTTCCAGCCTAACTTTATATCTCAAAGTTGCCTTTATCTGTCTCTCCCTGAATGTACTCCATCCCATGTCACCTCTCAAAGCTTCTACAGCTGCATACCTTGGTGCATTCAGTGCCATTCTTGTTACTCTATTCTGCCCTACTTCCAACTTGTCTATCTCCTTTTCACTCCATGCAATCACTTCCATACCATACATTACACTCGAAACAGCCACACTCTTCCATACCTCTCGCAACACGTCATATTTACTCGCTCTCATTCTTGCTGCACTCCCTAGTCTGCCAACCCACTGATTCACCATACTAATCTTTTCATTCTTAGCCTTCTCACATCCATTTGGGCTCATCCATATCCCTAGATACTTGTACTCACATACTTGCTGCAACTCTTTCACTCCAAGTCTCCATGTAGCATCCCTCTCATCTTCTGATCTATTCACTATCATTACCTTACTTTTTTCACAACTAAAATTCACTCCAAAATCTCTTCCATACTCATCTACCACATCTAATAAGCTTTGTAGCTCCTCTGCAGACTCACTCATTAAGACTACATCATCTGCATATAACAACATGCATACCTTGTCCCTCCCGACACTCACTCCTGCATTCATTCTTCTCAACCTGACTGCTAGTTCTTCTGTGTACATACTAAACAAGATTGGTGACAGAATACATCCTTGCCTGACTCCTTTCTCACTCTTCACCCATTCTGTCTCTATATTCCCTAGTTTGTATCTAGCTTTGGTCCCAACATACATACTCATGACAATTTTGACTATTTTTTCACTTAGCCCAACCTTTTCTAAAACTCTGCAAAGCATTTCTCTATTTACCCTGTCGTAAGCTTTCTCTATATCTAGAAATCCTAAATACAGCTTGCCTCCCTCATTCTTTTTTCTTGCAATCATTTCATTCACGACAAATACATTATCTTCTGCTCTTCTGTCCACTCTGAAACCATTTTGCTCTTCACCCAGTACTCTTACTCTCTCAATCCATTTACACAATCTGTCATTCAACACAGCACAGAAGACTTTGCCTACTGTGTTCACAAGGGCAATTGGCCTATAATTCTTCAACTCATTCTTACTCTTGTATCCTCCCTTATGAATTAGTGTCACTCTACATTCATTCCACTTTCTCGGCACCTTCTCTTCTTCCCACACTTCGTTAAATAGCTCAGTCATTCTATCAATCATAACCTCACCACCATTCTTATAAAATTCATATGGGATATCATCTGGTCCTGCTGCCTTACCATTCCTCTGTCTTTTCACACATTTTTCAACCTCTTCCCTGCTGATCCTTTCATTCAACTCATTCGAATCCTTTCCTTCCAGTGTCAAGCACCCTTCTCTCACTTCCAATACCTCACCTACACCTATGTTTTCCCAAAACTCTTTTATTAACTCCCTGATTTCATTCTTGTCTGTAATACATTTGCTATTCACTTTCAAGCTTTCGACATTTTCACTGTCTGACATGCTTTCCCCTCTCATGAATCTGTACCACTCACGCCCTCCTTCCATTCCCTTCTCCCTCAAGGCTTGAATAGCATTCCTTTCACACTGCACTTTCGCATCTCTTATCTTTCGCTTCGTCAATCGTTGCTGCTTCATATACGTCATCCATACATTCTGGTATTCACCCTCAGCCTCTTCACTATCATGTCTCCTTTTCTTTAACACCCTACACTGTTTGTTTAACCTCTTACGTTCCCTTCTCGCATCCCTAATATCATTCCACCACGGCTTGTTCATTCTCTTTCTTCCAGTCATTCTTACAAACCCTATCTTACTAGCCCCAGTACTTCTCACATTTTCAGTCAATCTCTCATTCAGTTCATCTACACTCTCTGAGCTCCCCGTGCCCCACATTTTTTCACTCAGGCTTACTTGAAATTCCAATAAGAGTAATGTGTTGAGGCTTTGAATTACTCATGAACACTCAAATTGATTCGTGATGGGATGGGTGGTGGGGCGCGACCCTTCCTTCCCCCTAAACGCGGCGCGGCGGCCACAAGGTGCGAGGCAGTGATCATACCGTGAGCGTCGCCTTATGACGTGACACTCTCACACTGCACACTTCTTTCCGTCACTACATTTTCCTACATCTCCTAACGACTGAGAAAGGGCATACACACCAGTCAGACGCTCGTATATAACATGTGTGCAGCCATGGAAGACCATCCTCGCGGCTCTTTGCCCTCGTCACTCAAGGGTCTAATCCGAGCTTGTCAGTGTCTAGGACTCGTATGCTTTCAGAGGTCACCTTCACCTGCCGCTCCCAACGCAATAAATATAAATATGCCTCTCTTGCTGTGGGCTATTTTTGTGAAGACGTTTCAAGTAACTCTGATTGCATCCTTTGCTTACAACATTCAATCTGACAAAGTGGGTGACCTGGCTTCATACCTGTTCTTAATATTGTCATTTGTTTGTACAGTCATGGGACAGATCTCGTTAACTATCAAGGGCCCGATTTTATGCCAGATTTTATCAGATTGTGAAGTAGACGCTTGCCCAGAAGTCAGGCTATTTTCGACTGGGAAGATAATGACTGTGTCCCTTTACTTGTTTAACGCGATCCAAATATTTGTATCAATTTTAGCCATCTTTAATGGGCAGGGTTTTATTTTTATCAATTTGTTTCATATAATTTCCTGTCACTCTGTAGCTTCCCATGTGGTGATAGTCATGTTATTCCGGAAGCTGCTAACCATTGCAGCAAGTAAACTTAGTGTAGATTTTGTTCGCCTTGACAAATACTTCTCCGGAACTGATGCCTCTGGATCGCACCCACGCCTCGATGCTCTGGAGAAGAGGATTCACAAAGTTAGTTCGTTTATTTATTTTTTTTTTCTCTCTCTCTCTCTCTCTCTCTCTCTCTCTCTCTCTCTCTCTCTCTCTCTCTCTCTCTCTCTCTCTCTCTCTCTCTCTTTACATTTTATTCAGTAATTCTTCGTAAAACCTTAAAAAAAAACCAACTATCAATAACTATGAGTGAATCTCCGTTTGATCACACTATTTTTGTGTTAATGTTATTCATCAGAGTGTGACGCAGTATAAAAAACGAATCAAGGGTTCTGTATAAATACATAGTATTTTTGGCATGTAATCATTTCAGAAAAAAAATTGTCACGTATTTTACCTTGACAACCACTAAGATGATTAAGTCATACAGCAGATTAGAACACGTTTAACATTCTAAGAGTTTCATATTATGTATGTATGTATGTATGTATATATTGTTGCGGCGACGCATTTAGCATGTAAATAGTGTTGTAGCGGTGTAGTTATTGTAAGTGTAGTTGTGTGGAGGCAGGGAGCGTTGGGTCACCCAGGCCTCCCTGGGGATGTAGGGGTCCGTGTGAGGGTTGACAGGTGTCAAGATACGGTGACCTACGTATCTGTGTTTTCAGCGATACGCAGGCTGGTGGGGTGTGTTTGGGGAGATGTGGTTGGCTGGCAGAAGGAGGCCAGGAGTGAGAGAGACAACAGACAGTGGGACACAGCGGTGCAAGGCCGATCCTGGGCGCGTGAAGGGCAGGACCTTGGAGGGAAGTGGACAGGGTGGCCGGAGAAATAGCATTCTGGCTTCCTTAAGCCCTGCCCTCGCTAAGGGAGTGGCTGACTGGCTGTGTGGAGGCTGTTGTGTGCATCCTGGGCCGCGTGAGAGGCAGGACCTTGGAGGGAAGTGGACAGGGTGGCCGGAGAAATGGCACCCTGGCTTCCTTAGGCCCTGCCCTCACTAAGGGAGTGCATGGCTGTGTGGAGGTTGTTGTGTGCATCCTGGGCGCGTGAGAGGCAGGACCTTAGAGGGAAGTGGACAGGGTGGCCGGAGAAATGGCACCCTGGCTTCCTTAGGCCCTGCCCTCGCTAAGGGAGTGCATGGCTGTGTGGAGGCTGCTGTGTGTTCTGGGTGAACCTCTTGTGGGGAACTCTGTGCCCTGAGGCTGTAATGTTGTGCTGTACCATGTAAGCGTGCTGTTTGTAAATATACCAGGAAAGGAGAAGTGTTGTTGTCTGTGTGTGATTTTTAAAACCCTTTTCCCGTCCCGCCAACCCCCGCTACACGATTCCCAGGAGGGCGTTACCTCAGGTAAAGGAGAGGCAACGTTTTTTTGCGACACCCTGCCTTGGAGGGAAGTGAAAAAGGGGGGTGTGCCGTAACAATGGTGTCAAGAAGTGGAATCCTAGCTGTTCTGTGACTCAGAACAGTGTTGTAGCGGTCCGTGGTTGAGCCGGACGGGAGAGGAAGAACACACAGTGAAATGGACGCACAGGGACAGAGCACGAGGGCCTCTGTGATGAGCTGGCCAGTCTCTCACAGAGGTAAGGGCGGAGACCGAGGAGCGCGTGGAAAGAGCTGTGAGTGGAGCGGGAGAGTTTTGCAGCAGGCAACACTCCCGTGGCCCCAGGCAGCCTAAGCGGCCGCCAGTCCGCCACATTGGAGCCATGGCAGTCGAGGGACGGCGCCGTGGAGGGGAATCCATGCCGGGAGGTCTTCTTGGGAGGCACTGGGCACAGTGAGAACCTCAAGGGGCCAGTGGATGAGCCGTGTCTGCTGTGCCTGACTCCTGGACGCGTGAAGGGCATGCTACCTTGGAGGGAAGTGGAGAGGGTGGCCGGAGAAATGGCGCCTTTGCTTCCTTAGGTTTCGCCTTCGCGAAAGGGGTGGGTGGCCAGCAGGCACCTTTCCTCCCCTTGAGCGGAAACTGGTTGTCCAGGGCAGCTCAAGAGGAAGACGGGCGAAGAGGACGGCGCCACCGCCTGACTGATGGTGTAGCAGTGTGGCGAGGAAGATTGTATTTTTATTTAATTTCATGTGTTATGTTTTTTTGTTCTGTGGTTGTGGTGGTGGAGTTATAGGCGGGTCGCCTATGTTGTAAAGGGGGGGATAGTGTTGCGGCGACGCATTTAGCATGTAAATAGTGTTGTAGCGGTGTAGTTATTGTAAGTGTAGTTGTGTGGAGGCAGGGAGCGGTGGGTCACCCAGGCCTCCCTGGGGATGTAGGGGTCCGTGTGAGGGTTGACAGGTGTCAAGATACGGTGACCTACGTATCTGTGTTTTCAGCGATACGCAGTCTGGTGGGGTGTGTTTGGGGAGATGTGGTTGGCTGGCAGAAGGAGGCCAGGAGTGAGAGAGACAACAGACAGAGGGACACAGCGGTGCAAGGCCGATCCTGGACGCGTGAAGGGCAGGACCTTGGAGGGAAGTGGACAGGGTGGCCGGAGAAATGGCACCCTGGCTTCCTTAGGCCCTGCCCTCGCTAAGGGAGTGGCTGACTGGCTGTGTGGAGGCTGTTGTGTGCATCCTGGGCGCGTGAGAAGCAGGACCTTGGAGGGAAGTGGACAGGGTGGCCGGAGAAATGGCACCCTGGCTTCCTTAGGCCCTGCCCTCGCTAAGGGAGTGCATGGCTATGTGGAGGCTGTTGTGTGCATCCTGGACGCGTGAGAGGCAGGACCTTGGAGGGAAGTGGACAGGGTGGCCGGAGAAATGGCACCCTGGCTTCCTTAGGCCCTGCCCTCGCTAAGGGAGTGCATGGCTGTGTGGAGGCTGCTGTGTGTTCTGGGTGAACCTCTTGTGGGGAACTCTGTGCCCTGAGGCTGTAATGTTGTGCTGTACCATGTAAGCGTGCTGTTTGTAAATATACCAGGAAAGGAGAAGTGTTGTTGTCTGTGTGTGATTTTTAAAACCTTTTTCCCGTCCCGCCAACCCCCGCTACACGATTCCCAGGAGGGCGTTACCTCAGGTAAAGGAGAGGTAACGTGTTTTGCGACACCCTGCCTTGGAGGGAAGTGAAAAAGGGGGGTGTGCCGTAACAATATGTATGTATATATGTAGCCTATGTATGTATGTATGTATGTATGTATGTATTTACTTACGTACTAGTAGTAGGTAGTAGTAGTAGGACGTATACGTAGAGTGAATTGCCTACATATTTTTCTAACAATCGTTGGTTAGAATTCTGTTTTGATACTTAGGGCATATCTCGTCGTTATAAACCTATACCTGATTTAATCCATCTTCATTACCGCAGGTGGAAGCTCTACGAGATGACATTGTGGACTGCTTTTTAATGATGATCTTCATAATGATGTGTATCTTCACCCTTAATATCATCACTACCTTGTACAATGTCATAGAACACCTGATGGGAAGTATCAAAACATTGGATACACAATATTTTTCCTTCGTACTATCCGGCATCACCACCCTCGTACACATATGTTACAGCGCCCACTACTTCTCCCAGCATGTGAGTCACGTCTGTCTTGTCTGTCTGTCTAGCACTCCTCCTTGATTTCATAATGCGAATAATGAGTCAATAGTTTATCTTTTCTTCATCTGATGAGGAGTATGATATTGAGTTGATGTTTGAGGTGCAGTGCATGACATGAGTTTCTTTGCAGGTGCGGCGCGTGTCCACTCAGCTTAGGGAGGTTAGGTTGGAGGTCCGTTGCCAGGAGGATAGAATTCAGGTAAGCTACGTAACGAAGTCTTCACGGATCTGAGACCGCCTGTATAGCCAGTATCTCATTTTTTGCTATAAAAACTATGATATTGTGGATGAAATATTACACCAACGCAACTGTGCAAGGAAATGTAAAGTTTGGTGATGATCGACATACTTGTTTCGGGCCGTGTTTCCCCGGCTGTCTTCCCGCAGCTGCAATACCTCATCTCAACTCTGGAGAGGATGGAGACCTTTGACATGGGCTCGTGGTTCTGTCTCGGCCCTAATACCCTTGTCTCGGTGAGAAGTGAACTCTGCCTAGCGGGGGTCAGTCATCCCCACTACGCCGGAAGCAATGACGTAGCTATAATATGTGATCTGCATGGTTTATATTCTTGTTTTCTCGTTTGATTGCGATCGTTGTTTCTCGCTGTCACTCGGTACCATGACCTCTTGAGTGATGGTAAGGTGACCGTAGCTGCTGGCTTGGACCTCCTTCCAGGGGATAAAACCGCTTTAGCATAACGCGGCCCAATAAAGGAGGCGAAAGTTATTACATCTAAACTTTATCTGTTGCTGAGTGGCGGGAAAATATAGTCAAGGTCGTTCCACATGTCTTGGATTTACTAAGCATAATCTACTGCATTGTTTAGCATTGCATTGTTTATAAGATCGTCAGCACCTCCAGCGGTCTCTTCTTTACTCTTTCCCGAAGAAAATGTAAAATATAATAGAATATATATTTTTTCTCACTAGGTGACGACCTGTGTGGTGACCTACTTGGTGCTGCTGATGCAGGTGGGGAAGCAGCAGGTCTGAAGTGACCGAAACACTACGACAACTTCGTAAGCTTCAAGCCTCGCGAGCCAAAGTTACCTGTTTGACGGTGCTGCTGCATAGAGGGGACGCAGGGAAGCCACAACGGGCGGCAGGGTCACCCACACCCACCCTCAGTGTTTAGTTAGGTAGTAATGTAGTATTTCAAACTCACCCTGGATGTCACAAACCTTATATAGCTATTACTGTGAAGCATACAGTGTATATAGCTGGCACTGGACGAGTACGGTGCAGATCAGATCTGTGTTTCATTCATCACTTGAGCTGCGGCCAAGAAATGTGTCCATAATGTTTTCTTCTTTACGTCGACACTTGGTGGAGTGGCAACACATTATTACCAAATATTCAGCACTTTGACTCTGTATTCCGCCGTATGTCCTCTGCCCTTCCTTTACAAAGTTTCTTGTAGGTACTAGTACGTATACGATATATAGGAACATTTCTCTGTGCATGTATAACGAAAATTGAATGATGAACGTGTTTGCATTTAAAACACCCCTCCCCCTAACCTCCATGCAAACACAAATGTTTATCAATGAACACCGATCGAATTATATGATTGGCATATGTTCCTTCCTACTGTGTGCCTGTTGACTTTTCTTCCTCCGTCACTTATGAATAATGGGGAAGGACAGTGAGTCAGTGTGTACAAGTGTCTCTCAGAACAAGTAGATAAGTGCAAGTAAATAGTAATTATTATGTTTCTCATCCGTCCGAAGACTGTTGCGGATCTAAAGTATTATATCGATGTCTTGTATTGGACGAAAACTTTATTTGAGATGTAATACGATGGTAAATAAGCTGTTGTATGTTAGAACAATATTTTTCTCTCTTATTATTATTGTTATTATTATTATCATCATTATTATTATTATTATCACCTTTGACCGGTTCTTCAATAAATAAATTAATAAATAAACAAACAGACATATATTTTTTATAAATTTATTTGTTTCATTCATAAGCCAGCGTACAATTTTAATAACTCGTAATTCCTGCACATACAATACACTGAGGACGAGGAGGAGGAGGAGGAGGAGGAGGAGGAGGAGGAGGAGGAGGAGGTGGAGGAAGAGGAAGAGGAAGAGGAAGAGGAAAAGGAGGCAACCCTTAAGTAAAAATAAAATAAATTCAAAAATACAAATATCTGGGAATAATATAATGAGTTAATTAGTTATAATAATTAATAGGCAATTAGTTAGAATATGCATTAATTAAGCATAGCACACAGGTAACATCAAAGTAATTAGGTTAGGTTAAGTTAGGTTAGAAATAAGTAATGTAGTTATAAGAACATTTAAGTTAGAATATCAATAATGAAGTTAGATTATATTTTACTTTATCTATAATTAAACTGCATTAATTATGAGACATAATTATAATGCATCTTGTTCTTTCTTTCTTTCATTTATTTATTTATTTTCATTCTATTATTTTTTCTTTTCCTTATATTTATCTTAGTTAATTAAAACAAGTAGCTACAAGTATAATGATCAATAATCTCAGTTGTTTTAATAAGCTTTTCTTTTTAATTTATTTATTTATTTTCCTTCCTTTCATTCTTCCATCATTTATTCCTTCCTTCTTTCATTTCCTCATAGTTTTGATATTAATTAATCATTGAATATTTCCTTTCATTCTTCCTTCCTTTCCTTCTTTCTATCATTTCCATCATTAATTATTGAATATTTCCTTTCATTCTTCCTTCCATTCCTTCTATCATTTCCATCATTAATTATTGAACATTTTATCACAGAATGTCGCCAGTTTAATGTCGTTTTGAGAGAGTCCGCCACAGTCATGTGTAGACCAGGTCACTTCCACTCTGTTATAGACGTTACTCCACTCAGGATGGTGGTTGTTCTTCTCACTCTGCAATGCTACACTGCTCATCCAACCCCATGCCTGAAAAATTAATAATACAATACTATACATAGGAATATATAGTTATTCTTCTAACCTAACTGTTCATACTTCACATAGTTTTTTTTCTAAGTGCCTCAGTGGTACAGTAGTTAGCATGTCTGACTATGAATCCGCTGGCCCGAGTTGGATCCCGGACGAAGGCAGTCTACTCCTGTATTTTAATGGAATTCTTTTCATATTTTTCTTAAAGATTGAATGATTTTGGTATATATAGATTTTTAGTACTATAACAAACTGGTCTATCCATCACTTATTCTCAAAAACTTAATATTCTCACATCATTCTGTAATTATTATCCTTATGTATCTTCAATATAACTGTCTAGGAATCATATAAAAGTAATATATACATACATATAAATATAATCTATCTATTTATATAATCAATCAATCGATCTATGTAATCAATCTATTTATATTATCAATCTATTTATCTAACTATATAATCAATCTATCTATCTACGAATGCCTTAGTGATAGCGTAACGCACACACACACACACACACACACAGGTATGAATCTAACCTAACCTAACCTAACCTTAATGAAGTCTTGAAAGGTGAATGTCTTCTTAATAGCATCTCTCCCTTCCACCATAACCCAGCCGGCAGACAACAGTGGAGATAATGATGATTTACGCTCATCCTTGGTTAATTTCTGTAATAATTCAGACATAATTATAAATATATAATGATTAATAGTTATGTTTAATTATTATCTGTTAGTTTCTGTAATATCATCATCGATTAATATAGTTACGCGTTAATTATTAGTTAGTTTCTGTAATAGTTAATACATAATAATTAATATAGTTAATTTAATTATCTATTAGTTTCTGTAAAAATAAATACATAATAATTAATACAATTAGTTTAAGGCACAGCTTACAGGTACGGCAGCTGTACCTGGAAGTGCTCACTTATAGATACGGCGGGTGCCTAACTTTTGGGTAATAAAATATAAAACAAAGTGCTTAGAGATACGGCAGTTGTATTGCGTTGTCATCCGCTATTGGTAAGGCCTGTAACTTATTATTTACCTGGTAAAGCATCTTTCAAGTTAGGTTAGATTGATTATGTTAGGTTAGGTTTGATTAGGTACGGTTTGGTTCAGTTATATATGCTTTTTACCAAAAAGTTAGGCACTATGAGGATACGGCTGCCGTACCTGTAAGCTGTGCCTATAAGTGTTTACAGATATGGCAGCCCTACCCCGTTGTCATCCCATATTCATACGGCTGCCGTACCTGTAAGCACTGCCAATTAATTAAACCTACACCTGCATAATAACATCAATTAAACCTAAATGACAAGTATGGGGTCATTAAGTCTCTGATACACTAATTACATCAATAAAAGGAATAATTAGTGATATACAAATAAATAAATAAATATAAAGTACATACAATAAATAATTAGATGTATTAGAATAGTATATTAATAACTATAATTGTCTTGAAAAAGTTTAATTAATAAAACTATGTATGTAATTAACCGAACTTATCATAATATTTAGCAAACAGTATTTAGAAATAAAGCTTCTTAACCACACACACACACACAAGCTGGGCATGACAGAGAACCCCCACTGCCCTTGGTGCCCTACACAACCTGACATCCCAGAACACCTCCTAATGCACACACACACATATCAAAACAGTAATATCTTACGTACAGAACGTCTCCTAACCTCAACACCAAACGCCTTAAATCACTGACACAGCTAGGTAAACAAACACACACCCCCACACAGCTAGGTAAAAACACATACGTACACACACATATTAAAACAGTAATAGTATACCTACATTACGTTTAGCCTGAACACAAACAGACAGCTTGTATGTACGTACAGGTAGCTTGCATGTACGTATGTATGTTTGTGTTCCCAGGCTAATAAACAGTGACCTTCCATGCCTCAGGACCATGTTGACCTGACCTCTGACCTCTGTACAAACCTCTTCAACACAACACTAACAATTGCAAGTGGCAGAGCAAGAAATGACAGGCAATTTGTTAATGTATTTGCCGAATTGAATGGGGCCGAACAATTTATGACGGTCACTTTTTTGTTGTATAGACCGTATTTGCAAGTTGAATGTTGCAGAGCCAGTGTCTCGAGTGATCAAGTCGAGTACTGAAAGGTCAGTATAAAACAATGCGCCAGCCTATCAATATCCATCAGTCGAGAGTATATAACCTCAAAAAATAGGCTGGAAAGTGCATTGTATTCAACTTAAGAATAAATCAAGGATGATATTCATACAATCTATCACCGAGAAAGTCCTTGAGAGCTGCTTTAAAAGGGCCAAGATTGTTTAGCTCGACAACTGAAGGCAGCCTGCACTCCGCCTGCACTTGACCTGCTCGTGTGTATACGTACAGACCACTAAATAAAAACACACACACACAGACATACACATGAACTGCCCCCTCCTTCACCCATCATTAATAGACTACTAAATAAACTTAATTAGACGTAAATACAACATGATTAGACATATAAGTAACATTTGGCAAAGCTGCAATGACTCGTCTCAGAATTCATTATATACAATTAAATTAAATTAAGACGTTAATGGAGGTGTCTATATAGAATTTTAGACTATTATTATTATCATTACATCTTACCTGTATTTTGTCAGCCATTATTAGTGCTTGGAAAGGTGTAGATCTTTGATAATTGTAAATGTTTCTCCACACAACTGCCTTCCAGCACGACACAATGTTGACTGATATCGGATTCTATCCTACTCTTCTCCCTCCGCCATCCTTCTCCTCCTCCTCTCCCTCCTTCTGTTCTTCCCATTATTCCTACGGGAGTTTTTTTTTTTTTGTCTATATACGTATATATGAAAAGTCCTATAGTGTATGGGCGTTTTATATAGAGTAAATTAATGTATCTTAACCCCCTACATATATCATTTGCCTCTCTCTTCACCATGGCCTGGTGGATCACGCGCTGGACTTAATATCCTTCCATTTTGACTTTATTTACTTTTAATTAAGTCTACCTTTGAATAACGTTCAATTAAGGTTTAGGAAATGGCTTTTAGGACTGCAAGGTGTGTGTGTGTGTGTGTGTGTGTGGTGTGTGTGTGTGTGTGTGTGGTGTGTGTGTGTGTGTGTGTGTGGTGTGTGTGTGTGTGTGTGTGTTCTCTCCTAACCCTGCCTCCCTCCTTCCCCTCCCCTCCTCCCAAAGCCTTCCCCTGCACGTATTATGGCAAGGACTTATAATAGGCTTTGGTAAGTGGTGTTCCTCGTTATTATGCGACACTAGTGAGTGGAAGGGAGTTTCAGAACGATCTTCTTCCTCTTGTGACTGCCTAAACGCTAAAATTCTCCAATAGCACCGCATAATTTTGGGTGTTCAGTATTTGAATTATGGGTTTTGCTTATTTCTCGTGAATTACAAGTTTTTACGTATTGATACTAATGGTATATGTGTATTATCTAATTACACATATTCTCTGGTAGTTTAGATTACTGTTTGAGTTGTATTTAATGAGTTATTTGTTAATTCAGGTCTGGGTTGGTACGCAAGGCTACAGTCATTTGTACCCATCATGCAATTCTTTGTTTTGTTTTGACTCTGCTTCTCCTACAGCTTGTAGTGATGGGAATTCCTGCTCTTTTCAGTACCAAGCCGAACTGGTTGCACTCCTTATTTCACTACAACACGCCTGCAATCTTCAACCCACTTCCATCCACATCTTCTCAGACTCCCTTTCTGCTCTACACGCCATTCAACACGACTCTCCTACAGACAATGTCCTCCTCATCTCCTTCATTCACCATCACCTCCTAACTCTCTATCGCTCCAATACCGATGTTGCCTTCCATTGGGTTCCGGGACATGTTGGTCTCAACGGGAATGAGCGAGCTGACACAGCAGCCCGCCAAGCTAGTGAGAATTCATCCATCACTTTTCATGTCCCTATTAGCTATTCCAGCATTAAGGGAATGGTCAACAGGGCAGCCATCACTCAAACTGCTCATCTCCTGGAAAATTTTGTCATCCAGGGCTCTCGGTCAGCAACCTGGTACACGACTGCAACCAAGAGGAAACCATTTCAAATTCCACCTGGAACATCCCAAGAAATAGTATCCCACCTCGTCCGCCTAAGACTTGGTTACCTCTGCTGGTCACAGATAACAAACACAGACTCCGACCCTTGCCCACACTGCCTCACAGTCCCTGATGACCCACTAATACACTATGTCCTTCACTGCCCAAGTACCTGCAGACTACGTTCCCGGGTTGCCGAGTCCCCTGATCCCGAGTACGAGCAGGCTGCACGGGTGGTCGCCTCTTCACCTCTAGCAGCACTGCTCGACATCTGCACAAACTACCCTCCACCTCGATAGAAACCCTAACCATAATGTATATACACTGACGGGCTCTTAGTCAGCCCGTGCTCTTCCTCCCGGAGGAGCGATAGGGAAAAAAAAAAAAAAAAAAAAGCTCTTTTCAGGGAGCCGATTCTTTCGTTCTCGTTTGGTATCGGTATCTTTATCGATTTTTGTCGATTCGTCAGCCTGTAAGCCCATCAGCCCACCATAACACACTTATAACACAACGCACTCACCTTCATCTCTATCCTTGTATGTCGTCATGTCCTAACACTTCTTTTACTGTACCTAACACACAATAATTAACACTCTTGGATGTAAACAAATAATTACGGTGTTTTTTTCTCATTTTTTCATTGTTTTTTCCGTTTTTCTTTTTTCTATGGCTTATTTAGGCTTTACTTTCTGTTTGAATAATTTTTATATATTCTATTCTATGGTTTATATTGGTTTGATTTAATTGATATTGCTTTATTCTATATATTGATTTTATGATTGACCTTAGAAATAAACATTTTTCATGAAATAAATGCGAATCAAATATAACAAATATTTATGTAGAGAATAGTTAGGTATTTCATACGATTTTTTAATGTATATATAATTGCTTTCCTGTGTATAATAATAATCTCAATTTTGGTTTTATATATACGTGATCCAGCAGTCAATGCACGGCCGCCTGTTGAAGCTTGTTGATGTTCTTATATTAGGTTACTTACGCTTAATAGGTAATGTTTTCTCTATATCACTCCACTATTAATGGTGAAGAATGATATGTTACTGCTCCTCCATCCCTCAAAATGACATGTAGAGGAACAGGGAAGGTTTAAAACGAAGAAATATTATCACCAGGTTTGGCTGCTAGCGGTCACAACAAGAAGTTAGTTACTACCTTATT